>JANAVB010019797.1:1162325-1521497 GCA_029216955.1 Iris pallida | reverse complement strand
TTGACTATATTTTGTTGGATTCTGCTTGCAAACCCCTCCAGGCAAGATACCTTGCCTCCTCTACAGTTCATTTTCATGCTTATATTCTTCTATTTTTTAGTATGTTATCACTTAGTTACTCCAGTTGATATGGATTCAGATGTTTTCTACATACCATGTTTACTATTTATTGTCTTGCTTGTATATCAGTATTACCTGACTTGATGCGTAGTTACACCAGGCTTGTCCATATTATGGTTTTCTGCTAGAGCTGTCCTACCTGTGTCATGACTGAGTTGTACCATGTTTGTTACCCTGTATTGACTGAGTCGTGTATGCAAGTATATGTGATTGAACTGCTATTCATGTATCGTTCCACCCACAACCTGCGAGTCCACACACGGGGCGAGGGTTGTCCGTTTGCACCTGCGAGTCCACACACGGGGCGAGGGTGACTTGTCTTGAAACTGACCTGCGATTCCACATTCGGGGCGAGGGTTTGGTATTCCATGATCTCTTGTTCTTCCAGCATTCATTTAGCATAGTTGATCCTGTATCCGTGTTCATAGTTACCTGTCAGTAGCCACATGTCAGTCAATGTCAGTCTAGTTGTCCGTTCATATCCTGTTTTATATTTGCATTATTAAACTGTTAGATAGGCATGTTTTATGTATCTTGCTATGTCCCTTAAGGACCTGATGATCTCTTCAGGTAGCTGATTGCATGGAGTTAATTAGTGGCTCATGATGGTAGTGATTACACTTGTAGGGATACAGGTATTTGCTTGTGATATTTCTTTATTATCCTCTCGTGCTTTATATTCCATGCCATGATATATTCGCTTATTTATAGACTCATATCATTCTTGGAGTCTAATCGGACAATATGCTAATGGGCGTAGACCATGACCCATAATTATTCATTCTTGTCCTATATTTCTTGTGGATTGAGATACACTGTAGATTACCATATAGCCATGATACCATGACCTTGACAGCTTATACGTACTCGAGTTGGGCTGGAGTCCGCTCGATACGTAGCTGGCTTGCTCACGAGCTCGCGTCCGAAAACCGGGTGCGGGTCGTGACACTCGGTACATGTCACAACCCCTGAGGACGAGCTTCTCACCAAACTCTGTCGTTAAGTTCACATCACCAATTCCTACAACTACAAGCCGTCCCCTTATCGCCCATCTTCATACGTCTAAACCTATCGCCGCTGTATGACGTGAAAGTCCTTCTCTGCCAAGTGGCATGATACGATGCCCCCGTGTCCATGAGCCAGTCATCACATTGACACATGCTACAAGGTTCCTCTTTATTGGTTGCTGCGATGATGACATCTCTCATTGCTGTAAGACCCTCTTGATCATCCTTGCCTTTGGCCTTCTTAGAGCATCTCCAACCCTATTGTGACTTTGGAAAAAAGTTGTTGCCACATAGGAATGACAAAATTTTATTCAAAAGTTCTTCTCCAATGCAATTGTCAAGTAAATTGTGAAGCTTATGTGGCAAAAATTAAAGAAGACATTGTGAAGTTGATTGTCTTGTTCTAGACAATGCACTTGACAATGTCATCTCTTCCATGTCATCAATTATGAATAAAAAATATTAGAAAAAACAAAGAAGATGAGTAGTTGGCTTAAAGGTTGCCTTGGAAGTTGGAAAAAATACTTTTATTGTCTCCTCCATACTTTTGCATTGGAGAGAGTTTTTCTATCTCATTGTCTTTTGAGATATAATTTTGCCACATAAACAAGACATTGTCTTGTGGTTCATGCCACATAGGAGCCACCTAAGAGTCAAAACACTTAACAAGACAATAGGGTTGGAGATGCTCTTAGCTTTGAGCTTCATGTAGTTCCTCTTGATATGACCCCTTTCGTCATAGTTATAGCAGCCCTCCTTGTGGTCCACAATCGTATAATTCTGAGAACTCCCCATGTCCTTGCTTGTGACGGGTCTTCCCTTCCTGTAGGAAGCCACCAGAGCAGACTCCTGCAACGATTCAACTTGCTTGTGCCAGACCTCCTCATTCAATAAGCTAATTTTGACTGCCTCCATCGTGACAACTTTATCCATTGCGAAGTTGTTCACCTACACCACTAACGTCTCCCGGCTTTCTGGCAGAGAACTCAAAATTAGTAGGCCTGAAGCTCATCATCAATCGTCATCTTTATCGTAGACAACTGATGGATGATATCCTGAACCTCGTTCAGATGATGTGCCATCGAGGCACCCTCCATGTACTTTGAGTTGACGAGTTGGCGAATAAGAAAGGTCTTGTTGCCACTCGTCTTCCTTTCGTACAGCGAATGCAGCTTCTCCCATGATGCTTTTGTCGAACTCTCTATGGAGACGTGACGAAACACCGAGTCGTCCAACCATTGGCTGATGAATCTAATGGCCTTCCGGTCCAGTCGTTTTTACTCATCAGTAGCTTAATCCAATGGCTTTATGATGTCGCCCTCCAACGGACCATATAAGTCATTGCACCAGAGTATATCCTCCATTCTTAGCTTCCAAATCGTCCAGTTCCCCCATATGAGGATGATCATATGAGTGTTCATATGCTTCATAGACATGGTTGCCAGAACCCATAAAGCTCTGATACCAGATGTTGATATCAGGCGAGAACGAACGAACCTCATTCTAATACTAGATATTGGGAATCAAACATGTCCTACAAGTGCTTCGATACCATTTCTGAGATGTTGCTGCAATAAAAACTTAGGTGAACCTATCTGAAATAACCAACCCTCATCTAACGAACACTAAGCATAGATGAAGACAAGTATATGATGGTGACTACATCACCTAGAAAAATCCCAATCAATATAACTCAGATGAAATTACAAGATTAACAAAAATAATGTTGAACCATTTGCTCTAATAGTTCAACCCTCTTACCACAACAAAGAAGAATCGAGACGTATTACAATGAAATCAGTCGTCAATCCGTAGCAATTTTCCTAACCGAAATTGACGACTCATCAATCAGATCTTTGCCTTCCTTATATCTTGTACGACAAAGCCCTAAGAGCAAAGTGCGAACTTCGCACATCGAATCTCAAACTTTTTGCTATGCTTTATGCCTCCACCCATATATATATAATATATAATATATTTATATATATATATATATATATATATATATATATATATATATATATATATATATATATATATATATATATATATATATAAAACCTATTTTAGGTCATAAGGAATAAAGTATGAATCCTACCATACCTAAAATATTACATCAACATCCTATTTTATATCATAATAGGATTTCCTAAATAGGAACCCTAAATAAGAATCCTATTACACCTAGAATAGCACAAAACTAATTATAGATATCCAAATCTAATCAAATCAAATATTTAACTAGATTTGAATTCCACAAATATGTTGTTACCAAATCCAGACTGGACCCCAACAATAATTTTGTGAATCCTGAATCAATACAGAATTGCATTGGAAGTTGAACCAGAAGCTGAGAAGTCTGATGGCTTGTTTTGTCTAATTCCTTGATTATTTCTCCATTTGATTCAAACCAACTCCTTGTTTATTTCACCAATATGCTCCCTCAATGGCCATTCCCTCACAATATTAGAGATATTACATATTTGTGTACGTACGAGAATATCTACAGTTGCATGAAAGGTTGACTATGAATCGAGGTAAATAAAATTTTAGATGATATTTTATTTGTAATCTCATTGAACCCCTATTAGCATGAAGTAGGTCATGGATGTGTTGTTCAATGCATATCCAAAATTTTATTACATAAATTATGTTTAGCATATTTATTGTTTCTAACAATGCTACATAGATCAAGACATCCAGACCATAAAACCAGATCATCCAGCAATGACAAGAAAAACTGCATCATGGTTGTATCAAATCATGAAAAAGAAGAACTTTGAATGTCAATTAAGCAACACATCAAGTTATATAAGATTTATCATTAGACGTTGAGCACTTTAATCATTAGGAAGCATGCATATATTTATAGAAACAATAGACCAAATGAAAATTAATAAACAAATGCTTACAGCAATAGGGCAGCATAGAAGTCATGCTTGCTTAAACCAATCCTTGCATTGTATTTGGTGAACGTTGCAGAAGTAGTATCGAACCAAACCTCATCACCTAGTCTATCCTTTATATGTTCATTGTTATACCCAAGGAAAGGATAGACTCAGGTCCATAGAAAATATTCATAAAAGAGTAAGCCCTTACCAGAACAGTGTGCTCTCTGTTGTAAAAGAGGGAGAAAGAGCGGGTGCAAAAAGTGGGCATTCCCTTTAACTAAACAATAAAAGAGGCGGAGATCTGCTAGTAGGAGTGTTCAGAATTGAATAATTTCTCCATGTGAGATTTTCGGGAGTTAAATAGCTATTACTCAGTGTCCATCAACATTTATACAATAATCAATTAAGTTATTTACACTAACTATTCCTAAGTTTTGGGTTTATAGCACAGAATGCCCCTACTTTTAAACTAATTGTACTGTCCACCCCTCCCTTTAGGGAAAAAATTAAAATAGGGGTAGTTAGTGTTATAACTTTTAATTTTAGCCTAAAGTAGGGGTATCCAGTGTAATTAACATAAAATATAGGGGTGGTCGATGTAACTAGTTTAAAAGTAAGGGTACCCGTGTTATAAATCCAAAACCTAGGGGTAGTTAGTGTAGATAATCCTAATCAATTGGATGTGGCTTGCGAATAACAAACTAATAGGTTTATACATATGATGGCACCAGATATCTATTGGGTAATGTTGATTCCATGTTATGAGGCATATGATGAAAATCCACAAGGAATCAACTTTAGAGAAGTAAGTAGCAGTCGAAGAAGAATCTGGAGTGAAGACACAGCAGGACAACCCTCACAAAATTATACACCAGAACTTCTTTGAGGTTAATGAATATAAAAAAAGAAGATACTTACTCGTTCACTAACTGAATGATAGGCTAGAGCCTTTCATGGGGGATAGATGTTAGTTAAGACATCAATAAAAAGTTGTGTTATTCTATTTTATAAAGAAAAAGAGCCAAACTCCAACATGATTTAATAAGAACTAGAGTTATGATAAAAGTGCTTTCTGGAAGTCTTCCTACAGAAAGAAACAATAGTCCTATAGAAGAAAATAGTTATCTTAACCAATTGGTACTCCTATGTTAAATTGTTCTTGAGCTCATTGTATATGGGTCTTAAGAGAATAGAATATTGGGCTTAGTGTGTCTTAATGCTAGCCTAATTCTCTTACCGCCTACGTTCAGATCCATCCCATCCATCAAATTGGTAGAATAATTACACAAATCGGGTATATTATATACATGGTATTGTATTATTTTCTTCTATTATATTGTTTTCTTCTCTTGAGCCAACTATTACACAAATATGGGTACCAATTGCTTAAAAGAAAACAAATTAACATAGCAGTACCAATTTGCAAGTTCAGACCTTTCTGGCATAAAAGTACCTACTATAATTTGCTTTCAATATTCTCAAAAACTAAACATTTTATTGCCTTTTCAGACTTCTAATCAGGTATTTTAAAGCTTAATGAAGACTTCACGCCACTGAATAATTCACTAACACTAATTGTTGTTGAGACATGCAAGATGGTAGTTGTCCACCGGTGCATACAAATTGAGTTAGAAAATTTTACGCATTAATGTAACATGAGATGTTCATATTAAATATCAAGTACTATAAGAAAAACCATATCGCGTCAAGGGAGATACAATGCATTTCTGGTAGTAACTATTGGTGAGTAATAGTATAATGAAACTACGCATGACAAGTCCAAGAAGTATTTTCTCAAAGAAGAAAAAAAGCCCAAGTCTGAGATAAATCGAGCTCTTACATTAGAGTCGATATCAACTTTGACATCAACGGTGGTTTTGCCACTTTTTGTAATGTCCCTATGTTCCCTATGACTGAGTTCTAAAAACTGATAACTCATGAGTTACTCTAGGATTTATAATAAACAAATCTCCTATCCAGTTAAAGTTCACTGTCCCCTTTCCTTAGTTCTCAAAAACCAAGAAGAGACTCTAAGGGGCTTTTGGTACATGGAGTACTATATAGCCGAGAATTCTATATTCCCAGGAATTTTATTCCAAGGCATCATTTTTTTCAGATATTCTTTATTACCACGTTTGGTACGTAATATAATATTTTCGGGTATATATAATTTATTTTCGAGGATATACAATGCATGCACCTCTTGAGTGGTTGCATCACCAGATGTGATAGCAAGTGTGGAAACTCGTCTGCTTCGAAGGTGCATTTTCCTGGCACGAAGGTAAGGATACGTTAGAACAGATTCAAGCAAGAGGCAATCAAATAAGAGTTCGAATTTAAAGTCAAATGAGGTAATAGTCAATGAGTTGTGGATGATATACTATTTCCATTCCTATATGCAAGCTTGTTTGGTACAGTAATATAACCAAACAATACTTTCGTTGACTGCATGGGCCACCACAAAAATATGTAACATCCCAGTCCCAATATACATAGGACTAAGCGTATGGAACATACCAGCTGTATGCATACGAAGAATACTCCAATATATAGAATTCCTCATACACACACATAAGTTGTAAATAATTAAACTACAGGCAATCATAGATAATCTATATCTCATCCACTGAACACAAGAATAAATGCAATAGTCCAGATAAATAAATAAATAAAAAGTGTCAAAGATAATATAGCCGGGTGGACACAAATCCACTACCAAATAGCTATGTAAAATAGTTTGAGATAACAATAGTCCAGCCTCCTAAATAAAATAAATAAACATAAAGAAAAATTATCAACTAAAGTGTAACAATGTTATGTCCACTAAACAAAGATAACTAGATCTCGGAAGGTGAGACCTCCTCAACCGAGAATGATGGATCCAATGCAAAGTCGTACTCCTGAGGAAAATCCCGGTCGTCTAAGCCTGGATAGATCACTAGGTGCTCAAAGGGACGTAACAAGATACAAAAAAAATACACCATATAAACGTGTAACAAATAAAGAATGAATGCAATAGGGTGCCCAACCAATCTACTGTGAATATGTAGTTAAGAACAAACCTTCAACGCATAGGCACTCTGGATACAGTAGGATTGGCATTGTTTCCAGTTGGGCACCAGGGGCCTACGTCCGTAACGCTCCGTAAATGTCAGAGGAAATCAGTAACAGTAGGGGTAATCTTACCTGCGTCTCCGGCGGAGCTCACAAGTTATAATGTATAAGTGTATACGTGGCCAATACGTTAAGGAACTATTCTTCCCACCCCATGCCTATCTATGTCATCTCCAAGACACATATAAACCTCTAATAACTGCTAATTCTACAAATTATACAAATTCTATTAGCAGTTATATCATAGCCGTCGCGCATCTCAAACGTATCGGTGGCCAGCCGACTATGCGGGTCCATGTCCGACTTGAGACTCACAACTTGTGATAACTCAAGTGTCAAGGCCATAGGAGATATACCATTACCTCACTTCAATGGGGTGGTCATCAAGTACTAAGTCATTATGCAAGAAAATAATTAAAAGCAAAAAATAACTAACACAGTCGTTAGCACCCAAGTATGACTTAGATGCACAGTGTGATAGAAACATGTAGACAATAAATAAATAACATGGTAAAATATAGTAATTAAATAGTAAATAGTGGAAAGGTATCTTGCCTGGAGGTGGTGTGCAGAAAATGACAACGTCCAGTAACTCAGATCGTTAGAAATCAAGAGCAATGAAAGTCAACTCTCACAAACGTCCTCGGATGCTGAAATAAACATCATAAACATTTTCGACATAAGAAAATTGTCTGATTTCCTTGACACATAAGTTCAATTCTAGACATAGGGGCAAAATCGTAATTTTGGGCCAATTTAGTATCCGTCGTTGGACCTATTTTGTACCGAAAAGCGTGCCAATACCTACGGTCTCTAACGTCATCAAGTTATATGTATATGGGTCCGGGTTGACGATACAAACTAAACGGTTATGTCAAAATTTGGATTCCGATGAGCCGTGCACAATTTGCCCATTGGATCGAGTCGTAGGCCCGCCAAAATAGTATTCCGGTCGACCTTCTCATAATCGGACCAAACTTGGCTCACGTAACCATAAAAATAATACGAGTCCAGCGGTGCAAGTTTCATCTCGAGGTGACGAATGTGCATGAAGTTGTGGGCTAGTTTGGAAAAGGGCCGATACGTGGTATCTCGACTGATACGCCTCGATTTCGTCGCACACATACAACAAAATCAAGTTCCGTCGAATCCTACACGTCAGCAAAGTCGATATGCACCTTTCAATTCTTTTGGTTTGCGAACATGTCATCTGATTTGTCGAGGCGCACGCTATTTTTTTAAAATTTATTACTTTGAAAACTGTTTTTCTTGATTTTGGAAATTCGTTTTCTCGGCGCATGTTCAATGAAATTAAAAACTACAAAAGGGTTTCGAAGCCCTATAGGTTGTCTAGCACTGTCTACAAATAGAATTCAAAAAATTTTAAGGGATTGATCAAAATCGATCTTCGAACAGGGGTGGTTGGTATGGTTGTAAATTGTTCAGAACAGCTTTTATCGACTCTGGGTCGATTTTCTGGATCGATGGCTAGGCCCCATAGAAATCTATTTACGGGGACTTCTAGAGGGTCAACTAGGCTTCCTATAGGATTTTGTAGAATAAAAAACAATCAACTATATAAGGAAAAACATGGTCGAGAAGGGATCACACAAAGCAGTACTCTGTTTTAGAGACGCATGTGATCAATGGTGGCTTGCGGAAGTGCTCCGACGATGGCAGGGGGTCAAGATGATGTGTGGGAATGTTAGGGAAGTCTGGATTCGCGAGTGTGAGTTCACGAGAGGATTTGGATGCTAGAAGTTCGAAATAAGTATCGAACACCCGAGTTTATAAACTTGGTTTAAATTCTGATTTTTGATCGAATTCAATCACGGTTTAGTTTAGGATTTGATGTTATCATGTGGAGAATCAAATTTGGATTACACACAAAGAGGATTTGATCAAGATTCGAGTAAGATTTGAATTTGCGTTCGAAGAAGTCACAAGCTTCTCTGTTACATGCGGGGGATTTTTAGAATGCTGACTCGTGAGAAATCAATTTCTTGCAACTATTTGGTTTTCCTTTCTCTCTCTCTCTCCCTCTCTCTCTTTATATATATATATATATATATATATATATATATATATATATATATATACACATTCATAATAATTCCTAGGAAATTTATAAAAATCCCTAAAATCTAAAATATTTTAATAAATATCTAGTAAAAATTTACCTACTATTTATATGATGTAGCAGTTACTTGCTACCATTGATATTTACAAAAATCATAAAATTAAATTACATTTAATAACTAAAAAATACTTTAAATTATATTAAATCTTTTAATAAAAATTCTTAAAAATTTAGGGGGTTTACACAAATATATACCCCTTTATATCCAAAACCCTAACCCAAAAACTACCTCGCCTTCTTCACCACACAGCCGACCACCATCTTTTTCCTCTCCTTACAGCCGAGCAACGTCAGCCCTCTTATCTCCCATACATCCGTATAACTTTTCGATCATCTACTCCATCCAAAGGTCCCTCCTTTACACCATCACCAACTCCAAACTTCATTACTTCAAAAACCACCAATGCCCCCATTAAACCCAATTATGAACCATCATATTCATAATCTCAAGAGCAAGGAGGATGAGGTGGAGCACATCAAGAGGAAGCAAGGAGAATCGCACCGAGGAAGAAGAAGCAATCAATAATCATCTCCAACAACTTCTTGGTAGGTTTTCCAAAAATCCTCTTCTTGATTCCTTTCCATGGCATAATCTACCAAAAAATATATGTCAACCCAACCTTATAAACCCATAAATTTTATATCTTGATCATGTAGGAATAATATAAATAGATCATAACCATGTATGTAATTTTGGAAGAATAGTTGAATCAAGAACATGCATGTTGATAGGAATTGTGAATAATTTTAAGAACGAATTTTTGATACAGTAAATATGAGAAAATATATGTATAAAATCTAGAATTTAATTAATTTTAACATATATTTATGGTGTTTAGATGCCCAAATCTGAACCCTAAATTTGTGTGCCAAAACTAGATTCTTGATTGTATTTTTGGCATAGTTTGGCAAATAAATAGGTGCTGATTTTGATGCTTAAAAAGGTTTATCAATTCTTAATATTAATCATGATTTAGTATGTTATTAAGTGTATTTTGATAAATATATTTCATGGCCATCGTTTGGTTATATTTGGATAAATTCCGACCAAAACTGATAGGTGTAAACTAGCCGTTACCATGAACCATACCTAAAAAATCTAATTCTGAAATTCAGAGGTTAATAAGTATATATCATGTTTAAATTATATGTTTATAATTTTTATATAATTTATATACATGTCCTTGTGTTGGGGACTTAACCTTAAATTTTGGAACTCAAAAACTGTAAAACTACGTCTAGGTATTCCATGGAAACATGTAAACTTGTTGAGCTAGGAATCCAAGTGTCATATGTACAAATGATGATAATAATAATTTCATTTATATGTGAACTCTTGGTCAGGTCTTGGTATTGTGGATTCAGTGGAGACTAGGATGACATGCAAGTATGCCTTGCCCTTGTACAATATTTTACATGCATTGTTATTTAGTCCATCTTTTAATATTCTTGTATGTTATTCTGTTCCCGTCTTTTCCTATTGGTTCACTACATGATCACTTGTACTTGTTCTCATTGTGTTCGTTATACATGTACATGTACTCTACTTAATTATGACATCACTCATTACTCCAAATTTTCATTATCTGTTCATACGACTTTACTTGATCCTTTGTCACCTTTACTTGACTTGACTTGACATTTATTGACTTGACTTGATCATGTGTTCCCGTATCACTTGGACATGACTTGACATTAGATTGACTTGACCTTGTATTCTCTTAGGCGATGAGATTGATACTAGGATTGGCTACTTTGACCACTCTCGACACGTGAGTCCCATATAGGGCTATGAGAGAGACTTACTATAGATTGGGAGCACCACACAGGACTACTTTCCATAGGATCGGGAACACCTCACAGGACTATGGTCATTAGATTTATTTGATAGCCACGTCGAGAACCATGCTTCACTATGGCATGCCACTGTCTTAGCTGTGTTTATTCATTGTGTTTATTTTTTTTCTATCTTGCATGTTTATTTACTGTATATGGCATGTATATTATGTACCTTGCTACGTCCCTTCCGAGGACCTGATAATCTCTTCAGGCTATTGATAAGGTGTTGTGTAGAATAGGAAGGTAGTTGATGACTGTTTGAAAGATTCAAGTATCATTAGTGGTACTTTGTTCTTTCATGTATTTATTTATCACTATGACTTTACTACTATTACAACCTAATTTTTGCAAGCTTTATTGTTCTTCTTGAGCTTGTTCAGACAATTGAATTAAGGTATGGCCAACTTTATTACATATTGTCTATCTTGTTATTCTTATTCTTGTGGAATCGATGTATTACTGTTTGATCATTTTCTTTGTTCTCACATGAGATAATTTTTTGTAGATTTAGATATAGTTGGACTTGTCTGTTATAGTTAGACTTGACTTTAGACAGCTTATAAGTATTCGAGTTGGACTAGAGTCCATTTGATACGTAGTTGACATGCTTATATATTCCTGGTCCTACGTATTTTGGAACTGGGGCGTGACATATTTTTGTGGTACCCCATGCAGGTCAGAGCATATCATCTCGGTTATGTTACTGTATCGAACGAGCCTGAGATAGGATGAAAACTGATAGGATTCTCAATTCACAACTGCCTTGACACTTCCTTTGAAATTTCTTTATCGTTCTTAAACTTCATATTTTGCATTCAACTATCTTCCTTTGCTTCCTCGTGTCATTGTTTTTCGTCCCTTTCTATTTCGAAGTGATGAATGCTCGTGCTTTATGGAATTTATCAGTATCCCTTAGATAAATTGCATAAAATGGGAGTTTGTTACAAAATTTTGATTGCCTTAATAGATATGAGGGGTATGTGGATGCCATATGCCATAGGTATATAGTTTTACTGAATTTATGAAGATTGGCAATACGTGTTTGAGGGAGTAGTGCCATCAAAGGTGGCTCGATGTCCTCAGTATAGAAAAATAAATACATAACCATACTAGGATAAGTACTCATGGTAGTCACTTGATCAAGAATAGAGTAATAGTTTTAGTGTAAAGATTGACCCTCTACAAGAAGAACCTAAAAGTAGCCCAACCCAACCTACTGACTAATATGCCCTAGCTGTTCTATAGTTAGAATTAGACAGAATGGCAAGTATCACTTAGCTTGGACAAGTAGAAGAGAGTTGTATAATTGTGATAATAATATGGTTAGGAGGATATAGTTAAACGTTCAGATTAGATGCACAATTTATAAATTTCATAAGCCCTACCTAGATAATCACAATACATATGAGGAAGTACTATAGTAGATAAATAAAATGGCAATCTTTCAAATTTAGGAAGGATGGCCATGGATGGCATAAAAACAAATACCGATAGTTGAATTAGTATTAGCTTGTCAATTATTTCTTTTAGGCTAGAGTAGAAATCTTTTCGAGTACGTCCCTTAAATATTTGAAGACAAGGCGGACCATTTGTTCGATAGTTGAGAAGCACCTTCCCCCTTTTCATGATTGAGTTTCTTGATAAATTTGAATTTCTAGATGAAATTCTTTTAAGGTGTGTAGAATGTAACGCCCCAAAATTTTTAATTTTATTATTATTTATTTGGCTAAAACAATGATTTATTTTAATTTTTAATATATTAAAATAATATCCATTACTTATAAATATAGCCTTAGTCATAGTTTAGTTTTATTATGCATATCGACTAGGAAATCTGATATGGCTAATGCAGTCGTATACCATGACTAGCATATTAACCATGGTAAGGACAGCATATCCATATCGATGTCCCATGTGGAAACAAGTCAAGTTGTGGCGTAGACCATATAAAGGGATAAAATAAATATTTTCTAGATATTTTTGACATTCTAGGCAATTTGGTTGCACCGAATTTATCCCAACTACACCCAAATCAAACCCAATCCCAAATAGGCATGTAATGCATCTAATATATATATATATATATATATATATATATATATATATATATATATATATATATATATATTTTCTCTAGCCTAGTGGTTAAGAGAGATGCATACGGCCCAAGCGGTCGGAGTTCGACCCTAGTGGAGGCGAGTTCGCCACAATTACCCATTTCTTCTCTCTCTCTCTCTCTCTCTCTCTCTCTCTCTCTCTATATATATATATATATATATATATATATATATATATATATATATATATATATATATATATGCACATCGGGTTGTGGTGTACTGGTAACACGACCGTGCATTGGGGGGGGGGGGGGGGGGGGGGGGGGGGGTGCGGGGTTCGAGTACTGGGGGGCTCGGATTGCCTAGCCTCCCGGGTTAAGGGTAGCTAGGTTAGTTAGGTTGGTAGGTAGGAAAAATATATATATATATATATATATATATATATATATATATATATATATATATATATATATATATATATATCTTTTTTTTTGAAGAAGGTAATTCGATTGATATAAATGAGTTACAAAAAAGAGGGATGTCTATTTAGACGTGCCCAGTTACAAGTATGCGGACATTCTGCTCTATGTTGTGCAGAATGCCATGTCGGGGGTAGCCGAGCACTCGAAGATACGCTTGTTACGCTCTTTCCCGACGTGCCATTGCCGCCACCAGTCGAATCCAAGCTTCAAAGAACCAGCTTTTTCCTGTCCGTCGACAGTTGCTCAACTTCTCAAAAATCATATCCACCTCCTGCAGGTTCCCCTTATTTATGTGAAGTCTACGTCATTGTTCCTGCCATATCCTCCAAGACAATGTACGTCAAAAATAAATATGATTGTTGCTTTCGTCATGCCCTGTACAAAGCACACATCCCCGATCTATCCCTTGTAGCCCAAACCACATTAGTCGATCCTTTGTCAGGAGTCTACCCAACATCATTTTGTACATGCAGAGTTGGATTTTACGCGCAGCTCCTTTAGTCCATATGAACTCAAATTTGCCATTTTTGGATGGGTAGTCCTCATACTCGAATAAGCAAGATTATGTTCAAAACCACCTGACTTAGCTCCTTCCCAGACCCATTTGTCTTCTTGCATGGACATGTCGACCTTGACTTGGCTAATAACATCTACAAGTTGCCTAGTACCTTCATGACCCTCTGGCTTCCACACACCCGCCTCCAATATGCTGCTGACCCGGTCGGATTGTCGCGGCCTGCACATGGCATCACCCCTACGAATGTCTGCCAAGCTTCTATGCGTTATCCAGGGGTCGAACAATAAGCTAGTAGACGACCCATCCATTATAATCCTCTCTATTCGTATCCGGACGTGTCCGCGATACTTAAGCATAGTCTTAAATATGACCGACACATTATTGCTAATATTGAGATTCCAAAAGTCATTTTCCCATGCGTACTTCGCAACCATCCATCTAGCCCATAATGAGCCACTCGACAAGAATCTCCAAGCCAATTTTAAAGCAGCCACGTCTCGTAGAGTACTCAAAGAGCAGAGGCCCACCCCTCCTTCGTCTTTCGGGTTGCAAAGAGAAGACCATACGATCGCATGAAGGCCACCACGCCAAACAAAATCAGCACAGACCTTTTCAATTTCAATAATGGTAGCTCGTGGGAGCATGATCGATTGTAGCCAGAAGATAACAACCGCATCAATCACTGATCTCACAAGTTCGATACGCCCTCCAAAAGAAAGACCTTGTGCATGCCATCCTTTCGTACGCCCCTGAACATACTCGACTATGCTTTTTCATTTGATGTTGCCAGTATAGTTAATCGATAGAGGAATACCCAGATACCTTACAGGAAGCTCCCCCTATTCAACTCCGATAATTTGTGCTCTACTTTTTTTGCTGGGACAATGCCTGTTAAAATAGATCTTTTCTTTTTTCACAATTGAGATGTAACCCAGTATGTATTCCGAAAGTCTTCAACAGGGAGGCCACCTCCTTCATGCCCTCGATAAATGGCTTCATAAAAATGAGCAGGTCGTCGGCATAAATCAAGTATGACACATGAGGTTCTATCTTCTTCTGGAGAGGAATAATTTTCTTCTCAAATATTGCTTCCTACATAAGACACGAAAAAAATTCTATTACCAAAGTGAAAAGGTAAGGAGACAATAGGTCACCTTGTCGTAGCCCTCTATTACTTCCCATAAAACCATAGGGAACTCCTTTGATTAGAACTGAAAATATCGGGGTAGATATGCATTCCCGCACCATCGCCACCCATGCCGAATCAAACCCGAGAGCTATCATAATATGACAAACAAAGTCCCGATTTACCGTGTCATATGCCTTCCTCATGTCCAATTTAATACATGCTCGTTGGCCCCCTGGTTTGTTAAAATCCTATACCAATTCGTGCGCCAGCAGATTATTCTCAGCAATTGCTCACCTTTTGATGAATGCGGCTTGATGCGGCAACACCAACTATTGCATTATTCCCTCCATACGTTGGCCGTCAAGTGTGTAATGATTGTGTACGAGTAGTTGCAACACACAATCGATCGATAGTCCGCCAGCGTCATAGCATCCTCCTTTTTTTTGGAATGAGAGAGAGGTAGGTATGGTTTAACTCTCGCAATAATGTCCTATTTGTGAAAAAAAATCCCTGACCATCTCTAAGACTTGATCTTTTAATTCCTCCTAGTGCAGTTTAAAAAATTTGCTACCAAATCCGTCTGCGTCTTTAATAATCTTCTCTATCTCGATCATTTCCATCGGAGCGTGCAGCATTTGATTTCCAAGAGGAGAAACAATTTTTCTGCATATAATGTCTGGAAAGACCGATAAATAATCAGATTGATTAAATAGCTCCAAGTAATACCTGATGGCTTATGTCTGCAACTCGTTACATGAAGTCACTTCCTTCCCATTTGGCCTTATTAGCTTGCCAATATGGTTACGGTCACTACCAAATTACAGCATTTTAGCGACGGCCATTTAGCGAAGGAAAATTTCCGTCGCTATTACCGTCGGATCACCGACGGATTTGTGACGAAATACCGACGGAAAGCAGGGGACAATTTTTTTTATTTTTTTATGTCCATATCCGTCGCTACGCCGTCGATAGGTCGTCGGCCATGTAGCGACGGTTTTATATCCGTCGCTAGAACGTCGCATATTTTGGCGGAAAAAAGCCTAAAATATTGGCGCGAGATTTGACTGACGACTTAGCGACGGAATAATCCGTCGCTACTCTGGCGCGAGATTTACTGACTACTTAGCGACGGAATAATCCGTCGCTAAGCCGTCGCTAAATTTACGTTCCAGACTTAAATTGAAACGACGGGGGGAACTTTTTTATTCCCCCCAAATTTCACTCTCTCTCCTCTCTCTCTCTCTCTCCCGCGGTGATCGATCGGCGACCCCCTCTCCTCTCTCTCCCGCGGCCGTGATCGGCGACCCCCTCTCCTCTCTCTCTCCCAAAGGTAATCCCCTCTCCCTCTCCCTCTCTCTCTCCCAAAGGTAATCCCCTCTCCCTCTCCCTCTCTCTCTCTCTCGTCTTTCTCTCTCTCTCTCTCTCGCGCGCTTGCGGTGGTCGTGGGTGCAGCGGGCCGGGGGCGTCGGGGGCTGCGGGGGCGGCGTCGACTGCGGGGGGCGGCGGTGGGCGGCGGTGGCGGGGGGTGTGGAGGGGCGGTGGGAGGGGGCGGGAAGCGTTGGAGGGATGGGGGCGCGCGGGGGCTGGCCGCGGGGTGCGGGGGGTTGCGGAGGGGGGCCTGGCCGTGCGCGGGGGGGCGGGGGGGCGGGGGGTGTGGAGGGGGCGGTGGGATCGAGGCGGCGGGCAGCGTTGGTGGGGGACGATGGGGGCGGGGGCTGGCCGCGGGGGTGCGGGGGGGGTATGTGTGGAGGGGGGGCTGGCCGTGGGGGGCGGAGGGTGTGGAGGGGCGGCGATGGGAGGGGGGCGGGGGGTGTGGAGGGGGCGGCGATGGGAGGGGGCGGGGGGTGTGGAGGGGGGCGGTGGGAGGGGGCGGGCAGCTGCCTCCGTCACTGCCTCTCTCCTGGCTAGCGACGTCATTTAGCGACGGCGACCAATAACGTCGCTATTTATTGAAAATAGCAACGTCATAAAAATAACGTTGCAAAACGTCGCCGGCTAGCGACGTTCTGCGACAGGCATAAATATTCGTCGCTGATGAGCGACGAATAGCGACGTATTATTAAATCACGTCGCCATGTGGAAAACTTCCTATTTGGACACATCAAGTGTTTGATTTATTGTTGGAATGAATATTTTGTATATTTTTCTCAGATTTTAGATGTGTTCTTGAGATTATCTCATGGTATCATATTGCCTATATATATACCATTGCAGCAGCAGCAATGCAGCAGCTGCAGCAGAAGCATGCAGCAGCAGCAGCAGTTAAATGCAGCAGCAGCAGCAGTTAAATGCAGCAGGGGGGAGGGGGCCGGGCATTGTTGGGGTGGCTTACTGCATCCATATTGCACCTGCCTAGCTCATCATCCCTTGTGTGCAGTCAGATGATACCCCTACTACTATTTTGTCCTGCATACTATAGTTATATGTTCAGTCACAGTTTATAACTAGTGTTCTTTCCATAGCAGTAGCAGACCCATTCGTTTGAGTATCAGTACAATATTGGTCCTATATCACTTGGGTATGTGATAGACCTTAGACTTCATCTTTTCCTTTTTAAATGAATTGTCTACACAAATAAGTACTTATCAAAAATCTGTTGTTTTCTGTGTATGGAGTGTTTTGTTGGCATGGGATGATGGCTTTTGAATTACATTGGACTAAAAACTGAGAATTAGTACACTGTTTGTGTTTACTGATTTAAGGATGATTAAATCATTAGGTTTAATCCTATGTCATGTCTGGGTTTAAGTTATATGTTATGATTCATGTTGGCATGGGGATTTTGGTTTTTGAATTTGAGCTGTTACATTCTTTTATATTCTGTTACATATACTTACCAGATGGCACCCATGACCCGAGGAGCGGCACGTCGTTTGAAGAAAACAGTGAATGCTGAGGTGGCTCCTCCTCAGATGTATCTCTTGGAGTATCCTCTCCGGTTTGGTTGTCTTCTGAGCCATCCGTTCTCACACTTAAAATACAGGGATTGGATTCTGTGTTTAATATTTTCGGTGAACCCAGGGATTGGATTCTGTATTTTGTTTTTTGGTTTCTGTATTTTGTTTCCAGCTCCATTTGCATTAATCTACGGTACGACATGGTGATCAGGACATATATAGTTCCTGCAGCCATTCGACTGGCGAGGTAGAAACTATGTAGCCGTAGATAAGTTGACTGTCCTCCGACCCTCATCCCTCGGCAATGATGATACGACAACCTATCACTATATCTTATATAGTAGTAGATGATGTCTTAGTATTACATTATGTGAGTTCATCTTGATTCTGTTACGTTCTTCAGATACTAGATATGATAAGATCATATACTACACCATATGTACAGAACATAGATGATTCACACTAATGCATGCTAGAATGAATTTTGGGTTGTGTATTCTGAGCCATCCGTTCTCACACTTGAAGATAAATTTTCAGTATAACGACGGATATTAGGTTACTCTTCAGTATAATTGATGTCTATTCTTGGATAATTGGTGTGCATTAAATTCGTATGTGCATATTTCGTCTATGTGATTTTTGGATATATACCTACGCTGGGTTATAAGCGATGATCTGATATACAAAGGAGGTGCTGTCGAAATTTTTGTAGACATTTGGATACATTGTATGTTCGGATATTTTTTTTATGTTTGGATAATTTAATGTTGGATATTGGATATATTGTGTTGGTAATATTTTGTTGGATATTGGTGTCGGATATGGATATTTTGCATATGGATATATGGTGTTGGATATTGGATACGTTGGATATTCGTGTTGGATATGGATATATGGTGTTGTATATGGATATTTTGCATGTTTGATATTGTGTTGGATGTGTTGTATAAACAGGAAAGAGTCTGTTTGCAGTATTTTTTTTTTCAAAAATTAGAAGTTAGCGACGGACTGGCGACCACTCAGCGACGGATAGTCCGTCGCTAACTGGAGAAACTGAGTTTAGCGACGGAGTGGCGACGTAAAAACCGTCGCTACCTGGAGCATTTCAATAAAGCGACGGATTGGCGACGGACTATCCGTCGCTAACTGTAGGAATTTAATGTATTGACGGATTGGCGACGTAATATCCGTCGCTACCTGGAGTATTTTACATTGAGCAACGGTTTAGCGACGGAATGTCCGTCGACCTGGTTCTGTTTGATGTCCATAAATTTTGCAGTTAGCGACGGATGTTTTGTCGCTAATACGACGTTAATCCGTCGCTATATATATTTAGATGCGCCGGTATCCTGATACATGTTTTGACGAAAGCTAGTCGGTAATCCGTCGCTATATATATTTAGATGCGCCGACGGTATTCCGTCGCTAAGTCGTCGCTGAGCGACGGAGTAGCGACGGATATGTTTTAGCGACGAGGTTATTCCCGACGGCTGTTTTACCAAAATATCCGTCGGTAATCCGTCGGTATTTATTTTTGGCGACGGACTACCGACGGATAAGGCCGTCGGTAAATCCATGTATTTTGGTAGTGGGTGTTGCCGCATACATACCATATCATAGAAATTTTTTGAGCAATTGTCACCATCTTGTAGCCACGAGCATTTTGATCGTTGGGCTAACTCGATATCCTCCTGCATACGGAGTCGACTGATATCCTGGATGAGAGCCCGCTCCTCATTCACCAAAGCTTCATCTTCTACGTTACTTTGAAGAAGTTGTTGGATGTGCCTAAGCTTGTCTTCTTGATCTGCCAATGATCGAGTCTGGTGGGAGCGGTTCCACTCCTTCAAACCCAACTTGACGCCTTTTAGGCGCTGGACCAATTGGAATTGGATATTACGAAGCACGTCTTTATGTAATCCTTCCTTCACCACCTCTTCGTAGCCTTCAAGCAAGTGCCATTTTTTATTATACCTGAATGGTTTGGCGTGAGCTTGCTCAGGATTAGCGAAGCGAACACAGAGCGGAGAATGATCACTCGTCCCCGCCGCTAACTCTTCGACCACAGTATCAGGGAAGGTGTGAAACCATTCCCTATTCCCCAAGCATCTGTCCAGTTGATAAGCCACCCGTTTCTGTATTGCCTTGTTATTCCACGTCCAGATATGTCCCCTACGCTCAAGTTATTGCATGCCAGATTGGAGTAAACAAGATCGAAACTCCTGCATGAATATCTCCGGTACCCGGCGACCCCCTATTTTTTCATGCCAATAGAGAAGGGCGTTAAAATCACCTATAAGTAATAAAGGGAGTTTATATTGGTCCCTAGCCAGCTCCGCTGTAAGAATTATTTCTTTTCAGAGCTCCTCCCTCCCTTAACGATCATTGTGACCATATACAACACCAAAGAGAAATTGAAACCTACCTTTATTGCTAAATTTGACAACAATAAGTTGTTCAAAAATACTTACTCTGTTACTTGTTAGAACACTCTAAAGACACCGCACAAGTGTATATTGGAAGAAGACTCTAATTTCTTGTTCATTTTTCTCAAAGCAGAGATCCCATATTAATAGGAATACAAAGTGCTAGAATAAAGACCAGATACAAAATTCTAAAGAAAGGAAAGATCATTAAGGACTTTAATGACTTACCAAAAACTAAGAAAGGAAAATGACAACTAATGGAAAGATCATTAAGGACTTAAATGACTTACCAAAAACTAAGAAAGGAAAATGACAACTAATTATTAACAATCAACCCCTAATTAGTTTGTCTTTCACATCCCGCACTCGAAGTCGCTCCCGTATTTCAACGAACTTGTTCCTTGCAAGTGCTTTGGTGAGTATGTCAGCAAGTTGGTCGTTAGTGTGTACATATTCGACCTCGATCATCCCACGCTCCACGCAGTCCCTAATGTAATGGTAGCGAGTATCAATATGCTTTGAACGATCATGATACACGGGGTTCTTTGTTAGTGCAATGGCTGACTTGTTGTCAATCATAAGAGTTGCCTTGCACCTAATCCGCTTCCGAATATCATCAAGTAGGTTGAGTAACCATACTCCTTGCTGTGCCGCAATCGAAGCTGATATGTATTCGGCCTCGCAAGAAGATAAGGCTACAACCCGTTGCTTCTGCGACATCCAAGTGATGATGTTCCGACCTAGGAAGTACGCAACTCCCGTAGTACTCTTCCTGTCATCAACACTCCCTCCATGATCACTATCGCAGTAGCCAATTAGCTTTTGTCCTCCACGAGCATTCCTCTCATAGCAAAGTCCAAACCGGCTTATGCCCTTTAAATACCGCAAGATATGCTTTACCACCGCAAGATGCTGGGTGTTGGGCTTCTCCATGAACCTGCTTGCTATCCCTACGGCATATGCAATATTCGGACGCGTATTCACCAAGTATCTCAAGCATCCTATTGCGCTCCTATACTCCATAGGGTCCACCAAAGGATAATCGCCTGTCTTGCTCAACTTGAGCCTTGGTTCCATCGGAACTTGACTAGGGTTGCAGTCTTCCATCCCATACTTCTGAAGAATTTTTAATGTATACGAAGACGGACAAAGGGTAATTACCTGAGGTGTTTGGGATACCTCTATCCCCAAGTAGTAGGTGAGCAATCCAAGATCGCTCATGCTGAAGAGCTCCTTCATCTGAGTTTTGAACTTTTCAACTTCCACGCTGCTTGACCCGGTGATAATGAGATCATCAACATAGACTCCAACCAGCAGGTTGGAGTTCCCCACAACTTTCTTGTAGACGGCGTGTTCAGTCGGACTTCTTTCAAAGCCTAATGAGGATAGGCTCTGATCGAGCTTGAAATTCCAAGCCCGCGGGGCTTGTCGAAGACCATACAATGCCTTCTTGAGCTTCAACACCTTGTGCTCTTGTCCAGTAATGCCAAAACCTGGGGGTTGAGAGACATATACCTCCTCTTCCAGATCGCCATTCAAGAACGCCGATTTGACATCCATGTGATGGATGTCCCATCCCTCCTCCGCTGCTAAAGCAATGAGTAGTCGGACGGTTTCTAATCTCGCTACCGGTGCAAACACCTCGTTGAAGTCAACCCCTTGTCTCTGCACATAGCCCTTCGCCACGAGCCGAGCTTTATGCTTCAAAATATTGCCATCCGGATCTTGCTTCGTCTTGAATACCCACTTCAATTCGATGGATTTTTGACCACTTGGGAGATTGGTGATTTCCCAAGTATCATTATCCCGGATCGAGGATAACTCCTCCTCCATAGCTCTTCTCCAGCTTGGATCGTCTTTGGCCTCCTCGAACGTTGCTGGCTCCCCTGCTGCAAAGAGGCAAAGCCCAGCCTCTTCCTGCAGCAAGTCCATTTCTTCGGTCTCGCCGTAGACCTCCTCAAGTGACCGGAACCGAATTGGTCTGCTCACAGTTGAAGAGGACCCGCTCTTTGATGAAGACAAAGAGCCCATAGAGGAAGTCGGTGGTGTAGTTGGGGAGTTGTCGTGCACTAGAGAAGATTCTTCAAAACTGGACTTCGAACTCGCCTCGGGAGCCACGTCTACAGAGGAGGGAGCTGCGGTCGCGGTGAGGGGTTGCTGGGCCGTGGTGGGGGTGGCCAATCCATCGCCAGGAGGGAGGGCGGGGGGTGCGTCCGTAGCGGGAGGATTTGCTGCTGCTTCTGCCGTTGGCAGAATTTGATTTGAGACAGAGAGCTCATCTCCAATTTTTTTCTTCCCAATCCTATTTCGCTTCTTCGTGAAAGACAACGTCCCGGCTGATTACTAGCTTCCCGGTTGATGGATTGAACAATCGATAGGATTTAGAGCCCATCTCATAGCCGATAAACACCATCCGCGTGCTTCTATCCGCTAGCTTCGCGAGATTTGGCTTCGTTGTTTTTGTATACGCAAGGCAACCGAAAGTGCAAAAATAGTGTACTTTCGGTTTTCTTCCGTAAATTGCCTCGTAAGGCGTCTTTCCCACCACACTTTGAGTAGTCGCCCGGTTGAGAAGATGCACTGCGGTTGCTACTGCTTCTCCCCAAAAACGTGCGGGCATGCTCTTGTATTTTAGAAGGCTCTGAACAGTCCCCATGACAGTTTGATTACGGCGCTCCACCACGTCGTTCTGCTGTGGAGAATAAGGGGCTGTGAGGAATCGTTTGATCCCGACTTCCTCACAGTAGGCGTTGAACGCCTTGGATGTGAACTCCCCACCTCGATCGCTAGGGAATCCCTTCACTTTGAGTTCCGTCTCCATCTCCACTTTTGCTTTTAGTCTTTTGAAAGCATCCAAGGCCTCGTCCTTGGACTTTAATAACTCCACCCACATAAACCTGCTGTAATCGTCTACTAGCAAGAAAAAATATTGTTTACCTCCCGGGGTGGCAGGATTGATGGGTCCACAAAGATCCCCATGCACCAATTGAAGAGAGGTCGATGCACGGCCCGTTGCAGCCTTCAGGAATGATAATCGTCTTTGCTTTGCCACCAAGCACCCATCACAAAGCTCTTGTGAGTGCTCAATAGAGGGCATCCCCTCCACCATCTTGAGTCGTCCCATATCATGAAGTGCTCGAAAGTTGAGATGTCCCCATCTAGCGTGCCACAGCCACGCCTCGTCTTTGTACTTTTCTGCTAGCAGAGCCACCGGAGCGTCCGTCTTCATGTTGAAAATATAAAGTCGATTCTTGGACCTCTCCACCTTCGCCAAGAGTCGCCTCTCTCGATCGAACAAACACAAGAATCTGTCTTCCATGACGATCTTGCATCCGTTCTCCTCCAACTGTCCCAAACTCGTAATATTGGTACGGAGTTTCGGGATATAGTAGACGTTGGTGAAGACTTTGTGCTTCTGTTTTTGGTCTTTGAAGAAGACTGCACCCCGACCACAGATCTCCACTGAAGAGCCATCGCCGAACTTTACCTTCCCTTTCACTGTTTCGTCTAGATCGGAGAAAAAATCTTTGCACCCCGTCATGTGGTTGCTAGCTCCCGTATCAAGGTACCAACATGATTTCTCCAAGTCACTGGAAAAAATACTTGGTTGTACATTTTCTTCATTTAAAAGAAGGTTCGAGCATACCAGAGATGATTGTACTTCTTCGCTTTCCGTCATTAGAAGAGCCGGTTCATTGTCTTCAAATGCCTCGGCTATGTGCGCTCTTTCTTTGTTTTTCTTCTTCAAACGACATTCCGCAGCATAATGGCCCATTTTGTGGCAATAAAAACACTCGACTTGTGTTTTATATTTACCACCTTCGTCACGATCTTGACCTTCTCGACGGTCGTTGTTGCGTTGTTGTTCGCCACGCCCTCGTCCGCGACCACGACCTCTTCGGCCGCCGGTTTGGCGTCCTCCACCATACGAGAGCTTCTTATCACGAGCCATCAACTCCTTCATCATCAAGAGGAGTCTATCCTCTTCTTTGTTAGCAGTCCCACCAACGCGCTCTTCGTAGGTCTTTAGTCGACCGACGACCTCCTCCACGGTCATCGCCGTGAAGTCTCCAAATTGCTCTATCGTCGAAGCAATTTGGACGAACTTCGAGGGGATGGATCTCAAAAACTTCTTCACAACAGTAGCCTCCGCTACCGTTCCTCCCAACGCCCTTTGTGTGTTGACGTTTATGGTGAGCCGCATGAAGAAATCGTCTATTGAATCCGTCTCCTTCATGCGAAGCGTATCAAACTCTGACTGCAGAGTTTGGATCTTTGCATCCTTGACTCGGTCCGAGCCTTGGTACATGGTCTTAAGCATGTCCCACATCTCCTTTGCGGTTTTCTTCTCCGCAACCATCTGGAGTGCGTCATCAGGAAGTGCTTGTTGGATGGCCAAGTAGGCCGCTTTGTTCTTCTTCTCATCAATAGTCGTTGTCGGATCGCGTGGTTCTACAGCCTCCAATGCATCTAGGACATCGAGGATACCCTTCATTCTGATGGCCCAAATACCGTAGTTACTTCTCGCAAGCACTGGGTATTTGAAACTCCCATGGTTGTGGCCACCAGATTTCAAAGGTGACTCTGCTGAGTCGTTCACGCTTGAAGACGTCGACATGAAGATGAACCAACAAATTTTGGCTCTGATACCAAATGTTAGAACACTCTAAAGACACCGCACAAGTGTATATTGGAAGAAGACTCTAATTTCTTGTTTATTTTTCTCAAAGCAGAGATCCCATATTAATAGGAATACAAAGTGCTAGAATAAAGACCAGATACAAAATTCTAAAGAAAGGAAAGATCATTAAGGACTTTAATGACTTACCAAAAACTAAGAAAGGAAAATGACAACTAATGGAAAGATCATTAAGGACTTAAATGACTTACCAAAAACTAAGAAAGGAAAATGACAACTAATTATTAACATTACTGACCCAACATCTGCTATCCCAATGGAGCCAAATACGAGCCATAGGACATAAGTGAAGGTTATGTACATGGTTCCAGTGCAATCTTTTTCTCCGTGATAGCATCTTTTCCGATTTGATTTTAGTCTCAAGTAATACACAGATACTGTGCTGACCCTTCCTGATACATTGGCTAATCTCCTTCCATCTATCAAGAGAACAAGCAACGTGGACATTCTATGAAATAATCGACATTTATAAACTAGGATGGTCCCTAACAATAAACTTGAGTAGCGTTCTCTGGGGGCAGAACTAGCTTGTCCTCCTCTTCTTCATTATCTATTAGCTCCAGCATAGCCTGAACCGGTACATCCTTCCTCTTGAATTTTTCCAACCATCTTGGGTTCTCCATATAGACTTCTATGCTGCTATGAGGGGAATTGTATACTGGTCTGTCTGAGTCCTCCGCAGTTGCACCTGCATGTCTTTTCCTACTACTGATTCCTTCCTTTGGACACACCTCTATGAGGCTGCTAGAAGCACGCCGGCCGCCCTCCTTATTCCCATATGACCCATCTCTTCTTCGAGCCTTGTTAGATATGGCTCTATGCCTTGTAGTGTTGGGAAAGAAGCGCGGAAACCTTTTCCCAAACCGGAGAGTACCTGCGAGAGGACCGAGCAAACAACGCACGAACCCAAAAACAAGCACACACAACAATCACGCAGACACAGAATTTTTGACGTGGAAACCCTTGCGGGAAAAACCACGGGACGATCGGAGTCCAACCCTGAGAAGCCTCCACTAATGGAATAGAAGAATTACACCCTCTACAAACTCCTCCCGATCCAAATCGGATCCCCACAACACTCAGAGACAAGAACAATGATCACAAGGCTACGAAGAACGAGAACGACGAGTAGAGATTACCCGAAACACGATCTCCTTCGAAAACGACCTTCGATCCTCCGTCTTCTTCTCCGAAGTTGCAATGGCACTCTTGCCTCCTTCTCTCTCAAACTTGTGTTGTCCAATGCGATAATACGATAATGAATTAGGGTTGAGAAAACTCAATATATCTCCCTAATCCCGCAACCAACCTGGACCGTTGGATTAGATCCAATGATGAAAACTCATCCAAAAAATCGCTTTAGCCCCCGACGACACAGAGTTCGGCCAGAACTCTGTGTGGGGCAACCAGCACCTACTGGCCAAACCCTGGAACGGCCAGACCGAGTTCGGCCCGAACTCGCCATGGGACCGAGTTCGGCCCGAACTCGGATCCCCTGCTTCCAGCAGCTCCAGCAGCAACAGCAGCAACTCCGTCGCCTACTTCCCGAGCTTCTCTGATATCGGACGGCGCTCGTCGCACTCCGGGGTCTTCTCCACATAGGTTGGGAACCCCACCCACTCCAACAAATCTCCCCCTTCACAACTATGGGGAGGACGTCGTCATCCCGACGACCTGCCTGCAGTACTCAAACTTCCCTCTTGGTAGAATCTTCGTGAACATATCAGCTCCGTTGTCATCTGTATGCACCTTCTCAAGCTCCGCGTCCTTCTTCTCAACCACATCCCGTATCCAATGATACCGGGTCTCGATGTGCTTGGACCGGCTATGAAACGTCTGATTCTTCACAAGATGGATAGCACTCTGACTGTCGCAAAGCAAAGTATACTGCTCTTGCTTCAGTCCCATTTCCTGCAACAGCTTCTTCATCCACAACAGCTCCTTGCAAGCCTCCGTCGTCGCAATGTACTCTGCCTCTGTCGTCGACAAGGCAACACACTTCTGCAACCGCGACTGCCACGATACTGCTCCTCCCACAAACATCATCACGTAGCCCGAAGTCGATCGCCTCGTGTCTACATCTCCAGCCATATCAGCGTTGGTATACCCAACCAGCTTCGGCTCGTCACCACCAAAGGAAAGTCTCCAACCAGCAGTGCCCTGAAGATATCGTAGAATCCACTTGACCGCACTCCAGTGTACCCTTCCAGGATTCGAAAGATACCTGCTAACCGTACCAACTGCATGAGCAATATCTGGCCTCGTACACACCATGGCATACATAAGGCTTCCCACAGCTGAAGCATATGGAACCCGCTCCATATCTTCCTTTTCGTCCTCGGTAGATGGACACTGCTCCTCAGTGAACTTAAAGTGAGCCGCGAGGGAGGAACTCACTTTCTTCGACCCGTCCATCCCGAAACGCTGAAGTACCCGGTGAATGTACTTCTTTTGGGACAAGTGTAGCAGCTTGGACTCTCTCTCTCGGCTGATCTCCATCCCAAGAATAGTCTTCGCTGCGCCCAAATCCTTCATAGAGAAGGCCGCGCCCAGTTGGCGCTTCAACTCCGCTATCCTAGTGGCATTCCGACCCACTAATAGCATATCATCAACATAGAGCAATAAGATGATAAAATCATCATCGGCAAAGTACCTCACAAATGCACAATGGTCCGACGTCGTCCGTGCATAACCATGCTCCCCCATAAACGACTCGAACTTTCTGTACCACTGCCTCGGAGCCTGCTTCAGACCATACAAGCTCTTCCTCAACCGGCAGACCAAATGTGACTTGCCCTTCTCACAGAATCCCTCCGGCTGCTCCATGTACAACTCCTCCTCAAGATCACCGTAGAGGAATGCCGTCTTCACGTCCATCTGCTCGACCTCCAAGTCGAAACTGGCTGCTAATGCTAGCACCACCCGAATAGACGAATGCTTGACGACAGGCGAAAAGATTTCATCATAATCCACGCCTTTCCGCTGACCGTAGCCCTTGACTACCAGCCTCGCTTTGTATCGAGGGCGAGTAGCATCATCCGTCTGCTTCACTCTGAACACCCATCGATTCTTCAAAGCCTTCTTGCCCTTTGGCAACCGCACCAGATCATAAGTGGAATTGGTGTGCAAGGAACTCATCTCCTCAGCATAGCCACCATTCACTCCTGCCTGTGTTCGTCTTCCATAGCCTCTGCGAAACTTTCGGGCTCTCCCCCGTCAGTCAGTAGCACATACTCATCCGGCGAGTATCTCGTAGATGGTCGACGATCCCTGTTGCTCCTTCTCAGTGGAGCCACTAGTGCTGGCTGTATACCGACAGCCTCCTCCCCTTCAGGAACTACCTCTCCGGCATGCTAATCCTCCTGAGGGACACCCTGACCACCATCAGCAGGCTGATGATCAAGGTTGGGAGCAACTCCATGTACCGGCTCCCCCATAACTGGATCCTCTGCGATGTCCTCTGGAAACTGCTCGAAGCGAAATGACTCTAACTCAGGCAATTCCTCAGCCTCAGAAGGCGTCTCGGAATCCTGAGTGTTGGTCATGGTCTGATCCTCGACGAACACCACGTCCCTGCTTCTGTAGAGCTTTCCTTCCACTGGGTCGTAGAGTCTATAGCCAAACTCATCCCGACCATAGTCGACAAAGACGCATCGCCTCGTCTTCGGCTCAAGTTTGGTCCTCTCGTCCTTCGGTACATGCACGAAGGCTTTACAACCAAACGCCCGCAGGTGATTGTATGACGGCTCTTTGCCGTACCATACTTTGTCAGGCACATCACCCTGCAAAGGAGCACTAGGAGACAAATTAATAATATAAGCAGCTGTGAGAAGAGCCTCACCCTAATAACTGCCCGGCAAATTTGCTTCTGACAGCAAACACCGCACCCTCTCCATCAGTGTCCTGTTCATGCGCTCCGCTACACCATTGAGCTGAGATGTCTTTGGCGGAGTCTTCTGGTGTCGTATCCCTTGCTCTCTGCAATACGCATCAAAGGGACCGATGTATTCGCCGCCATTGTCGGACCGAACACACAACAACTTCTTGCCCGTCTCCCTTTCAACGGAGGCCTGAAACTCCTTGAAAGTAGACAGCACCTGATCCTTGGTCTTTAAGGCATAGACCCAAACCTTCCTGGAACAGTCATCAATGAAACTCACAAAGTAAGAAGCACCACCAAGAGATTTTACCTTCATAGGACCGCAGACATCCGAGTGAATCAACTCGAGCAACGCCGGCTTCCTCGAACTTGGGTGACTCTGGAAAGACACCCTACTTTGCTTCCCAGCCAAACAGTGCGTGCATTTCTCCAACTTTGTAGACTTGAGCCCCGGAATCACTTTCCTGTTCACCAAGTAGCTCATCCCCTTCTCGCTGATATGGCCGAGCCGCCTGTGCCACAACTCGGTAGACGCGTCACTGACGGCATTCACCTCCTGTGCCCCCTCTGCGCTCCCCTCCATATAGTAGAGACCGGACTTCTTGCTTCCTCTGGCAATCACCATCGAACCTCTGGAAAGTTTCCACTGATTATTCCCGAAGAGACTGAAGAATCCCTCGTCATCCAACCTTCCAACCGACACCAGGTTGAAACGGATATCAGGGACATGACGAACATTCTTGAGAACAAGAACCGCACCCGTCTTCGTTCTCAAATGCATATCTCCAATGGCAACCGCCTTCGACACATCTCCGTTGCCCATCTTCAACACGCCACAGTCGCCTGTCGTGTAAGTAGCAAACAGTGCCCTATTGTGAGATACATGTGCTGAAGCCCCTGAGTCCACCAGCCAAGAATTGTCATCGCAGGCGAGGTTAGTAATGACCTTATCACCTACGACGATCACATCGCCTCCATGTACCGAGGCCGCCGCTGTAGTGTTCTCTTCTTGCTTCCCCTTGTCGCCCTTCTTCTCCTTCTTCCAAGCGAAACAATTCCGCTTGATATGGCCCTTCTTACCGCAATGATAACACTCTGAGTCCTCGTACCGACCCTTGGACTTCCCCCTGCTCTTGTCTCTGCCACCACCTGGACCCCTGCTTTTGCCCCTTCCGCGGTTCTCTGAAACAAGTGCCTCTGAGTGGTGGGATGTAGATGAAGTGCCCTGAGAACGTCTCCGCATCTCTTCATTCAACACCCCGCTCTTGGCAAACTCCAGACTGACCACGCCCTCTGGAGCAGAAGCGATCATAGATACTCGTACGGTCTCCCACGAGTCTGGCAAGGTACACAGCAGCCACAGTCCCTGAACTTTGTCGTCGAACTTGACTCCCATAGAAGATAGCTGGTCAACCACGCCCTGAAAATCACTCAAGTGATCCGTAATAGACGCCCCATCCTTGTACCGCAGACCCATCATCGTTCGGATCAGGAACAACTTGTTTACCCCGGTCTTCTTCGCATACAAGGATTCCAGCTTATCCCACAACGTCTTCGCGTGCTCAATATTGGCAACGTGGTTGTACACGTTCTCATCAACAAACTGCCGTATGTACCCACACACCTGTATGTGCTCGAACTTCCAGTCCTCCTCGGATTTATCACTGGACCTCTCGGATGCAAACACAGGTAGATGCAGCTTCTTGACAAATAGCAAATCCTTCATCTTGCTCCGCCAATAATGATAGTTTGTGCCATTAAGGTTCACCATGCGCACCGGCTTCGCATCCATCTCTCCTCTCTGGTTCCTCTGTCAACTCCTGACACCCTTTGAACCCAAAGCTCTGATACCACTATGTTGGGAAAGAAGCGCGGAAACCTTTCCCCAAACCGGAGAGTACCTGCGAGAGGACCGAGCAAACAACGCACGAACCCAAAAACAAGCACACACAACAATCACGCAGACACAGAGAATTTTTGACGTGGAAACCCTTGCGGGAAAAACCACGGGACGATCGGAGTCCAACCCTGAGAAGCCTCCACTAATGGAATAGAAGAATTACACCCTCTACAAACTCCTCCCGATCCAAATCGGATCCCCACAACACTCAGAGACAAGAACAATGATCACAAGGCTACGAAGAACGAGAACGACGAGTAGAGATTACCCGAAACACGATCTCCTTCGAAAACGACCTTCGATCCTCCGTCTTCTTCTCCGAAGTTGCAATGGCACTCTTGCCTCCTTCTCTCTCAAACTTGTGTTGTCCAATGCGATAATACGATAATGAATTAGGGTTGAGAAAACTCAATATATCTCCTTAATCCCGCAACCAACCTGGACCGTTGGATTAGATCCAATGATGAAAACTCATCCAAAAAATCGCTTCAGCCCCCGACGACACAGAGTTCGGCCAGAACTCTGTGTGGGGCAACCAGCACCTACTGGCCAAACCCTGGAACGGCCAGACCGAGTTCGGCCCGAACTCGCCATGGGACTGAGTTCGGCCCGAACTCGGATCCCCTGCTTCCAGCAGCTCCAGCAGCAACAGCAGCAACTCCGTCGCCTACTTCCCGAGCTTCTCCGATATCGGACGGCGCTCGTCGCACTCCGGGGTCTTCTCCACATAGGTTGGGAATCCCACCCACTCCAACATGTAGTTCTCCTACTTTTTTTTGGAAGGTGATAGGTTGTACTACTTGCAACTGATTCCCATCTGACTTCTTTAGCGTCGACTCTCTCCCAACCAGACTATGTTGCACAAATGGATTGATTAGCCTGACATTTTGCACCCTACCCAAACGGATGTCTATCTCCAATTCCATCCTAGCCTGCTTGTCCAACTGCTTGTCCATATTCTGTGCTGAACTTTGGTTTTCCACCGGGGTGGCCGAGGTGGACACAATGTTGGTATGAGTATCCATCTTGTCTGCTGGTGGATTCTTCCTTTGGGATGTCTCCTTATCTTTGCACTCCTTCGGGGGATGTCTGAAACATCGGCAGGGGGACACATAGGAGGAACCCATTCATACTCCACTTCCTGAATAAATACTTGACCTGATGGCACTTCATACTCCAAACGAGAAGGTAGCACTCTCCCAGCTTCAATATCTATGAATATCCTGGCATAACCCATCACCGACCGTAAAGAAGTGGCATCATCCGCCTTAATTGGTTTCCCAATTAGACTCGTCAGTTTCATCATCATATCTGAACTCTAATAAATGATTGGCAGCCCAGGTAAGCGAATCCAAATAGGTACTGTATGTAGGACTTCCCTCTCGCAACGAGTCTCAGGTGTCCATGCTTTCAATATGATTAATCGCCCATCAAACGTCCATTGCCTACCCTGAAGAACACGCTCCATATCCTTGTACATCCTAAACCTCACAAAGTAGAACCCATTGCTTCGAGAGAAGAACTCCATGCTGACATTTGGTCTCCATACACAATTTGCGTAGGCTCATATCTGGCCATAGAACGGCCTATTCCCAAGTAAATAAAGAATGATCGTGTTCTTCCAATACTCCTTCGTCTCAGCCAAATCCTCTTCGGTGAAGGATGCTCAGAATCCATTGCCCACTTTTTGGGTTCGACAAATTGCATTGGAGCATTGGGTTTGTAAGGATCCGATCTCACGAATTCCGACCAAGACCTGCTTTGTGTCCCCTCGGCCATCGACGCTTTGCCTTTATCCAGCATTACCTGGGGTTTAGCCGAACCTGCTTCCTCTTCATGTCCTACCTGATCTGTTCACTGAATCACCCTCCATTGCGGCTTAGTATGTTGTATATTATACGACCCACCACCCCTAAGTCGTAGTTAGTCATCACGGGTATGTCGCCGTATTGGAGCCATATTCTGGGTGATTGATGACTCCCCACTCCTTCCACGAAGCCGCCTCCTCACTGTGGTCCACCCACCGTGCTCCTCTCGACCAAGCGTGGTCGAGTCCTCCTTCCCTGGGTCATCTTCTCCCGTGCGGCCAGGGTCCCAGATTGGGGACCCTAACTCCTTAGGGTCGACAGCACAAACGATCGCCATTATAAATATATATATATATATATATATATATATATATATATATATTTCTATTATATATATATATATATATATATATATATATATATATATTTCCATTATATATATATATATATATATATATATATATAATGGAAATATATATATATATATATATATATATATATATATATATATATATATATATATATATATAGCTCACCCCAACATAAAACCTAACTAACTAACCAACTACCGAAGCCTAACCTACCCAAACTAGTTGGTTAGTTAGTTAGGTTTTATGTTGGGGTGGGCTATATATATATATATATATATATATATATATATATATATATATATATAAAAAAAAAAAAAAAAAAAAAAAAAAATATATATATATATATATATATATATATATATATATATATATAGCTCACCCCAACATAAAACCTAACGAACTAACCAACTACCGAAGCCCTAACCTACCCAAACCTGAATCCAAAAGCAGCCCTGTAGAAGCATGAAAATTGTCCAGGATCTATCAAGGCCAAGCCCCCTCAGACAATACACATGAAGGCCCAGAAGACCTCCAACGAGATGCCAAGTTCCAACAGCACAGAACCCCAAGGTATACTGCCTTTGCAGAACCAAAGGCAAAATATACCACTCCACGTGACCATCTTACATGCGGCCAAGACTCCATACGACTTCCCCTCCAGAAGGACCCATGCAGTCAAGGAGGCATATGGCTCAAACAGCCCACCAGTCTCTACATCAAAGCAGACGGCTCAAATCACAGATTGAGCTACCTTCCTCTCCAAGACAGCTAGTTCGCACCCTGGACCGAATCAACACAAGCTCATTCATGCCCCAGACTGGATCAACACAAACTGGTTTGCACCCCGGACCGGATCAACACAAGCTGGTTTGTGTCCCGAATCATATCATCACAAGCTGGTTCTCGTTGGCAATATCTGGAATGATTAACACCATATTTATGGTGTGTGTGCACCATAACCGCCCCATTCAAACTGGAGATTCCTTCCAAATTACGACTAGCGCCACATATCAATCAAAGATAGTACTCCCTGATTTAAGTCTCTCATTTATGGTGCGCACGTTACATAGTCGTACCATTCAAACAATAGTTATCCTAAACATTCGTGCGTAATAGTTCACCTGTGATTAGCCGTACGGGTGGACAGTCATAGCCACCGACGATTACACACGAGGATCCTTAAGTCCTCCCCCGGAGCTCATGTAGCAACGGTCGCCTAATCGACTCCTCAACCAGGCCGAGCGATTAAATAACCTGCCTAAACAGCTGTGACACTCTGATGGCGTCTTTCATGCAGAAGATTCCCTCCATCATCATTACCTCCTTCATGGCTTGCCCGCTAAAAGGAAAATATGGAGAGAGGGAACACAGAGACATCATCATACCATTGAATCAACAATATGAAGGAACCACCAAATCATCGATCAAGAATGGAATGATCAAAAACATTATTTAGAAGATCATGGCATGACTGCAGCAGAATGGGATCATCGTAACTGTTGGCCTATTGGCTAATGGCTACCCCTAATTTTGATAATCAACGACAACTTTAGTCGATATGCAAAATATACAAACTGCTACAAGTTACAGGAATTGATACCGAAGAACGTCTACATCTACATCCTACTGCTACAAGGAATCTCGTATCATCATCCAAAAGCAATCTTATTGGATTTCAGATCGAATTATTTTATATTTTCTTCTATATTTTTAAATTTATTGAGTCTATGAAATATAAATGTAAGATTGTTCGGGATTATACTGGCTTAGGTTATTCCTAGTCCTCAAATCCAAAAAGCCTACCTACTTATCCCAAATACCCCACAAATCCAAATAGCCCAAACCTATGCAGTTTGGCCTATTCAAATCCTATTCTGATCCAACAGAATTCGGCCAGAACTCTGACCGAGTTCGGACCGAGTTCTGTCCGAGAATTTTGAATTTTTGTTCTCGCCAAATCTGCAAGCAACGTTCATATGTGAAATCCTAGCATCTGAACTCTGCCCGAGTTCGGTCCCTAAAAGCACTATGAATATAGAAGGATTATAGATTTTCTAATCATTCATTCACTCTTCTCTCTATCTATTCTAAAGTGTTTTCAACGCTCTAAACCTTTCAAATCTCGTCTATACTATCTTAGCCAAAACCAGTACAGTTCTGTTCGATCTATTATTTTGGTTCAGAAGAGTTGTATCAGAGGTTGTAATTCAGAAAATGTTCCAGTTTTTAGAATCAATTTGTTGGAGTCGATCGTACACTCGTTACCAAGGCAACGGTATTGTAAAGAGATGGCAAGCTCTTATTTAGCTTGTGAATAGTGGATTAACAGCGAGCAAGAGTACTCGCAACTGAACTAGTCCTCTCAGAGGAAAACCAATATACATCGCAGTGTTCACTGAGTTTGATTTTCTGAGCTTTTGCTTACTGCATTTATTTACTCTCTTATATTTGCCATAGTTTATAACTGCTAAATTTTTAAAGTGGTGATTATTTTCGCTGCACATACACACACTCTATTCACCCCCCTCTAGAGGTGCTTAACGTTCCTACAATTGGTATCAGAGCGGGTTATACATATCTATAACCACTCTAGAGAGTATATATGGCAACCGTGAAATCTATATTCAACGGTGAAGGGCAATCCATAAATAGACCCCCACTATTTGATGGAACGAACTACACATTGGAAAACACGAATAAGTTTCTTTCTTAAGTCTCTTGATTTTGATCTTTGGTCTATTGTTATAGACGATTATAAGATACCGGCTAGAATCTTGGTTGATGGTGATCTAGTAGAAAAGCCACACGACAAATACACAGATCAAGAAAAGACGAAGGCTAGTCTAGATGCACTAGCCATCAATGCACTATTCTATGCAATTGACAAAACCGAGTTTAATCGTGTCTCTACTTGTACTATGTCTCATAAAATTTGGCGACTTTTTGAGGTGACTCATGAAGGAACTTCCCAAGTAAAGGAATCCAAAATCAGCAGACTAACACAGGAGTATGAACTATTCAAGATGAATCCCGGCGAGTCAATTGCATAGATGTTTACTCATTTCCTTGATATTACTAATCCTTTACAATCTCTTGGTAAGGATTACAGCAATCATGAGAAGATCAGAAAGATTCTACAGGCTCTAACCAAGAATTGGAACCCGAAGGCAACTGCAATCATAGAATAAAACGATTTCACCACGATGACTTTCGAGACACTTATAGGCAAGCTGATGACCCATGAGCTGGACTTGCAAGAATTTGAAGAAGCAACCCTCAAAGAGAAATCTATCACCTTTAAAGCACAAAGGGTCACATGCAATGATTGTGACAAAGAATTATCCAGTGGTGATGAGCAAGCCCTGCTAGTCAAAAACTTCAGAAAGTTCTTGAAGTATGAGAGATCAAACCGAAATAAGAAGGACATCCCCGAAAGCAATGAAGAAGAAACAATCTGCTTTAGATGTAAGAAGATAACGTATATCAAGAAAAACTATCCATTATCAAAGAAGAGTAGTCCATATGATCGATCAAGATCAAGCAGAAAGGCTACAACAGGTCGAAATATGCCAATACAAGCATCTGGCACGAAAGTGAGGCCAATGAATCAAAAGAGGAAGACAGACCTAGCAGCACTGCAAATGTCTGTCTAATGGCTTTCGATAAGGTATCTTCTACCCCTCTGTACGATAATTTTACTTTTGATGAGCTAGAAACTGCCTTTAGAGAACTACTTGATGAACAAGCAATCTCGCAAAGAGGTCAAAGCTTACACAACTAAAGTCCCTAGATTGTCTAATCTTGTTGAAGATATAAAAGAGACATCTACTACCAGTAGCATGGATGAGATAGCCAAGCTTAAAGTAGACTATCATGAGGCTATCCTCACCATTGAAAAGAAAGAAAAAGACTATGTCAAAGTACAAGAGCTTTATGACATAGAGAAAAAGAGATACTTAGTCATAGAAAAGACTCATTAATATGGCTGCCAGATATGAGGAGTCTTGTGCAATTTCTAAAAAGTTAGAAATCAAAGTAGGCAAACAGGTCATCCCTGTTACACAGCCTAAGGTTAGTCCTAATGCCAAGCATACATCTAAGAAGACTAAACCACAGAAAGCACGCAAGCAACACGTTTCACATAATTATACTTTCACTTATAGGTTTCCAAAGAAGACACAAAAAAAGGTCAATACAGAAACAAAAAGAACATTTTCAAAACTTACTTGCACGTACTGTGGTACCCACGGGCACATATCACAGTATTGTCAAGCAAGAAAGCTTGTTGACAATCAAATACTTGCTTGGATTCTTATAACTAATCAAAAAAGACCCTCGAAGAAATGGGTACCAAAGGATTCATCTACTCATCTTGTAGGTGGACCCTCAACCATCTCATGCTAGAAGCAAGTGGATTCTCAATAGCGAATGTTCGCAACACATGATTGGTGATGCATCTTTATTTGCCACGGTATCGATGAAGAAAGAAGGAAATATCGCCCTCGAAAATAACTTAAGAAGTGATATAATCGAAAATAGCACTATTGGTATATCTTTCTATCTAGTAATAAAGGATGTCTGTCTAGTCACAGAGTTGAAACATAACCTATTGAGCATAAGTCATTTGGCAGATAATGGTTATGGCATCAACTTTGTGAAAGATAAATGTTCAATCTGTGATATGTCATCTCGTAATCCCGTATATGAAGGGATTAGGGAAGACAATATTTATGTTTTCTTTTTAGAAAGTACTAACAATACAGAAAAGTGCCTGGTAGCCAAGCAAGATGAAAGCTGGCTATGGCATATGAGGCTAGGACATGCCAATATGGATACTATCTCATGGTTATGTACTAAAAAGTTGGTAAAGGACTCCCAAAAATCACATTCAAGAGAGATATGGTATGTGCTGATTGTGAAAAGAACAAAGCAACTAGGTCTTCGTTTAAATCCATCAACGCTGTAAGTACTTCTAGACCCTTACAGTTGATTCATATGGATCTATTCAGTCCTAGTAGAGTCGCTAGTCTTGGCGGTAAGCTCTACACTTTTATGATTGTTGATGATTTTTTTCGTTATACATGGGTTTTCTTTTTATCAAACAAAAGTGATGCTATTTTTGAATTTCAGATATTTTATAAAAAGGTACAAAACGAAAAAGACTTTATGATTACTCGAATTCGAAGTGATCATGGTGGCAAAATTCATAAATGCTGATTTCAAAAAGTTTTGTGATGATAGTGGATATTACCGCGAATTTTCTTGTCCTAGAACTCCCCAACAGAATGGTGTTGTAGAGCAGAAGAATCGTACTCTAAGCGAGATGGCTAGAGTCATGCTGAATTAGCATAATCTTTCTAAGTATTTTTGGACAGAAGCTGTTAGTACAGCTGTCATATTCTAAATAGGGTATTGATTTGACCTATCTCGAAGAAAATACCATATGAATTGTGGTTTGGAAGAATTCCAAACATTTCATATTTTAAAGTTTTTGGATGTCGTTTTTTTATCCTGAACACCAAGGACAACTTGGGTAAGTTCGACTCTAAAGCAGACGAAGGAATATTTCTCGGATATGCTGCTAAGAGTAAAAGTTATAGGATTTTTACAAGATCTATGATTGTTGAAGAGTCTATTAACATTACATTTGACGAGCTTAATAGTCACAGATCTCGCAATATTGATGATGAAGAGATGTAGAACAAATCTAAGACACCTGAAGATACTGCTACTAACAAGAGCTATCTAGAAAGTCTACCGAAGAAAATGAAGTTCATGCCAGACCATCCAGTCGTCATAGGTGATGTATCAAAATGTGTAAGTACATGTTCTTCTACTAGGGATATTAATATAGTAGCTAATGTAGCTTTTATTTCTCAAGTAGAACCTAAAACAGTAGTAGGTGCTTTTAATAATGAGTTTTGGATTAACGCTATACAAGAGGAACTTAATCAATTTGAGAGAAACCAAGTTTGGGAACTTGTTCCTGAACCTATTGGTCAATCGATAATTGGTACAAAATAGGTGTTCCAAAATAAACAAAGTGAGGATGGGCAAGTTCTACACAACAAAGCACGTCTAGTGGCACAAGGTTATAATCAAGAAGAATGTATTGATTATGACGAAACGTATGCTCCTGTTGCTAGACTAGAAGCCATTCACATATTTTGTGCATTTGCATGTTTTCACAATTTCAAACTTTTTCTAATGGACGTGAAAAGTGTATTTTAAAAGAAGAAGCTTTTGTGAAACAACTCCCTGGTTTTGAAGATTTTCAAAAATCCGATCACGTCTTCAAACTTGGAAAAGCACTCTATGGACTCGAACAAGCACCTCGTGCTTGGTATGAACGCCTAAGTGACTTCTTACTTGAAAATGGTTTTTCAAAAGGAAGAGTTGATACTACTTTGTTTATCAAGCCTTCAGATGATAGTATTCTTCTTATGCAAATTTATGTGGATGACATTATTTTCGGTTCTACTAATAAAAAACTTTGTCAAGAATTTTCTAAGTGTATGTAGAGTAAGTTTGAGATGAGTATGATGGAAGAGCTAAACTACTTCCTAGGACTTCAGATCAAACAACACTGACAGGGAACGTTCATCAACCAAGCCAAGTACACAATGGATTTACTGAAGAAGTATGACTTCGACAATGTAAAGCCTATCGGCACTCCAATGGCCACATCAACACGGCTTGACATTGATGAAAGTGGCAAACCTGTCGACCATCATAAGTATCGAGGTATGATTGGTAGTTTATTATATTTAACTGCTAGTCACCCAGATATTATGTTCAGTGTTTGCATTTGTGCACGATACCAAGCTAATCCTAAGGAATCACACCTATGCACCGTTAAGCGTATCTTTCGATACCTTGAGAAAACTTCTATAGTCGGATTGTGGTATCCCAAAATCACATCTTTTGACCTAATCGATTATTTAGATACGAATTTTGCTGGATGCAAAGTGGATCGTAAAAGTACCAGCGGTATGTGTTATTTTCTACGAAAAGCTTTAGTCACCTGGTTTAGCAAGAAGCAAAATTCTGTTACTTTATCAACAACTGAGGCTGAGTATATCGCCTTAGGACGTTGTTGTGCACAGATTATGTGGATGAAGCAAACCCTAGAAGAATACAATTTGTACTACACGAAGGTTCCCATATATTGTGACAATACTAGCACAATTAATTTGACTAAGAACCCTATTTGTCACTCACGCACAAAGCACATGGAGATACGTCATCACTTTTTACGTGATCACCAACAACACGAGAATATTTGCTTAGAATTTATTTACACAGATCATCAATTAGCAGATATATTCACAAAATCGCTAGCTGATGACCGTTTTAATTATCTGCGTCGCGAGTTAGGCATACTTGAATTTTTAGATTCATAATGAGTTATGTTTAATAAAATTACTTAAAACTTGAGATTTCAAAATTTATTAATTGAAGTTATTTTGGGTAAAAGCCGAAAAGGCCCTTCTGTCAAAAAGATGTAAAAGTCTAAGCGAAACGGTGCCAAGTGTCTTTGGACTACCGCTAGCTGGAATCCGGCCCCTACAACTAACCCAAAGTAATAAATGTTAATTAGTCAAAGAATTAAAAGTTATTGAGTATGTTTATTATTCATACTCATAAAATGAATTAAAAAAATCAATTGGTCGAACTCGGACAGAACTCGGCCCGAGTTCGGGTCGAACTCGGTCGGTGTTGTTTCGAATTTCCAGAAACATTTCAGCCGGCCCTAGCTCCATATAAACCCCATCTTCTTCCTATTTTTTTCTTTACCCGATCAGCAAAAACAAAACCCTAGTATCTATTACCACCTTCTCCTAGCTCCAATCTTCTTCCTCTTTAGATCTAGAAGGCTCAAGAAGGTGTTCTCTACCCATCTTCCTATTTTTTGAGGTATATCTTTTCTTTTCTCTCTTTTTAAATTCCATGGCCCCCAAGCTCCTCAAGAGAAAGAAGGAAGAATCCGCGGCTTCGTCTTCTACTTCGGAATACGAACCCGTGAACGTGTTCAGTCCTGTTCCTCCTACCGACGAAAAGGAATTTAACACGAACCTATTTCCAACCCTGGAAATATCCGACTCTTGGTTTACCTCTTTCCAATACCGAGAAATTTGCCCTGGGAAATCGATAAATTTTACTATCTTCTCGGAGTATGCTTCCACCTTTGAACCTTAGGACTCCGAGATTTCTTTGAAATATCTAGTAAAATTTATGAGAATGCTGTGCATATGTTTTACTGCAACTTGTAAGTAAAAGACGATTGGTAATATTTACTCTTGTGTCGGTGGAACTGAAATTGAGTTTAACTCGACTGATATTAATGAGTACTTCCAAATGTCGGACATCGGTGAAGCCTTAACTCACTTAAGGCTGTAATGTGTCATCCGAACCCCGTCCCTCGGAGTGGTCGGTTGTATGCAAAGCACATTAACCAAAATTTCTATGAACTACATTATTTTATTTACTCTACTTTGCTTCCCAAGACGAGATCTACTAACGAGATCATATTTTTTGAGTTGTCCGCCATATATCATATTCATTTTGGAGTCAGATTTTCTGTCCCCAAGACCTTCATGGCTTGGATGATCAGTTGTCGGAGGGTGGGCCACAACCTCCTTTACCCCATGCATATTGCGGTTATCTTTAGGAAGTTTGGCATCAACCTTGATATTTTTCCTACATCTGGGTCACCTTCTGAGCTGACTAAGTCTAAAAAATACCTCCTACCTCCTACCTCCACTTCCATCCAGTACTGCTCCACCTCCACCTGATCCAGCTGCTCTGCTCCGCTGCTCCATGATTTGATCCTCAGTTTTATCAGCAATTCGAAGACATTGTCACTCTTTCGGGAAAATGTCATCAGAGCTATGTTGATGCTGAGTTTTGCCATACTTCTCAGGCTCAGGTCTTGAGAAATGGCATTACAGATATTCAGTGGTCGCTGGCACATCATCCTACTGCACCATTTTAGATCCTCCATCATCCTGGATTTGACGGACCGAGGCTTGAGGATCCGGACACTTTTTGATTCTTTGATTCGATGATAGCCTAGATCGATCCTCATCCACCTACAGCTCCAGCCGATGATGACACTGAGATGTAATTTGAGCTTTAGTTTAGCATTTTGTGGATTTTCTCTGCTGATGATGATCATGTAGTAGTGACACTGTAATTATCAGTTGAACTTATGTAGTAGTCTAAACTCTTTCAGTTATGACTGTATGCATCCTTATTTCAGTAGTATTTGAGTTTATGCTATTTTTAGTTTCCATTTCTTATATTCCGTTTATACTGCTACTACTAGTTCTACTGAGTTGTGACTTGTTTTATTTCTATTATTTGTGGATATTACTATATCTGTTTCTTTGTTATTGTTGGCTTGTTGGCTTCACATATTGTGGGGAAGCCACATGTTTGAGTACTTGACAAAGGGGGAGATTGTTGGCCCATTGGCTAATGGTCACACCTGATTTTGATAATCAACGACAACTTTGGTCAGTATACAAAATATACGAACTGCTACAGGTTATAGGAATTGATACCGAAGAACGTCTACGTCTACATCCCACTGCTACAAGGAATCTCACATCATCATCCAGAAGCGATCTTATTGTATTTCAGATCGAGTCATTTTATATTTTATTTTGTATTTTCAAATTTATTGAGTCAGGAAATATAAATGTAAGATCTTTCGAGATTATACTGGCTTAGGTTATTCCTAGTCCACAAATCCAAAAGGCCTACCTACTTATGCCAAACACCACACAAATCCAAATAGCCCAAAACCTATGCAGTTTAGCCTATTCAAATCCTATTCTGATCCAACAGAAATCGGCCAGAACTTTGACCGAATTCGGTCTGGAGATTTTGAATTTCTGTTCCCACCAAATCTGTAAGCAACGTTCGTATGCGAAATCCTAGCATCCGAACTCTGCCCGAGTTTGATCCCCAAAAACGCTATAAATAGAGAATGATTTTTACATTTTCTAATCGCTCATTCACTCTTCTCTCTATCTATATTAAAGTGTTTTTACCGTTCTAAGGCTTTCAAATCTCGCCTATACCACTCTTAGCCAAAGCCAGTATAGTTCTGTTCGATCTAGTGTTTTGGTTCAGAAGAGTTGTATCAGAGGTTGCAATTCAAAAAATGTTCCAGTTTTCATAATCAGTTTATAGGAGTCGGTCGTGCGCTCGTCACCAAGGCACGGTGTTGTAAAGAGACGACAAGCTCTCATTTAGCTTGTGAATAGTAGATTAACAACGAGTAAGAGTACTCGCGACTATACTAGTCCTCTCAGAGAAAAACTAGTGTACGTCGCGGTGTTCACCGAGTTTAATTTTTTGATCTCTTGCTTACTGTATTTATTTACTATCTCTTATATTTGCCATAGTTTATAACTGCTAAAATTTTAAAGTGGTAATTATTTTCGCTGCACATACACATACTCTATTTACCCCCCCTCTAGAGGTGCTCAATGTTTCTATAGTAAAATCGGGGCACGAGTACGTGGGCCACACCTAGTCTATGCCGCAGTATTGGCGGTAGAACGATGTCATGTACCCAATAAATTTCTACAACATTGATAACAACATGTACTCAAATCACATACAGCTAAGGAATATATGAATAAGAAAGATAGCAGTAACACTAACCATCCAGAAACTATAAAATGATCATACATGTCAGGAGTGTATCAGAGACAAATCCGATAACGAAACATAATTCTAAATGAAGAAATATTGGCCTAGAGCTCCCAGAGGTCAACTCACGGTCAATGAAACATCTAGATCTGTCTCAGCTAACATCATCATGTGGTCCAAGAATGTGGGACATAACAACTCCTGAAAATATGGTTATCTAGTCAGGATTTGAGCGAAGTACACAAACTAACAAAAGTTTCATTAAATTGATAATACCTATAAATAACAGTAAGCAATGAAAATACATAATTGTCACGCCCCAGAGCCAGAATACTGGAGAGCAGGGGCAGACACAGCCAGCTACGTATATTAAAGTGCAACCCACCTCGTTATACGGTCACGACTGTCTAGATACATGAGGGTTTAACTACAAGCCATTAGTCTCTTATGGTCATGAACAAGCCTATTGTCTCAATCTCAAGCAAGTAATAGCAGTTACAAGATGTTAGAGCACCAAATATACAATAGTAAGGCGTCCCATACATTACATATTTGGATGATCATGAAGCTAGTCATACAAAATATGAAGACTAGCAAGAGTTTCAGTCATACATAATCAACCCTAGGATTTATTAATCATGCTACAGCCCGTAGGCAGACAGTAAGTAAAGAGCAATCGAGCTAACACGTGCTCGTCGGCTAAACGCCTCAAAAGAATACTTTTACAATAGAGTGGGAGAGCAAAAATAAAATCCACTCGTTCCCAGGGTTACGCCTGATGGTTACCATCTGGCTGGAAGGTAGGAAGATCCTCTGGAGCTGCTCCGGTATCTGGCCATGCAAAACCAGTTGTGTCAGATCCCAGAAAGAGCAAGTGCCACAAAAGAGGCTTCACTTAAGAACTAAAACCAGCATATCAGAACATAAAATAAGAAAGATAATAATAAGGCATGAAATCTAAATAGGGCAATAAATGTCAAGAGGATGAGAAATTATTCCGATCAGTTATTGATAGGGTGAGCATAAGCAATCATGTTCCAAAGTAGCCAGGTACTGGAAAAAGACAAGGCTTGGACTGGTTAGACTCCATCCAACATTTACGGCCAAGCAATAAGTACGACTTGATACTTTAACTAACTAGGGTTATCACAGGCCTAGTTACTAGCAAAATGCAATGAGATGTTCCAACAGCCACAAGCCCTGCAGACCATCCAGGTTATCTAGGCAAAATTAGGGGTTGAGTTCATGTGGGTACATCGTCCAAGAAACACATATACCCTTAAGTAGCTTGGAGGGTGCAACACATGGCAGTGTGATGGAAATGTGCCCTACTCGACGACAGACTACAAATCCCATGATAGGGTGCCCAAATAACGGGATTGCATGTAGCTGGAAAATCTCTTCATGACTCCTGGTTTATTCTAGTTATTTAGCCTTAGTAAGTTTCAGTAGGTACCCCTGATCGTGGTACTCAGGGGTCCATACCCTAGACATGATGCAAGATAATACTGGTTCATTGTACAAACATAATTGTCCACGGTGTCCAGGCCATTCATTCTTGTCATGTCATGCTAGCCATCGCAACAATATTCAATAGTTTCCATCAGGCCTACTTGTCATATCATGCCATGTCATGTCATGTCATGTCATGTTATGTCATGTCAAATTACTTGTTATACCATGCCGTGTACCAATTCATGATTACCAAGTTCATGATAAAAGGTGCAAAAATATAAAAAGGGCAAACGGGGTACGCCAAGGGCTCAAAGCCTCTACGCTAGAGAAAATACGCTAGGCCAAGGGGCCCCGAGCGTAAAATATCTTTACACAGGCAAGACCAAGGAAAGACAGCTCTACGCGAGCAAGGCTGCACGCGAGCGAGACTCTACGCAAGCGGAAGAGTCTACGCGAGCAAGGCTGCACACAAGCGAGACTCTATACGAGCGAGACAGCACGCGCGCGAGACTCTACGCGAGCGAGAACTCTACACGAGCGAGACGGCACGCGAGCGAGACTCTACGCGAGCGAGACTCTACGCGAGCGAGACGACACGCGAGCGAGACGACACGCGAGCGAGACTCTATACGAGCGAGAACTCTACGCGAGCGAGACTGTACGCGAGCGAGAGTAGCCCCCTGCGTAGAGTTCAGATGAACTCCATGTAGAATAGATTACGTCGGCACGTGAGAACGTGTACATAAAGGGAAATTACTATGCTGGCACGTAAGAACGTATGCGTAAAGGAAAACACTACGCTGGCACGTAAGAACGTGTGCGTAAAGGCTTCGTCCTCTTCCCAAGGCTGAGACAAGTAGCCATGGGACTTAAGAACTCAAAAACCCCATCTCGGCCAAGACTTGACCCAACCATTCAAAGGCCACTTGCGTAGGATCGAAATTCCTACTACATAAAACTCTCAATTATTTGGAAACAACCAAATTTAGTAGATCAAAACCCAAGAAATCCAAAATACAATAAACTTAGATCTACAAGAAATAAACCATGGAAATTGAAAATGCTAAGTACTAAGGTGTCTTAGAATCTCGTAAGGAAGACAATGGAACAACAAAAATGGAGTTCCTCTATGAAGCAAGTTGCACTTGCCTAAGCCTCTTTCTTGGTAGGTGGAGAGAGAGTTATGAGGAAGAAGAAAGAGTTAATGAGAAAATAAATGAGGAGAGAGAAGGGCTGTTGGGTTAATAAATGATGGATGGTGGTAGGTAGGGGTTTGCCTACTAACTCAAACCGAGCCAAACCAAGTCGAACCCAACCGAACCCGATATATGCCAAAGCTAAAATAGACCACATGAACCATGAAATGCTAACTAACCCATGCCAATGCAAAAACCCAAGACTAGCCAGCCAGGACAAGTCGAAACACGGGTACAAGATACAAACATGTATACCAAAATACGTATAACGAAATCCGAGGATGACAACTCTACCCACCTTAAAAGAATTCTATCCTCGAAATTTAATCAAGAGGCTAGAGATGTCGAGCAAGTTATACTAATCACAAGCAAGTTATAACTAGGTAATCAATCAAGCAATCATTCATGCAAGCAATAAAGTTGAAGGCATAAGGCATAAGAAGACATTATACCTTACGAGTCAAGCAGGTTGGGATATCGCGATCAGATATCATCCTCACGCTCCTACGTTGACTCACCCAAAGAGTGATGACCCCAAGCAACACAGACTAACTTGATAGTCTTGTTCTTGAGTATCTTCTCTCTTCGGTCCAATATGGATACGGGTCTCTCCTTATACAAAAGGTTGGTACAACAACCAATTCTGAATGATCAAGGACATGACTCGGATTTGGGATATACCGTCGCAATTGAGATACATGGAAGATATCATGCACCTTACGTAACGACGACGGAAGAGCGAAACGATAGGACACATCACCTACTCGCTCTAGAATGTCGAATGGCCCTATATACCTAGGACTAAGCTTTTCCCGTACGCCAAAACGAATGACGCTACGGGTAGGCGAGATCTTAAGGAAAACATGGTCGCCGACAAAAAATTCAAGGGGATGCCGATAAGAATCGGCCCAATGATGCTGGCGATCTTGTGCAACTCGAAGATGATCCCTGACTTGCCTGACCACCTCAATAGTTCGTGTGATCATCTCTGGACCAAGCATCTGCCTCTCGCCTATATCATCCCATGCTAACGGAGATATGCACTTTCTGCCGTACAAGGCCTCAAAGGGTGCCATCTGGATACTGGCCTAGAAACTGTTGTTATAGGAGAACTCTACGAAATACAGGTGACCTTCCCACGAACCACTGAAGTCGAGTGTACATGACCGCAACATATCTTCAAGAGTCTGGATCGTGCGCTCTGACTGACCATCTGTCTACGGATGATAAGCTAAACTAAACTTGAGACGAGTCCCCATATTTTTCTGAAGACTCCGCCAAAATTGCGATGTGAATCTTGAATCTCTGTCGGATACAATAATGACTTGTACTCCATACAACCTGACTATCTGCCTGAGGTACATCTCTGCAAGCTGATTCGTCGACTGACCAACCCTGAAAGGAAGAAAATGAGCTACCTTGATGAGTCTGTCGACTATAACCCAGATAGCATCTCTTCCAGCTGGGGATCTAGGTAATCCAGTTACAAAATCCATGGTAATGTGCTCAAATTTTCATTCTGGGATCTGTAGAAGCATGGAAAAGAATAAAGAAAGATCCATGTGGCCAAATTGCCCCCTGCGGCTTAGAGAGTTCATGCGGCTCAAGTATCCATGCGGCTCGAGAGTCTATACGGCTCACACAAGTCCTATGCGGCTCAAAGAGGAGCCACGTGGCCTACAAACAGCTCTCTCGTTTTGCATTAAATGCCTTGACGGCTGACAGCTTTGACGAAGTGACAGTTTTGACACGAAGATATCATTATGACTCCCTCATAATGACGGACTCCTTGGAAAGCAAAGAAAATCTCTGACACGATCCCCCGGGAGTCAAAAACTATCATGCGGCCTTGACACGTGGACAGTCGTATGCGGTCTAAGCGAAGGCTCCCCCATGTGGCTCACGAAGATTAGCCCCATACGGCTCACGAAGACTAGCCCCATGCGGCTCACGAAGACTAGCTCCATGCGGCTCACGAAGACCATCCCCATGCGGCTCACGAGGACTATCTCCATGCGGTTCACTCATGCGGTCATCCACACTCATACGGCTCAAATCATTACCATGAGGTCCAAATAGTCAGGGGGCCACTCTCAACCAGCCTGGACACGTGGCCAGCCTTATGCGGCTCAATAAGGAGCAACCTTCCTGCAGCTCAGATTTCTGCAATGGCTTGACACATGGCATGATAGCAGGGCACGTGGCACCAGATTAATCGAAATCTCTTAACAAATCCTAATAAAATATTGGGATCAAATTAGATCATTTGCAAATAAGTAAATGAAAGACACGTGTCGAGAAATCCGAGGTTGGCATGACAAATCAGGAGGATTTATGTCAATCAGCATTAATTACCCACAAAAGATTTGATGGAATCACATTTATTGCTCAAATCAAGATGAACGGCCCAGATCCCGTGATCCTTAGCCGCCGACTTTCAAGAATGGGCAGTCATTGTAAACCCTAATGAGGCCCCCCCATTCTTATAAATAGCAGGGTGCCATTCCCTTGCAAAGATAGACGGACATATACGTGGAGAGAGATAGAGTCATACACAGAGACAGAGAAAGATATACAGAGAGAGCCAGAGAGCCTGAAGAGAGAGCATTTCATCATCAACGTCCAGCAGTTCTTCTACAGAGCCAAGGCTGCACCCGATCGTCCAAGGAGTAAGGCAGAGCTGCCATCGCTTTCTCGAGCCTCTACCGTTACCCCCCAGAATATAAAATAAACAATTGTACTTAGATTGCTGTACCTAGGTTTTCGTCTCTAGGCTTTTTTTGTACAAGCGAGTTTGTATTGTGAAGTAAAAGTCCAGTCCTCCGATAATTGTTCTGTTCTTTTATATTTCATGGCAAACACGATGGCGACTCTGCTGGAGATAAACTTCTCCACGGCTGAGGAGTTGGTGACGCAATCGGATGCAGCCAAACTTGGCTCCACGTAACAGAAGATGGTCGTCCGCTTCGACCAACAGGCGTTTGAAGAAATGCTCTCTGAAGGAAGTGCTGGCCCGGTCCAGAAGCGAACTCGCACAAAAAAAGCTCGCTGCGAGTGGAGGCCAAAATCATTTGCTCCTCCACAAGCTCTGGACGGGGTACTCTCTGTTACCCAAGACGGCGAAGGCGACTCTCATACGGCTCCACTTCGAGCCGTAGAGGACTCTGCTGTCCCCAAGTCCGGCAGAGGAAAGCACTACGATGCTGGACTTGCAGGGACAAAGAGTGATTCTATGCGCCCCAAGAAGAAGCCGAACGCTCATATGGCTAAGTCTGCCAACCACATGCAGGATGTTCATGCGGCTCAATCTGCCAGCCGCATGAAGAAGGTCTATGCGGCCAGATCATCCAGCCGCATGAAGAAAACTCATGCGGTTGAGACTCCCAGCCGCATGAAGAAAGCCTATGCGGCTACGCCATCCAGCCGCATGAAGATTTGATGACAGCCGCATAACGCCTACCCCGCGTGGCTCTGTCTTCGACCGCCTCTCTTATGGTCCTGATCTCTTGTGTTCCTAAGAAGATATGTCTGACTCTCTCCAGCATCACCTAGACTCTTCCTACTATGTGCTCTTACGCACTAGAGCGAAGAAGTCTAGGGCAGCGCGAGCTTGGCAAGTTCGGTCCGCTGATCCGGTCTCTGACCATCCGAGCGTCCCGCATACTGTTACGCGGGCCTCAGATGGGAAGTTGTACAGAACCACTCAAGTCCAGCCCCCGACAGCAAATGGACAGAGAGGTTCGCAAATGTCTCCCAAAATCTAGAGAGCAAACATGGTCGATCCAGACCCATCTGACTTGCGTGAGGCCATCCTCCACAAACGCAAGAAAAGAGAAGATGCATCGGGGTGCAAAGAGTCCTCCCACGGACGTCACTGCACCCAAGTCATCGTCAACTGCTGCTGCAATAATGCGACGGTACAAAAAGACCGGCAGTCCGTCTTTCAAAGACTGCAACCGCCGTCTTCAGAAGACGAGGCACTTTCCGTCGTCTCTTGCAACTCTGCTCAGAAAGTCCCCGCCGATGGGAGAGGAAAGAAGACAAATGTTCCCAGCCCAAAGGTTTTAACCACTTTGACTAAAAGACTATCGTCTAAGCGGGTGCCCACCACTGGAGTTTTCCAAGGTACCCGTTCTAAGACGAAATCTGCTACAGTGGGAGATTCGTCGTCCACAATACTGGGGGTTGCTGGGACTGGAGGTAGCACTCCTCCGAACCTCCACGACAATCCGATGTTCCAAGAAGATGAGCCGGGGGAAACAACTCTCCCATCAGATGCAGCAAACCCCGACGTCTCCGAGGACGTCCATAACTCCCAAGACGAGACGAACTCGGAAACTGGGGGTACTGTTCCTTCTGAGTCCGAAACAGAGAAAGACATTCCCACATACCCCGATGACTTCTCACTACAGGGGTATGATTCGGAGGGCGCTTCCTCCACCGCTCCGTCCATCTCTTCTCATGTAAAGACGGTGTTCATGACGGACAGCAGCCAAGGTGGTTCCAGTGATCGCCAACGCATCGACACTCTAGAGGCCATACTACTTGCCTTGGTCAAGTCTGTGGACGAGATCAAAGCAGCCCTTCCAACTCTGCAAGGAGGGACGCCTGGCCAAGCAAGCACGGGTCCCGCGGTCAATGTGGACTCGAATTCAGCAGCACCGAACCCGGGCAACAATCCTCCTGAAGTAACGGCCCCCACCACCGTGGATGAGGCCCGAGAAGCGAGAAGAGAGGTCCAGGAGCTCCGAACCATGTTTTACGCTCGAGAAAACTCTCAAGACCTCAGAATACGGCAACCATACCCTGCTGCCTAGAGGGACATTCCATTCCCACCAAGATATAAGCCGTTCAATATCAATCCTTATGATGGCAAGACCTCCGTAAGTCGGTACATCACTTACTTTGAGGTCACCACCGACCATTTGCCCCATGACGATGCCATCCTCACACGGTTATTCATTGGGGTATTGGAAGGAGTCGTCTTCGACTGGTATCGCAACCTGCCAGACAACTGCATCCACTCCTTCGCCAGCTTCAAGCGCATGTTCTTGGAGAGATTCTACGAAGTAGGGCAGGACATCACAATGTCCACCCTCATGGACGTCGTCCAAGGGGAGAAAGAGCTGACAAGGAACTACATCGAGCGGTTTTGCCAAACCGCAATGAAGTTGCCGTCTGGAAATCCGGATTCCTCCTTAATTGAAATTTGCCAAAAGAGACTGCTCCCAACAATCAATCTCTGGATGGACGAAAGTCAATTTAAGGACTGGAAGACATTCATTATCAGTGCCACAAGTGCCGAAGAACGATTGAAGAAGGCTCGCCAATTGAGATTGCACATCTCGGACGGAGAGAACAAGGGCAAGCGTCCTAACACTAACAACGACAATGGGGGTAGCCCCTCCAATAATCGGAACAGCAGGGGTAAGCAGGCTATGGTGGCCGACACAACCCAGAAACCTGAGTCAAAACCGGTAGACAAACAATGGCCGCAAATCACTTACTCCTTCGAAGGCGGTCACGTCAAGCCCATCTTGGACATGCTCATACAAGGAGACAGAATTCAGCTTCCTCCACCAAGACGGGAACCGCGGCCGGCAGAGATAGAGAACCCAAAGTACTCCCATTATCACCGCTACGTCCACAATGCCACACACGACTGCTACCAACTAAAACGGTACATCCAAAATCTTATCGATTCGAACGCTCTGGCCATCGACTTCGAAGAGGTAACTGTGGCAGCCAATATGGTGTCAGTGCAATTTGGCAGCTTCCCTCTAACGAAAACTCAAGACGGTGTGGTCCCCATCCCTCTGGCGACAATGGAGATTTCTAATCTTCCACCTCCCCGAGATCAGGCTGCTGGTCTAGTGTCCCGTACCACATCACGAGGGGAGGTCATGTGGGTCCATCCAGACTTGGTATCTGAAGTGACTCAGCCCACACCATCTTCCATTGGCAAGAAGAAGAGTGGAAAAGTCAGGTCCTGCCGCACAATCTTGGCAGATATCAAAGAAGCTACAGCCGTCGTCACTCGGTCTGGAGAACAATCCCAACCTGTGGCTGACAACTCGGCTGAAGATCATCAGCCCGCTACAACTGACGCTCCGGGACCGGCTCAGCCTCCGACGATCGACAAGCCTAGGCCGAAGGAGACTCGCTTTGACAAATTCCTCCGAAAAGAGACACCACAGGGGCTGGAGAAGCCCTACAACTTCGACGTCTTAGCGCAATTGGCCAATACACCGGCCAAGTTGTCATTATACGAGCTTCTGAGACTCTCAAAGGATGTTCGTCCGGCTTTGAGCGATGCACTCCAAAATGCTGACTCGTACCTGGCTCAGGTCAACCTCACGGGAGAGAACCCGCCTGCAGATCTCCAAGACAGCGCTTGCATGGAAGCAAAGCCCAACATTATCTTCACTCTACAGGACATGCTCATCAAAACTAACCTGCACGATCGCCCGTTATACTACACTGGATACATCGGTGACGTAAAGGTGGATCGGATGCACATTGATCCTGGCTCTTCCATAAGCATTATCCCGAAGGGTCTGCTACATCATCTCTGCATCCCAATGCATCGCCTGACGCCTACAAGCACCGCCATCAGCGGTTTCAATTCGGGCAGGAGCTACCCAATTGGGAACATTCGTCTAAAGTGTCAAATTGGCGATCTCCAATCAGAAGTCACCTGCTACGTCATAGATGCAGACACTTTTTACAACATCCTCTTGGGGCGCCCGTGGATACACGATTATATGATCGTGCCTTCCACGCTGCACCAGTGCTTCAAATATGTCGACAAACATGGCTTCGTGAGGACGAAATTTGTCGATATTGATCCCTTCAAAGGGGTCGAATCCTATTACTCAGACTCCTGCCTGTACGAAAAGTCGAAGAGGCACCTTGGTGAAGGAGATGTGCAAACTCGTACCGAGACAGCCACAGGATCATAAGAACCTCTGACGATCCACCTCCAAGCTCGCAAACCTGGCAAATCCGTACCCCTTACAGCCACTCTGCGTAAGGACGCAATCAGCCTCTCGGCACAAGAAGAGCAAATGATAATCCGGCTGCCAAGGTCTGGCCAAGTGCCAAGACCCACAACGGAGCCACTGACAATTAGGCTGCCGAGAGCTGGCCAGTCGCAAATGGAGAAGCTTAATCCCTCCTACAAGCCAATGACGATACGCCTTCCCAAGAAGGGTCGTCACCCCGATGCAAGGCCTGGAACTTCTAGCGAATCAACCACTCCCCACCCAGCATTGAGCACCAGACTGGGTGTCGCTAGTCTGCCAACAACTCCGCGTTCTGCTCCACCAGCTGAACCTCTGACGATTAAGCTTTCCAGGTCGTCCTCTCAGTCTTTGTTTATACAGGGGTAGCCGAAGAGGAACCGGAGCTAGCCAAGTATGTGGCTGCCCATACTGATGTTCCCTCCGCAGATGATGTAATCCCGCTAGAAAAGATACCTTACTTCATCAATAAATGGCTATCTTTGAACTACCTCGAGCTTAATAAGCTTTGTACAATGTATGCTATAGAACACGGTATAAGCACTCACCAACACACACAGGTGACAAATGTGTACACCGCAATCTAGCTTACTCTAGTGGAAGACGCTTACCGCATAATCGAGGGAGGGGACCATCCAATCATCTTCGGTCGGAAGGACGATCCGCAGCCCTTCACCGTAGAAGAAGTCGACCTTGAATCAGATGCCGGGAGACTGCCTCTGTATCTTTATAGCCCCCAATCCAAGTATCTCATGCAAAAACAGGGGTATGATCTGGAGACGACCCTAGGCTTGAACTACGGTACTGGACGACGATTACCTTTGAAGCCACCGGTCCCGGCTGGCAAACCACGGGACTACTATAGCAAGACTCAATGTGGGTTAGGGTATGTTACACCCACGAGGACCCCTGAGAGTTCAGATGAAGAATGTGACTGGCATTCACATTCAACCGGGTCACCAACTTCTGATTCAAATACCAGCATCGGAGATGTATTCAGGCAAGTCTTGTCAGTCAACATGGCATTCGCCAACGCTTATGAAGAAGACGAAGATATCCCGGAAATCCTCGAGTTAGAGCCGTGGGTCCAACAGTTGGATGAACAATAGAAAAAGCGGTTCGAACAGAGAGAACCTCATACTGAAGATGAGGTTATACAGGTCGACCTCGGCAGCAAATCTTCTCCAAAACCAATCTTCGTCAGTAAAAACCTAACAGACGAAGAGCGAGAATCGCTGCTGGAACTTATCAAAGAATATATCGATGTGTTCGTCTGGAGCTATGAAGACATGCTAGGACTAAACCCCGAGATTGCCCTTCACAAGCTCAACATTCGGTCAGATGCAAAGCCAGTCAAGCAACAACAACGACGCTTCCTCCCAGGCATCATGGATGCGATCGAGGTCGAAGTCAACAAACTGATAGCCAGCGGCTTCATACGTGAAGAACAACATCCTGACTGGGTCGCCAACATAGTACCCATCCTCAAGAAGAATAGAAAGATTCGAATCTGTATCGACTTCCGCAATCTGAACGAGACATGCCCCAAAGATGAATTCCCCCTCCCTATTACAGACATCATGATTGCCAACACATGCGGCTTCGAACGTATGTCATTCATGGATGGCTTCTCGGGGTACAACCAAATCAAGATGTCTCCTGACGACGAAAAGCATACATCATTCCGAACACCAATTGGCACATACTGCTACACAGTCATGCCTTTCGGTTTGAAGAATACCGGTACCACATATCAAAGAGCCATGAGCATCATCTTCAGAGACCACTTACGCAAGACGGTAGAGTGCTATGTTGATGATATCGCCGTTAAGAGTCGCTGTAAGGGAGACCATTTGCAGGATCTGAGGACGGTATTTGACCTGATACGAGCGCACAATCTGAAGATGAATCCCACAAAATCCTTTCTGGGCGTATCCAGCGGGAAGTTCTTGGATTTTATCATCACCGCCCAGGGTATCCATGTAGACCCTGAGAAGACAAAGGCAATTATGGAGATGGGTCCCCCAAGAAATCTTCGCGAACTCTAAGGCCTGCAAGGGAGGCTAGCTTACATCAGGAGGTTCATTTCTAATCTCTCCGGGCGATGTCGACCATTTACCCATCTCATGAAGAAAGGCGTCTCATTCGTATGGGACGAAGAATGTCAGCGGGCCTTCGACAGCATCAAAGAATATTTATCGAACCCTCCAGTCCTGGTGGCCCCGGTTGCTGGAAAACCATTCCTGCTCTACGTACGAGCAATGGACATTCCCTTGGGGCTTTGCTGGCACAAAACAACGATGCAGGCCATGAACAAGCCATATATTACCTCAGCCGAATGATGATTGGGCCAGAGCACCGATACACCGCTGTGGAGAAGAAATACCTCGTCCTGGTGTTTGCCATTCAGAAGACGCGGCACTATGTTACTGGACAAACAATACATGTGATCTCACGAGTCAACCCTCTCAGGGTCCTCATGACTAAACCGGGGGCACTCAGCTCTCGCCTCGCTATATGGGCAATATTGCTATCCCCCTATCATATGATCTTCGTCCCACAAAAGACGGTCAAAGGTCAAGCCCTGGCAGACTTTTTGGCAGCCCACCCGGGCTTGGAGTCGTCCAGAATATATGAAGAAATCCCAGATGAGGTCGCCGACTCACATGCAACCTCTTACGATGATATATGGTGAATGTTCTTCGACGGTGCTTCGAGAACTGGACCCAAGGGCAACATCGTCGTCGAAGTCGGGGTGGTGCTGGTCTCTCCTTCCGGATTGGTGATTAACCGCGCTTATTCTCTCACAGAACCCTGCTCTAACAATGTGGCCGAGTACAATGCTCTGGTCATTGGCCTCCAACTGGCAAGAGAGCTGGGGGTAGAATATCTTGAAGCATACGGCGATTCTCAGTTAATCGTCAATCAGATCCGAGGCTCATACGAAGTCCGCCACGAAGACATGATCCCTTATCACCAAATAGCGATCGACATCATCTCGTCGTTCGAGGGGTTCTTCATCGAGCATGTTCCCAGACTCCGAAATATCGAAGCCGATGCCTTAGCAGGCCTGGCCGCTTCCCTAGCAGTGCCAAATCATACTCATCAATCGGTTGATGTGATAGGCTACGAACTGGTCTGCCCCAAGAACAACGTTCAATTTGTGGCGAGTTATTCCGCCCAGACAATCGACGATGTCCCAGATTGGAGACAACCATTCATTGACTTCGTCGTCTACGATATCCTGCCCGAGAACCCAAAGGAAGCCACCTCCATCAGACGGCGTTCTCTCAGATTCTTCTACGATACAGAGACAAAAATGCTGTATCGCCGATCCTATGATAGATTATTGCTTCGGTGTCTGTCAAACGCAGAAGCCAAAGAAGCCGTACGAGAAGCTCATGACGGTGTCTGCGGGGTCCATCAGCCTGGCCCTAAATTGTAAGACCGTCTTCGCCGAATGGGCTACTACTGGCCCACGATGTACCAGATGCGATAGACTATGCTAGAAAGTGCAAAGCCTGCCAAGTCTACGCGGACTTCATTCACCAACCATCCGAATTTCTATATCCGACAGTGGCATCCTGGCCGTTCGAAGCATGGGGAATGGATATCATCGGTCCGATTACTCCACCTTTCTCCCGAGGACATCGCTTCATACTCGCAATCACAGATTACTTCTCCAAATGGGCGGAAGCTGTCCCGCTTACAGAAGTAAAGACTTCAAACGTGATCAGCTTCCTTAAGCATCACGTTATCTATCGCTTTGGACTGCCCCGAAGGATCATCCATGATAATGGTCCGCAGTTTGCAAGCCACGCCTTCTATCGGTTCTGCGATAAGTACCACATCCAGAATATTGCTTCGACGCCATACAATCCAGCAGTGAATGGGTTGGCAGAAGCATTCAACAAAACCATCATCAAGTTACTCAAGAAGTTCGTGTCGTCCAACAAACGCGACTGGAACGAGAAGCTTGGTGAATGCTTATGGGCGTACCGTACCACGGTCCGAACAGCCACAGGGAACACACCATTCTCTCTGGTGTACGAGAGTGAGGCAGTTCCCCTATTGGAGACTCAAATACCCTTACTCCGCATCGCCCTCACTTATCAATTGACGACGGATGATAACTACCGACGCCGACTACAAGAGTTAGAGGCCTTAGATGAAAAGTGCCTCCTGGCCCAGCAACGAATCGAGCTATACCAAGCACGCATCTCTGGAGCCTTCAACAAGAAAGTTAAGATCAGAACATTCCAAGTAGGCGATCTCGTTCTGGCAGTCCGGAGGCCGATGGTCATGACTCACAAGACCGCTGGCAAGTTCCAGCCAAAATGGGAAGGTCCATTTATCATCGAGGCTGTATTCTCCAACAGTGCTTACCGCCTCGTAAAACAAAATGGAGACTTGCTCATGTTGCCCGTCAACGAAAAGTTTCTGAAGAAATATTATGTCTGAACGACATATTCCAGATCTCTGAGTCATGTACCCGCTGGTGCCGCTGAACTCACCTTCTCGATATTCCAGATTATCGAGTTATGTACCCGCTGGTGCCGCTGAACTCACATCCACGATATTCCAGATTATCGAGTCATGTACCCGTAGGTGCCTCTGAACTCACATTCTGGTCACTCTTTCAGATAGTAAGTCATGTATGACCATACCTCTGAACTTTCTTCTTGGAAGAGATCCTCCCTCATGATCCACTACTCGCACTCCCAGTGCACAAAAAGGGTAACCGATCCACAAATTTCCAAAACGGCCATGTCCTCATTACCTCTGAGTCGTTTCACTTCCGCCAAAAACAAATCACCCCTTTACATAGAACTTCCATGTCCTCATTACCTCTGAGTCGTTCTATGTACCCTCCTTCATTGAGCCTACTCCTGCCATGTACTCATCACCTCTGAGTGGGAAGGCTCCGTCGAAGAAACCTTCATGCTTGCCATGTCCTCATTACCGCTGAGTAAGTATGATGATTCCCTTTCGACTTATTATCTGTACCCACAACCGGAGTACGCCAAGGATAATAGGTCCACAAATATTCTCCGCTGAGTCCGCCCCTGCCATGTCCTCATTATCTCTGACCAGGAAGACTCCACGGTTAAACCTCCGTACTTACTATGTCCTCATTACCTCTGAGTAAGTATGTTGGTCCTCTCTCGTCTTATTATCCGTACCCTGAACCAGGGTACGCTAAGGGTAATAGGCCCACAAATGTCCTCTGTTGACCACAAATATCTTCCGTTTAGTCCACTCCTGCCATGTCCTCATTACCTCTGAGTAGGAAGACTCTACGTTTAAAACCCTCATACTTGCCATGTCCTCATTACCTCTGAGTAAGTATGTTGGTTCCCCTTCATCCTATTATCTGTATCGTAAGTCGGGGTACGCCAAGGATAATAGGCCCACAAATGTCCTTTGCTAAGTCTCTTAGTACAGGCCCACCATTCCTCATCATGCCCCGGGAGCCCAGCTGCTCCATGGCATTCTATATCCCGATACTGGGAACGTCCACGACCACCTTGCCGTGGAACTGTTCTAAGTATCCCCAGTCAAACTTGTTACCTGTACCTAAAACCAAGGTATGCCATGGGTAACAGGTCCACAAACAAGTCCCCTATGCGGGGCAAACATCACCATAATACTACAGGCACAAACGAGCAATACAAATGAAGGGTAGAATGGAAAGTACTCTTTATTTGAAAGACAAAAAAAGTATTACATGTTTTTGGGACCACGTCCCTCTCAAAGAGAAAAGAAAAAGAAAAAACAGGAACAAAACCAGAAAAAGGCCGACTATAGTTCGGCATTACACAACTCCAAAAGGCGGTTTCTCACCAAGGTAGTCCCTCGCTCAAGCCGCTGCCTAGCTCGACGCTCGGCCGCCTGGGACAACTGCTCAGCATCATTCAAGTACATATATGCCTGCCAATCATTTTGTATCTTCTTCAAAGCAAGTTCCAGATTGGCAGAAGCTCTACTAAATTTGTCAGCCTCCTGAATAACAATCCCTTTCTCAGTACGAGCAGCTTCGAGTTCGGACTCCAGAAAGGCCAGCTTTCTCTGGAGCTCGAGAATCTGCTCCCGGGTTTTAGTTACCCCGCGGGAGGCAGTCGCTTCCCGAGCCGTGCAATCTTCAGTGCGACGGCTCCATTGATCGTACAACTCAGTCAGGTCCCGGTAATCCTTCAATATAGCTGGCTTGAGCGATTCCCGAGCAATCCTCACCTTCTCTACCGCGGTTGCGAGGAAAGTACGCTCTTGATCTATTGCCACTGATAGATCAGCTTGTCGCAGTACGCGAAACTGGACCATGAGACGATCGACCTCTAACAGTTTAGGCTTCAGAAGCATCGCTAGTCCCGCCCCACCGGGAAGTGTTCTAAGGATATTAATTTGGCCATCGGCACATTGACGGGCCATAGCAAAGGGAGTCCCCCTCTCCACAGCTGCCTCAATCCCCCTCTTCAGGTGGCGGTGGAAACTGTCAACCACGTCCTGGGACACTTCATCCAAAACTTCCGTAGAGGACGGCGTCAAAGGGAGTGTGGCAGGCAGTACCGAAGGAGTAGCCTCAGAACTTGCCGTCCCTGCCACCAGGAAAACGAATTCTGTGCCAAAAGATGCATGGATGGCAGCTAGCTCCTCTTTCGCCGCCCGAAGAGCCTGGATACTTGGTAGAGCGGAAAGGTTAACTCCCGAAACCCTATTTACAGAGGATGGCGCGGAAAGCGTCGTCCCATGCTCCAGCTGTGCTATCACCAAGGCTCCCGAACTTGACCCCGCTGAAGGCCCCTCAGTATGGGTTGGAAAAGAAGGAGGCACACGTGCTTCCATCAGATCTCCCCCGGTAGACTCCGCCCTAGCATCGTCCATCACCGACAATAAAGGGGTGGGACCTGTACGTCCAAAGCAATCATTAATCCACGAAGGACAGGATGATAGAGCAAATAGGCCTCCTCACAAGTTAAGAAGCTGGTTTGTCTTACCAGGGGAAGAGCTCGGAGGATACAGCTCGTTCGAAGCTGGCATAGTCTCCCCACCCGCAGCTTCCAACTCAAATTCAACTGGCTTCTCTGCCCCAGCCACCCCTGAAGGGGAGCCAGCCAGGTCAGTGTCATCCTGTTGAAATTCAGCTGTCTCAGGGACACGGGCAGTAAAGCCCCCGTCCCCATGAGTTGAGGTCTCAAAAAGACGAGACTCCCCGGCTGCCTCCGGAAGAGCCCCAGCGGAAGTGATGGCGGTGCACATATCATTGATCAAAGTGGACAAGGCTGGATCGACTTCAGTAGTCGAGTCCCGAGAAACAGACTCCCCGGACGCCTACAAAGAGCAAAAAAATGATTAAGCCATAACTTAGAAAAAGAAGGAAAAGGCAGTTGAAATTCCAATCACCTCAGAAACAGCGTCAACATCAATAAATAGCCTGCGACGTCTTACCGCAAGCCGCTTTGTGGAGTAGGTCCTGCCATCGTCAGTAGACAGACGCCTGCCTCGTTGGCGCGAAGCACCAGACACAACAGGTAGATGATCCTCCACCTCTTCGTCCGGCACAGTAGGAGGCTGGTCCCCTACCTCTTCGTCCGAAGAATACGACGAGTCATCGGCGGCCTGCTCGTCATCCTCTTCGTCCGCCGCAGTGGACTCTGAGTCTGGCACAGGAACCCTATTCGCCCCTCTTTCTCTTCCTGGAACCTTCGGGCTTTTCTGCCAAGCCGGTCCCGACAATGAAGCTGGTGTTCATGTCAAAGTTTACGGGAGATTTGCTCGCCACAACGTGATAAAGAGCCGCCATGTACAGAATATCCCCTTGTGTATTAGCGTCAGGGACTGAGAAGCTAGCCCGGGTATGAACAGCATTGTAATAATGCCACGCCCGGATGCCGTCAAGGACACTGCCCTCGAAGCCAAGGCAAGCACTGGGGCAGTCAAGGAACAGCTGACTATATCCGAATTGACGAGAAAACCTGCTAGGCAAATAGGGCTCCAAGTATACGTTATTTCGGTAATGATATACCAGGTACGCGGGGTGAATGTTGCGCAGCCATAGAAGCATCTTCTCAGATAAGAGCTGGGGAGGCTCAATGCCATCAACGTGTACCCCCTCACTTCTTTAGGGGTAAACTGAGGAAGAGACACAAAGAAGTCGGGCCCGTCAACTCTCGCCAATGCCCTCCGACAAGCCGGCATGGTGTCATACTCCCAAGATTGATGGCGGTATCGAAAAAGGAAGGCGTCATCAGTGGTGACATCATCCTCTGTCCCGGGCCTCATCAATGACCGGTAATGCATCAATAACCACCCCATGAGATAGTGGTATGGTAGCTCTATCCGCTCAAAGTCCAGCGTCGTCTCGCGAGCAATGACTTTAGACGAAAAGGCACGGAGGCCGTGGTGTATGCTACATACCATAGCCGGAAGAAGGGCCAATCTTCCTTTGAAGACCAGCTTCACAGCCGGGAGAATGAAGTGGCGGCTGATCCTTTCCATAGAACCTGCCCCTTCCGAGACTACGCAATTTTGTAGCCATACCATCAAGAACCCGGCCAAGATTGCTTTCTCGGACATCTGCCGGGTACCGTAGTGGAAATAACTGAAGGAGTCGGTATGGCTCCCAAATCTATCACGGGTGGACCTTGACCTTTTTGCAATCAACATCAGGTCCTTTACCTCCGCCTGAGTTTGGAGACCTCGAGAAGAAACCCAGCCGGATGGACGTAATTTGAAAAGATACGCGACCCAGGCCGTAGTATGGGGGGCGTTCCCTTCTGAACTATTATTCTTCTTGATAGCAGTCTGATGACAGATGCTATGGTGGCACAACAATTCCCGGTACACAGCGACGAAACCAGGAAATCGTCGATCCAGATCGTCGAATTCCTCGTTCGTCGGGGTGTATACTTCAAAGGCCTCGCCTCCCCACGGCAGCTTAGAAACAACATGCATTTCATGGAGAGCAAGTCCCAGTTCTCCCCCGGGCGCGAAGAAAGTCCCCGTACGCCGGCTATACATCTCCAAAAGGGCCATGAACAACGGCTTGTTAATGGGCAATCAGTAACAGGTGCCCCGGATGGCGTAGTAAAGGTCAATCTCCCGAAGGAGTTCCTCGTAGTTCCTCAGGATCCATGAGAAAAGATTAGCCCATGTGGGAATGGGGTTTATCCAATTCAGCAGCGACAACCTGCCCACAGGATAAGACCCCTTGCGAGCGAGCTGATTCAGGATGGTATCAGCTCGGGTAAAAGTAAAGTTTGGACCAGACACATTTATAAAAGTACCAGGAATCAGCCCCATCACAGTCCGGCTGACTGACTCCCTACTTGCACATGCTGACCTAATACTCATATTATAGTGGATGTTGCCCACGAACATCCCCTGTTGGGTTGGAGTTAGAGAGCCCGCCATTTTTCGGCTCAATGGCACCATATTAAACTACGAGAGGGAAAAATGCCGCTCCATCTCGGGAACATGGATATCCACCCCATCCACAGTGAAGTCCCAGTTCTCAAAAACGTCCAGCATTCGGGAGTTCTTTATGGATAAAGCATCTCCAAAGAGAAAAGCTGGTTTCAGATATTCTCCGTCAAGTTTCCCCGAATTCATCATGGTGCAAAGAAAATAGAAAGGCTGGTTGTTGATAGCAGCCACCCTCTCCAAAGGCTCATTAGGGGGGAGTTGATCTGTCATATGTCGAATTAGGCCGTCAAGCCGCACACCCACGACAAACTGAGCTGAACCCACCAGAAGCTCTCCGGCTGGGTTAGTTGGGAGGTTCACTGGAAAAAGACAAAAGAAACAGGATTAAAAGATAGAACGAAACTACTTAAAGTTTCTCAAAAAAAAAGTTTCTATGAGCCTATGCGGCTCGGATCGACGAAGCCTTATGCGGCCCAATTCAGCTGGGGTTCATGCGGCACGGCTTTAATCGAGCCTATGCGGCTCGGGTCAACACAGCTTCATACGGCCCAATTCAGTTGGGAGTTCCATATGACACTGATTCGATAGCTTATACGGCTCGGATTAAAACTTATGCGGTTCTATCTCGCAGAGGAGCTTATGCGGCACGATTCAGCAAAATTCTATGCGGGCCAGTTTGTCAAGAATATATGCGATTTCGCTCAAAGGAGGTCCCATGCGGTTCAAATACAGAAGCACTCCTACGGCTCAAATCGTTCTCAATGCGGCTCAAACATAGGGCATGCCCTATGCGGCTCGAATATGAGAGGGTTATGCGGCCCATACAACATATGCGGCTCCATCATGGTCGAGTTTGGGTGGTTCAATGAAAACGAAGGATGAAGGCTTGTGCATACGTTATGCAACAGAGCCATGGGTCCTTGGGGTTCAAAGTATCCAAATCCATTTCTTATCCTTGAAAGCAGGGCGGACATCAGGGTACAATTCGGGCACGGCGGCCGACGAGGAGGCCACTTTCTTGCCCTTTGCAGCAGAGAAGGCGACCTTGGAAGACTTGGGGGCCATTTTCGACGGTCGGAGAAGGAAAGAAAGTAGAGACTGCAAGAGTTGGGGATGAAAGAGAAAGTAAAGAAATCTCTCTTGCTGAATTCATCCCTATTTATAAACAAAAGTAGGGTGTTTCGATTCTCGTGTAACACAAAAATCGACCCTTCGGTTATCGAGGCGAGCCGCCTAAAATGAAGGCCAACTCCTGGGATCCTCCCCCGAAAAGTAGTCTTAAAACTGACAGCAGATCAACAGCATTTAATGCAAAAGATCTTCGCACGTGGCAGGATGACGTGACAAGAAGCTCATGCGGCCCGGAAGTCCCTGCGGCTGATTGACTCAATGCGGCTGAGACATCCATGCAGTCGAGACATCCATGCGGCTGAGACATCCATGCGGCCGGGACATCGTATGCGGCCAGAAGAATACATGGCCATGCTTCTTATTCAAAGTATTTCAATTTTGCAAATTGAAAACTTTGAAGGGGGTCTTGTAGAAGCATAAAAAAGAATAAAGAAAGATCCACGCGGCCAGATAGCCCCTGCGGCTCAGAGAGTTCATGCGGCTCGAGAGTCTATACGGCTCACACAAGTCCTATGCGGCTCAAAGAGGAGCCACGTGGCCTACAAACAGCTCTCTCATTTTGTATTAAATGCCTTGACGGCTGACAGCTTTGACGAAGTGATAGTTCTGACACGAAGAGATCATTATGACTCCCTCATAATGACGGACTCCTTGGGAAGCGAAGAAAATCTCTGACACGATCCCCCGGGAGTCAGAAACTGTCATGCGGCCTTGACACGTGGACAGTCGTATGCGGTCTAAACGAAGGCTCCCCCATGCGGCTCACGAAGATTAGCCCCATGCGGCTCACGAAGACTAGCCCCATGCGGCTCACGAAGACTAGCTCCATGCGGCTCACGAAGACCATCCCCATGCGGCTCACGAGGACTATCTCCATGTGGTTCACTCATGCGGTCATCCACACTCATGCGGCTGAAATCATTACCATGCGGTCCAAATAGTCAGGAGGCCACTCTCAAGTAGCCTGGACACGTGGCCAGCCTTATGCGGCTCAATGAGGAGCAACCTTCCTGCGGCAGATTTCTGTAATAGCTCGACACGTGGCATGACAGCGGGGCACGTGGCACCAGATTGATCGAAATCTCTGAACAAATCCCAATAAAATATTGGGATCAAATCAAATCATTTGCAAATAAGTAAATTAAAGACACGTGTCGAGAAATCCGAGGTTGGCATGACAAATCAGGAGGATTTATATCAATCAGCATTAATTATCGACAAAAGATTTGATGCAATCATATTTATTGCTCAAATCAAGATGAACGGCCCAGATCCCGTGATCCTTAGCCGCCGACTTTCAAGAATGGGCAGTCATTGTAAACCCTAATGAGGCCCCCCACTCTTATAAATAGCAGGGTGCCATTCCCTTGCGAAGATAGACGGACATATATGTAGAGAGAGATAGAGTCATAGACAGAGACAGAGAGAGATATACAGAGAGAGCCAGAGAGCCTGAAGAGAGAGCATTTCTTTATCAACGTCCAGCAGTTCTTCTACAGAGCCAAGGCTGTACCCGATCGTCCAAGGAGTAAGGCAGAGCTGCCGTCGCTTTCCCGAGCCTCTACCGTCACCCCCCAGAATCTAAAATAAACAATTGTACTTAGATTGCTGTACCTATGTTTTTGTCCCTAGGCTTTCTTTGTACAAGCGAGTTTGTATTATGAAGTAAAAGTCCAGTCCTCCGATAATTGTTCAGTTCTTTTATATTTCATGGCAAACAGGATCGGTAAGGGTTGAAGAAGTCCAGCCAGTCTCTGATGTTCAGCCTTAACTTGTTGGCAAACTAAACATCGAGAGACAAACCGGGCTATCTCCCTCTTCATGTCGTTCCACCAAAAATGTTGTCGGATATTACGATACATCTTCGTACCGTTCGGATGAATCGAATACTGAGAACTGTAAGCTTCTGCCATGATCTCCTATCTGACATCACCACTAGGTACACAAAGACGCCTCACATACCAAAGTGTATCATCCTCATGGATACATAACTCTGGTCTTCGTCCTGCTACACATTCTTTCCTAAGCCGCTGAAGCTTAGAATCTGTTGACTGAGCTAACTTGATCCTCTCAACTATACTGGACTGAACTTGCATACTGGCCATCAATACCACATTGGTAGGAAGGACAACTTCTATACCCATCTTCCGAAGATCTGCTAACAACTCTGGTCGTGTTATTAGAAAATAAACTCCAGCTCTTCTGCTCAATGCATCTGCAACAACGTTGGCCTTTCCAGGATGATACTGCCGGTTGATGTCATAATCCACAAGTAGCTTTAGCCATCTCCTCTGACGCATGTTAAGATCCTTCTGAGTAAACACATACTTCAGGCTCTTGTGGTCGGTGAAAATCTCCACCCTATCTCCATACAAGTAGTGTCTCCAAAGCTTAAGTGCAAACACTACTGCTGCCAGCTCCAAGTCGTGGGTTGGATAATTTCTTTCATGATCACGAAGTTGTCATGACGCATAAGCTATTACATTCCCATGCTGTATCAAAACACATCCTAAACCTCTGCCTGAAGCATCACAATACACTGACAATCCCCCGATCCCATCTGGAAACATGAGAATGGGTGCCGTCATCAAGCCTTGCTTCAACTTCTTAAAAGAATCCTGACATTCTGCTGTCCAAGCAAACTGCACATCTTTACGGGTCAACTGGGTCATAGGTGCTGAAATTCATGCAAAGTCTGAAACAAATCGTCGGTAGTAACTGGCCAAGCCAAAAAAACTGCGAACTTCTGCTACTGTGCTGGGTACCGGCCACGTCTCAATAGCCACGATCTTTTGGGGATCCACTTCTACTCCACCTCTAGTGATGATATGACCCAAGTATAAAATGCGATCGAGCCAGAACTTGCATTTACTAAACTTCGCATACAACTGGTGTTCTTAGAGAATCTGGAGGACAACTCTGAGATGTTGCTCAAGCTCCGCTTCACTCTTGTTGTAGACCAGGATGTCGTCTATGAACACAATTACAAACTGATCCAAATAAGGCATGAAGATAAGATTCATGAGGTCCATGAATACAGTCGGCACATTGGTTGCTCCAAAGGGCATAACAAGGAACTCCCAATGTCCATACCTGGATCTAAATGCCGTCTTCGGGATGTCCTGCTCTCTGATTCTGATCTGGTGGTATCCTGACCGTAAGTCAATCTTCGAAAATACGGATGCCCCTTTGAGTTGATCAAACAAGTCATCTATCCTCAGAAGAGGGTATCTGTTCTTTATTGTCACTGAGTTCAAGGTACGATAGTCAACACATAATCTGGACGTACCATCTTTCTTTTTTACAAGAAGTATCGGGGCTCCCCAAGGTGTTCCACTAGCACGGATGAATCCCTTGATCCTGAGTTCTTCAATCATCTTATACAAGATCTCCAATTCTGATGGTGCCATCCGGTAGACTCTCTCTGACACTGGTGCTGTTCCGGGGATCAAGTCTATGGTGAACTCGATCTCTCTCTCTGGTGGCATACCTGGAAGCTCCTCGGGGAAAACATCGGAAAACTCTTCTACAACTCTGGAAAATTGAACTGTCGCTGTAACTGCCATCCGAAATACTGGAGGAGAAGGTTCTATCCTGCCTCAGAAAAATAAAAACTCTGGCTCACCAGGAATACTAAAAATAATCTTGCCGATATGGCAATCTATTCTAGCATACTGGTCCCTCAACCAATCCATCCCTAAGACCACGTCATAATCGGCCATCGAGAATTCTGTCAACCTAGTGGGAAACTCTCTACCACTAACTACGATCCGATACGAGGAAAATACTCTATCTACTCCCACAAGTCCGTTACCAGTAAGTATATTGATATTGAGCCATACTGATAATGACTCGGGCTCCAGTCCTATCCGTGTCGCGAATTATGCAGACATAAATGAATACGATGCACCAGAATCAAATAATGCTGATGCTGGAAAGGAGATGACGAGAATAGTACCTGCTACAACCTCACCTGATGCTAACTCCTCCTCTACGGTCAAAGCCATCACTTGACCTTGCCCTATGGGTGCTGCTCCCCTCTGCTGGAAACCTCTCTGGCGGTTCTGGATCTGAGCTTGGACTTGTGCATACTGTTGGGGGTTCTGCTGCTAAAATTCTTGGGCCTGAGGCGGCAAGGGCCTTAGAAATGGGTACTGTTACTGCTGCTGGACTGGTACTGGGGCTGGCCCCCTAACCGAGGGACTAGAAAAGGTTGAAGAAAATGAACTCCCCCTATTCGGGCAGTTCCCAACCCTGTGGACGGTGCCCCACAAACTAAGCACAAACCCTGTGCTCTACGATATTCTGACACCACGTGACCTGGCTTCCCACAATGAGTGCAACCCATTGCGGAAGACTGCTTCTGCTGCTGTTGCTGGAGATATGCCGGGGTTGAATGCTAAATCGACGTAACGGAAGCCGCCGGCCTCGGAGCTCCAATGGTCAAAGCCCTGGCTGCCGGGACTGGTGCTGAAGACTGGTTCATCTGGCCGTGAGACCGCTTCCGACTTTTGGTCCGGTCCATAATCCTCTGGGAGGTATACTCATGCCTCCTAGCTGCTCTCAACACTGCATCGAAAGTCTGATGCTCAAACTGCTCCACACCAGTAAAATCTATAGTGGAGTCCCTACTGGAACCGCTGAGCTATGTCAAACTCGGTCGCCACCAAGCTGGGAGCAAACCGACTAAGCCTGGAAAACTCGGTCGCATATCCATCGACTGTCCTACCCATCTGCTTTAAATTAGTGAACCTCGTCTATAGATCATACCGAGCTACAACGTCAAAGTACTAGGTCCGAAATCTCTCACGGAATACTGCCCAGGCAATAGATGCCACTAATCCAACGGCCTGCACCTCCCACCAGCTGCGGACTAGATCTAATAACTGCAGGTGCACCACGGCCACCTTCTCGCCTTCTGGAGTCCTAGCTGCTTTTAGAATAACCTCAGTATCCTACAGCCAAGTGTCTGCGACAATAACATCTTTGCTGCCATCAAAGAAGGGAGGGTTCAAGCGCTTGAAGCTGTTGGCCGTACTGTTACCTCTGCTCATAGCATCTTGTACTGTCTGGTGCAATGCATCACCTCAACGATCCTGTGATACAAGCAACTCCCTGATGAGTCCAACCAAGACTTCATCATCCTGCCTTACAGGTTGGGCTGGCTGTACTGGGGGTTCTGGACCTCCGGAAAGCATGACTCGGGAAGCTGCTCCTGAGTGCTGAGCTTGATCCTCTTGTTGTGGGGGTACTCGTTGACCTCCTTTCGGCTGATTGGCAGACCAGAAACAAAGTCGCTGAAGAAGACGACACAGAAAACAATAAGGAAGGACCAGGACAGATCAAAGATACAAGCATGTGATCAGGTCAAGATTTCAGGAATTTAGAGGATACAAGCAGAGATCAAGGGCAAGTGCTGATTGAGATATCTATTCGGTAAACCCTCATATATCTTGATTCACAACAACTGCATGGGCCACTACTTAAACCGTGTCACACCCCAGAACCAGAATACTGGAGAGCGGGGGCGGACACAGCCAGCTACGTATATTGAAGTGCAACCCACCTCGTTATACGGTCATGGCTGTCTAGGTACATAAGGGTTTAACTAGAAGCCATCAGTCTCTTATGATCATGAACAAGCCTATTGTCTCAATCTCAAGCAAGTAATAGCAGTTACAAGATGTCAGAGCACCAAATATACAATAGTAAGGCGTCCCATACATTACATATTTGGATGATCATGAAGCTAGTCATACAAAATGTGAAGACTAACAAGAGTTTTAGTCATACATGATCAACCCTAGGATTTGTTAATCATGCTACAGCTCGTAGGCAGACAGTAAGTAAAGAGCAATCGAGCTAACACGTGCTCGTCGGCTAAATGCCTCAAAAGAATACTTTTACAATAGCGTGGGAGAGCAAAAATAAAACCCACTCGTTGTCAGGGTTACGCCTGGTGGTCACCATCTGGCTGGAAGGTAGGGAGATCCTCTGGAGCTGCTCCGGTATCTGGCCATACAAAACCAGCTGGGTCAGATCCCAGAAAGAGCAAGTGCCACAAAGGAGCTTCACTTAAGAACTAAAACTAGCATATCAGAACATAAAATAAGAAAGATAATAATAAGGCATGAAATCTAAATAGGGTAATAAATGTCAAGAGGATGAGAAATCATTCCGATCAGTTATTGATAAGGTGAGCATAAGCAATCATGTTCTGAAGTAGCCAGGTACTGGAACAAGACAAGGCTTGGACTGGTTAGACTCCATCCAACATTCACGGCCAAGCAATAAGTACGGCTTGATACTTTAACTAACTAGGGTTATCACAAGCCTAGTTACTAGCAAGATACAATGAGATGTTCCAACAGCCACAAGCCCTGCAGACCATCCAGGTTATCTAGGCAAAATTAGAGATTGAGTTTATGTAGGTACATCGTCCAAGAAACACATGTACCCTTACGTAGCTTGGAGCGTGCAACACATGACAGTGTGCTGGAAATGTGCCCTACTTGACGGCAGGCTACAAATCCTATTATAGGGCACCCAGATAACGGAATTGCATGTAGCTGGGAAATCTCTTCATGACTACTGGATTATTCTAGTTATTTAGCCTTAGTCAGTTTCAGTAGGTACCCCTGATCGTGGTACTCAGGGGTTCATGTCCTAGACATGATGCAAGACAATACTGGTTCATTGTACAAACACAATCGTCCACGGTGTCCAGGCCATTCATTCTTGTTATGTCATGCTAGCCGTCGCAATAGCATTCAATAGTTTCCATTAGGCCTACCTGTCATATCATGCCATGTCATGTCACGTCAAATTACTTGTTATACCATGACTTGTACCAATTCATGATTACCAAGTTCATGACAAAAGGTATAAAAATATAAAAAGGGCAAACAGGGTACGCCAAGGGCTCAAAGCCTCTACGATAGCGAAACTACGCTAGGCCAAGGGGCCCCGAGCGTAAAATAGCTTTACGCGGGCAAGACCAAGGAAAGACAGCTCTACGCGAGCAAGGCTGCATGCGAGAGACACTCTACGCGAGCGGGAGAGTCTACGCGAGCAAGGCTGCACGCGAGCGAGACTCTACGCGAGCGAGAACTCTATGCGAGCGAGTCGGCACGCGAGCGAGACTCTACGCGAGCCAGAACTCTACGCGAGCGAGACTGCAAGCGAGCGAGAGTAGCCCCCTGCGTAGAATTCGGATGAACTTCGCGTAGAATAGATTACGCGGGCACGTGAGAACGTGTACGTAAAGGGAAATTACTACGCTGGCACATAAGAACGTGTGCGTAAAGGAAAATACTACGCTGGTACGTAAGAACGTATGCGTAAAGGCTTCGTCCTCTCCCTAAGGCCAAGACAAGCAGCCATGGGACTCAAGAACTCAAAAATCCCATCTCGGCCAAGGCTTGGCCCAACCATTCAAAGGCCACTTGCGTAGGATCAAAATTCCTACTACATGGAACTCTTAATTAATTGGAAACAACCAAGTTTAGTAGATTAAAACCCAAAAAATCAGAAATACAAAAAACTTAGATCTACAAGAAATAAACCATGAAAATTGAAAATGCTAAGTACTTAAGTGTCTTAGAATCTCGTAAGGAATACAATGGAACAACAAAATTGGAGTTCCTCCATGAAACAAGTTGTACTTCCTAAGCCTCTCTCTTGGTAGGTGGAGAGAGAGTTATGAGAAAGAAGGAGTTAATGAGAAAATGAATGAGGAAAGAGAAGGGTTGATGGGTTAATAAATGATGGATGGTGGTAGGTAGGGGTTTGCCTACTAACCCAAACCGAGCCAAACCAAGCCGAACCCATCCGAACCCGATACATGCCAAAGCCAAAATAGTCCATACGAACCATGAAATGCTAACTAACCTGTACCAACGCAAAAACCCAAGACTAGCCAGCCAGGATAAGTCAAAATACGGGTCCGAGATACGTACATGTATACCAAAATACGTATAACGAAATCCGAGGGTGACAATAATAGATAAGTAATACTGAACAGTAGAAGAGTAGGAAAATCATGTAAGTATGTCATGGTAACAATGTACTGTAAGTAATCATAAGTACGGTGTAACAACAGGTAATACTTAGAATAGAGCATGTACTACTAAACACTGCCTTGAGATATTAGTTTATTATGTAATCGGCTTGGGACCAGGATCATGTTATTCCATATGACCGGCTATGCACAAGTATAGTAATGGATCAGGCCAACCATACATGGAAAGCTATACACAAGTAATATAAGATTAGGCTACACCGTGCATGAGATGAGGGTGGTCTTTGCACAAGTAGTTTTGGGTATGATCACATAATCTCCTAATACCTCCCCATCCCCTGACTAGTATAATGGATCCAACAATGTTATGCTACGACATGAAATTCTCTGAAAGGGTAGCTAATCCCCTTAGGAATCGGTGTCCATACAAGTACGAGAACGATAACAAGAAATGTACTAGATTACCAGAATAACTAGGAATAACATTTCATGACGAGATCCAAGATATAATAATCCGTGTAATCTCGTGTCAGGAATCAAGCATAACACTACAAACTGATATCATAGAGATTATCAAGATAATAAAAACTATCAGAGAATGTACTCGCCTCAATTTGTTGGAGTCGACGTGTACGATATAAACATATCAACACGGAATAGGTAACGATGCTATGCTCCACAAGATGGTCCCAAACGATAGCACAAGCGGTTCTATTGAGTCTAGGATAGTCCAAATAGCCCAGTTTGGTATATAGTAGCCCAGAATCAGAGTTCGGCACGATAATTAAGGTCAAAAGGAATCTATGATCAAGAAATAGAAAACAACTATATTAGTCACGATTTACGATTTAAGGGAAAGTGCATAACTAAATACGTATAACTATTTTGAAAATCATTTATATATTTCATTAGTTAAAGTATTTTTAGATAATATTTTAAAAACATAGAAAATTATTTTAGGGCTCAAGCCCCGATTTGGACTTATTCCAATAATGTAGGGCTCAATGCCCACTTTGAATTAATATTAAAATAATAATTGTAATATTAATTATACCAATAATAATAATACTACTATTAATAATACCAAGTATTATTATTAAAATAAGGTATTATACATATATACATATTCGTGTATATATGTGTATATACACATATACTATATATATATGTCAATATGGACAAAGAAATCCAAATGAGCATCAAAGCCCAGGCCCAATATTAACTAAAACAATTTTATTAAAAAGTAACCAATAGCTAAAATTTTAATATATATAGAGCCCAGCCCCTTAAATATTTGAAATTAACATTATAAAAACAAAAAAGGGCTTAAAGCCCAGCCCAAAACCGTACAACCCTAATCCCTATTGTTATTAACCTTAATGACAATAATTAGATATAATAACAATATTTATTCACTAATAATTATTTAGGCAGAAAGGGAGGGAGTCTGCTGTTCATTCTATTCCTCTTCTCCAATTTCATAGATAAATCGAAGAGGGGAGAGAGAAAAGATACAAAGAGAGAGTGGGAGGCAAAGAAAGAAAGGGTCAGGTGGCTCACTACGTCGATAGAGCGGAGGCAGCACGCAGAGGCGAACGTTGATGCGGAGGCGCTTGGGCGGAGCTGATAGCTCACCGACGGTGCTGGCGCACTGTGTGGCGCACGACGGCCAAACATGGAGTTGAAGCGGTAGCCGCGGTCAGATCTGGCCGGGCAACGCATACTACAAGCAGCGTCGGTGCGAATCTGGTCTGCATCAAGGTCGGCGAGGCTCGACAAGTCGGAGAACGTGGTCTGGCTCGGCGAGGCCAGACGGTGGACGTTCGAAGACGGCGGGCGACGGAGAAGAGGTGAGTTAGGTCTCCCTCTTGTGATGGTGGTTGTACTGGTGGCTGAGCTGGTTAGGGCGTGGTGTCTATGGGGGGGTGGTGTCATGTGGTTAGTGTACTGTTGGGTGGTGATTGGGCTGGAACGGTGATGGCGGTGGGTGGTGTTGCTCGAAGAAGGAACAGGAGGTGGTGGTTGGTAGCTTTGGGCTGAGTGTGAGATCAAGGTCGTGGTGGTCGGGGACAATATGGCAATCGGACGAGATGTAGTCGGAGGAGATGGTGGCTGATGGCAGTCTGGCGACATGGTAGTGGCAGTTAGTGGCTATGGCTCGGTGTATGGCGGAGATTGTGGTGTCGGGAAGTCGGAGCTGGTGGTGGAGATCGTTAATTGGTGGTGCTGGCGGTTGTGGCGGCGTCGGGGTGGCGTGGTGGTGCTAGTGTTGGGATCGAGCACGGGGGTGGCAGTGGAGCTATAGCGGTGGTGGCGGATCTCCGACGATGGCCGAAAAAGCCGAGGACTTGGTGTTGGTTAGGGCGCTGTAGGGAGTAGCGGCTGTGTGTGTATGTTTAGGAAATTGATGTGTAAAATATTGGGGACTTTCCAATATTATATAGGAGTAGTGTAGGGTGATCCACAAACCCTGGTGGCATGGTTGTAAATTGTAATAGATATAGGGTTAAATAGTGGAACCAGTAACAACTAACACTAACTACTAATTTAACTAGTTTAACTAATTACCAGCTATTTACCAATTAGCTACTAACTAACCAATCACTAGCTAAACTCAAAATCCAAGCCCACAATCCAAAGCCTAAGGCTTGGTAGGCTAAAATAAAATTGACTAGCCCACGATCCAAGCTCGAACTTGGTAGGCTAAAATTAAGGTTGACATGGTCTTAGCCCATTATGAAAGGAAAAATAGAGCAATTCATAATTTAATATAAAATATAGGATTAAAATAAAATAGTTTCAGTAATAAAAGAATATTTATTTATAACAATATTTTGACAAATCTTTCTTTAAATAAAAGTAGATATTCATAACATATAAAAATTCTAGAAATTGGACATGAAATTATTTAGCATAAATCTGACATAATATACTTTCACAAAACCAGTGCCCCAAAAATCATGAACTTAGTACCTATAGCACATTACGATCGAAAAATATATTTCATATTAAAATTCATGATTTTAAAGATATTATGAAAATTTAGAAAAATAGAAAATCTAAAAATTCGAGAAAAATCCAGAATTCAGTTAAAGGAGGTTACAGATTATCAACTGATAGAATCTACCAAATCTACCTCGTCAATGAGGATACCAGCTACACAGTAGAGAGTCACAGAGAGCACTTCGAGAAGCTATTTAGTATCATCTCGTCAACGGAGTAAAGGGGTCATTACAGTACCCGATCTCCTTCGACACACTTCTTAGGATCTTTATTTGTATTAGAAAATCCTTCATGTTACGATTTTTGTTGTACTGTTCAAAATCGTATTATATAAAGGAAAGGAAAGAGTTATTTCAAACTATCTAGCTCTCTGAAAATCCGATGGCGAACAAGTTGGTGACCCTGCTGGGGACAGCTTTCTCCTCCGACGAGAAAGCAGTGTCCCAACAAATGCTGGTCGTCCGTTTCGACCAACAAGCTTATGAAGACATGCTCTCTGATGGGTGAATCCCTTTCCCTAGAACGGTGAAACTTAGGAAGACTCGTAAAGTCTGGGTGGTCAAAGCTGCTATGCCACCACCAACAACTGCTGAGGATGCACTCCCGACTTCTACCAATGAAGCCCCGTATCCATCTTATGTGCATCATTCCCCTACTCTCGAAGTCAGTAAGAACAGAGCCCAATGCTCGGGTCCCAACCAGAGAAAACGATACAACACCGGAGACTCGGGAGCATGTGCTCTCAATAGGCCATACAAGATGCTCCCTACTCAAGAAAACGGAGTTGCATCTCAACCAGCTCGCCAGCAGGAAGTGAGAAAATAGACCTCGTCTAAATCAAGACGAGTGCTTGTAGACGCACATTAAACCACCCATAATGGTGCCAGACAGCAGCACCCCCATTTAAGGCGAAGGAGATCTTTCTTGCATAAAATCTCACAAAATCTCACCCACAAAGAGGACCCCAACGCGCTATACTACTCGAATGATAGTACAAAGAGGTCCAGACGAATGCGAGTTCAACATACCTGCACCGTTGCCTCGGCGGATATTCATCGGGAGATGCCCCAGATGATTATATGGGCCCCGAATAGAAGGCTCTATCGGACGCGTACATACGCCCACCAGAATCATGCACACGAGGTTAGCCGACCTCATAGATCCTTCCCGAAGAAACCCTGTGGCAAGTCAGAAGCCTCGTCTGATCAGCAATGTAACCCATGCGGCATAGGTAAACACCCTTTACCAAACTTGTGTGAAGTAATAGACCACAAGTGCGGGTTGAAGAAAGATGGTGGCGCATGCGACGAACCCTCTGTGGGACACTGCACTTAAATCACCATCAACTGTTGTTGTTCTTAGGCAACAGTATCTCCAAACAAGCCGTCTGTCATCCAACTGCTATAGCAGACAACGGAAGATGAACCAGTGCATTCTTTCTGCTACTCTTCCCGATGGGATACTCCCATCCCGAAGGTTTCAAAGGCGCTTTAGTACTCAACCAACACGAAGAGGCCACAAGCGCACCCAGCTGTATCTGCGATAGGGGTATTCCAAAATACTCGATCGAGAGGACCCCTACGCAAAGACATGCCACAGCCAGGAAGCACGTCTCCTCCACCTATCTTCCACGCTAGGGGTAGCGATCTGCCAAGGATGAGATACAAAGCTGGGGGTTGACCTTCGCCCAACCAAGTTGTTGTAGTAGCAGGGGGTAGCCAGCTGCAAGATTCAAAAGATGACGCCGCCATATGTCCCTACCCCAATGAAGATGAAGCCTATGGGATTAGGTCAACCGAGCCCATACCCTATCTAAGTCCTCTGAATTGTCGGACAGTGTACATGGCTGGTGAAGACGATGTCAGTACAACCAACAGGCAACGGCTCGATGCATTAGAAGCAATGCTGACCACCCGCAATGCCACAATACAGTCCATAGCCCAGTCAATGACAGACATAAGGGCTAATATTGCCCCCACCAATGACTTCACGATAAGGAAGTCAGTAGGCAGGCCCCAGTGGTGAGTCCAATATCCCCTCCATGCCGCAACCGTTGGTGCTGACTCCAACTGATGTTGACCGAAGAGAGATTCAAGAATTGCGGGCTCAATTTGAATCCATCAGCAGTCAAAAAAGAATGTAGAGGCTAGGGATAAGATGACCTTATCCCACAGAGTGGAACAAGGTGGCGTTCCTCCGAAGTACAAACCCCTGACTCTGACTCCTTCTGACAGAAGGTCGTCACCCTGCCGGTACTTGAACTACTTCGAGCCCATGATGGGGCATCTGCCTAGGGACGACGCCCTACTTACCAAGCTGTTTATGGGGGTGTTAGTTGACATCGCATACGAATGGTTTTACAGTCTCGCTGATAAGTGCATTAAGACATTCGACGACCTCCAAGAGTTGTTCCTGGTACGCTTCTACAATAATATGATGGACATGACAATGTCCACCTTCATTGATACGGTCCGGCGCGATAAAGAATCAGCATGTGACTTCATTGAGTGCTTAAGGCAAAATACCCTGAAGATGCCTCCGGGACTCCCAACCAATCCTCAAGGACACATGTCGACGGGGCATGATGCCATCTACCAAATTCTGGATGTGCATGGGCCAGTATACCGATTGGGCGACTTTCATCGCAAGTGTCGACCAAGCAGAAAAAGAATGCCAAAGGCATTCATCTGATCGTGCTCTAGGCCCTGAACAATGGAGACTGAGGGAGGCACCCTCAAAGCAGCAACGATGGTCACAACAGCAGAGGAAAAGAATCCCTCGCTATCAACATAAAGACAAAAAGGGCAAGACGACAGACCCGTCCAGGCGAAAGGACACCTACTCCTTCTCTAACACCAGATTGTCGATATTCTCAACGTTCTTATGAAGAATAACACGATCCGAATACCAGAGCCGAAGCGCCAAGAAGAGGTGGAAAGGATAAACAGTCCTAAGTTTTGTCTCTACCACCATTTCATTGCCCATGCAACCAAGGATTGCTACATCCTCAACGGAAAGATTCAACGGCTCATCGACTCAAAAGTCGTTACCTCCGACTTCGAGGAACACACGGTAGATGCCAAAATATTGTCGATACAGTTCGACAATCTCCCGGGAGTCGAGGTCTAAGGCGAAGTGATCTCGATCCCTAAGGCAACGATGGAGGTCGTCAACCTTCCTCCAGCACGCGACCAAGCGGTTGGAATGACCCCGCTCAAGACTACAAAGGGCAAAATCATGTGGGTGTACCCAGATTTTGTGGACGAAATAGTTCAGACTATGATCCCTCTAGCCATAGGAAAAAAAGAAAGAGTCCAAATCGTAACCGACGAAGCCTCCTTCTCAATAAAAGAGACGCATGAGGAGCACGTTTCACGGCCAGAATCCCACGAGCCACATTCAAAAAAAGAAAAAAAAAAAAGCATGCAACTTCTCAATATGCTTTATCTCTTAGTAAGTTTCTTGTTATAAAGCTTAAATATGAACAAACCCTTTAATAAGATGTCGAACTCCGTATAAAATGGATGTCGAGATATTTTTACTACGTCCATCATACCTCTGGTAGAAATATTTGCATACTCACCAAAAGAGATGACAGAGACTCTTATCAAAAAGAAAAATCGGTTACATATTTTAGTCACATACAAGAACTTATTTTTACATGGAATCTTGCTGCAGATGGGTTCCTAACACTTGCGTACTCCATCCTCTGAAGGGTCAGCACGTCAAAAGCCCTACCATGTAGCGATGAAGCGTGCAAGAGCTTCCAAGCCTCTTCCGAAAGACATCCCCCAGAAGACGATGAGAAGTTGCAAGAGAGGGCGATTCCAGGGAAGCTGCCAAGCCTCTTCCCAAGATTAAGGCCACTCCTCCCGAGCAAGCATGGAAGAAGAAGTACAAAGGATAAGCAATCAACCAAAACCCGAAGATCAGCTGTTGAAGCATAGAAAAGAATAAAAATTTCTATGCGGCCTAGAATCAACATAAAACTTCATGCGGCTCAAAACCTGGGTTGCTTCATGCGGCTCAAAATTACTGGGAGCTTTATGCGGCTCAGAAAGCTTCATGCGGCTTAGGAAGCTTCGTGCGGCCTTATGCGGTTCAAAATCTGCCTATACAGCTGGCCATGATTACTCTGACATAAATGCGACAGCTCTGACAGAGATGATGGCTCTGACATAAAGACAAGACATGACATGCTACTAAAAAGACGAAAAAATCAGCATGATATCTGGCACAGTTCACAAATTCTAAAGACAACTCTTTATGCGGATCGCCTATGCGACCTTCATGCGGCTCAGTCATGAGACCGCTCTCATGCGGCTCAGTCATGAGCCTACTCTCATGCGGCTCAGTCATGAGACCACTCTTATGCGGCTCAGTCATGAGACCACTCTTATGCGGCTCGGTCATGAGACCTCTCTCATGCGGCTCAGTCATGAGACCACTCTCATGCGGCTCGGTCATGAGACCTCCCTCATGCGGCTCGATCATGAGACAACTTTCATGTAGCCCGGTCATGAGACACTCTTCATGCGGAGCTATGGGACAGTCCTTCATGCGGCTCAGCCAGGATGCATCAATTATGTGGTTCGCCACAGAGTAGCAGTTGAGACACGTGGCAGAAATTGACCAAGTCTTAACAGTTCAGATTCAGTACAACAAACAGATCATGATCAATCTTAACCAATCCCCAACTGTCCACTTCTCGAGGCACAGTAACAAGGATGTGGCCCAAAATTAGCCACGTGGCTGTACACCCCCATTACTCATAAATTCCTATAAATAGCAAGGTGCTATTCCCTTGTACAAAGACAAAGACATACAGAGAGAAAGAGAGCATTTATTCGCCGAAGCCGAGGTTGTGTTCGATCGTCCAAGGAGTAAGGCAGAGTTGATAGCACTTTCCTGAGCCTCTACCATCACCCCATAATCAAAACTAAACAATTATACTTAGATTGTTTTTCCTAGGTTTTGTTCCTAGGCTCTCTTTTGTATAAGCGAGTTTGTAATTCTGAGTTAAAGTTCAGTCCTCCTACAAAATTGTTATGTTCTACGACAATCAATGGCAAACACGATGGCGACTCTGCTGGGGACTAACTTTTCTACTGCTGAGAAGTTGGTGACGTAATCGGACACAACCAAACTCGACTCCACACAACAGATGTTGGTTGTTCGCTTCGACCAGCAAGCATTTGAAGAGATGCTCTCCGAGGGGAGCGCTAGCCCCGTCCAGAAGCGAGTCGGCCCAAAGAAGGCTCGCAGGGAGTGGAGGCCCAAAACCATTGCCCCTCCCCAAGCTCTGGAAGAAGTGTTCTCTGCTGCCTAAGACGGCGAAGAAGACTCACAAGCGGCCCCACTTCAGGCCGCAGAGGACCTTGTTGTCCCCAAGTTCGACAAAGAAAAACACTATGATGCTGGACTTACGGGAGCAAATGGGAACTCTATGCGATCCAGGAAGAAGCCACATAAGGGTGCCAGCTACATGCAGAAGGCTCAAGCGGCCACCAATTCCAGCCGCATGCAGAAGGCTCATGCAGCCACCAATCCCAGCCGCATGCAGAAGGCTCATGCGACCACCAATCCCAGTCGCATGCAAGATGCCTATGCGGCCACCAACCCTAGTCGCAGGGAGATGACCTATGCGGCATCCAATCCCAGCCGTCGGCCATCTGCCCTATGCGGCTCGGGTTCAGTCTTCGACCGCCTCTCATGCGGTCCTGACATCAGAAGCTCCAATGAGAATGTGCCAGATTTTATGCGGCACAGTTTGGACTCTTCCTACTATACGCCCTCGGGTGCTAGAGCGAAGAAGTCTAGGACAGCGCGGGCTCGTCGAGCTCAGTCAGCTGTCCCAATCTCTGACCATCAGAGAGTCCCGCTAACTGTTATGCGGGCCTCTGACGAAAAGTTATACAGAACCGCCCGTGTCCCGCCCCCGGCGGCAAATGGACAGGGTGATTCCCAAAAGTCTTCCAGCAATGATTGAAGACAAGTGCTTTTACTAGCCCCGCATCAAGGAGCAAACATGATACCAACACACTCGTGTGCTCGAGATTCCCGGGACCTCAAAACGAGTATAAAGGTTGATCGAGATGTACTTGACTTGCGTGATGTGATTCTTTACAAGCACAAGGAAAGAAAAGAAATCTTGGGGTGCAAAGAGTCCTTCTATGGACATCACTGCACTCAAGTCATTGTCAACTGCTGCTGTAACAAGACATCAGTACAAAAGGACCGGCAGTCCGTCTTCCAACGACTGCAGCAGCCAGGACCGGTCCTAGAATAAAGCTCGGGAGACGAGGCGTTTCCTTTCGTCTCCTGTAACTCTGCCCGGAAGGTCCCTATCGGCAAAGGAGGGAAGAAAATAAATACCTCCAATCCGATGATATCAACCAGCACGACCAAGAAACTCTCATCCAGGGGGTTGTCCACAGCCGTCACAGAGGGGGTTTATCAAGGTACCCACTCAAAGAAGAAAGCCTCATCACTTGGAGATTCGTCATCTACCTCCCTTGGGGTATTTGAAGCTGGGGGTAGCACTCCTCGGAACATCCACAATAATCCGGTGTTCCAAGAAGATGAACCTGGGGAAACAATCCCCCCAGCAGATACAATGGAGTCTGACATCCCTGAAGACGTCCACAAATCCTAAGACGAGGCAACCTCTTATGCAGGGGGTGGCACCTCCTCCGAGTCCGAACCAGAGGAGAATATTCCCACATACCCTAACGACTTCTCTGTGCAAGCGTATGATTTGGAGGGCACATCTTCTACATTGCCTTCCACTTCTCCTCATGTAAAGACAGTATTCATGATTGAGAATGATCAAGACGGTCCCAGTGATCGACAACGCCTCGACACTCTCGAGGCCATACTTCATACTTTGGTTAAGTCGGTAGACGAGATCAAGGTGGCCCTACCGGCTCTACAAGCAAGGACACCTGGTCAAACTAGCTTGGGTCCCGCCGCCAATGCGGACTCAAACACGACCGCACCAAGCCCGAGCGACAATCCACCCGGAGTATCGGCTCCCACTACTGCAGAAGAAGCCAGGAAGGCGAGAAGAGAAGTCCAGGAGCTCCGGGCAATGTTTCACGCCCGAGAAACCTCTCAGGACCTCAGGATACGACAACCGTATCCCGCTGCATGGAGAGATGTCTCCTTCCCTCCACGATACAAACCACTCAACATCAATCCATATGACAGAAAGACCTCTGTGAGCTGGTACATGACCTACTTCGAGGTCACAACAGACCATCTGCCGTATGACGACGCCATCCTCACGAGGTTGTTCATTGGGGCATTAGAGGGGGTCGCATTCGACTGGTACCGCAACTTGCCGGATAACTGCATCTATTCCTTCGCCAACTTCAAACATATATTCTTGGAGAGGTTCTATGAGGTAGGACAAGATGTGACAATGTCAACCCTCACGGACGTTGTCCAAGGAGAAAAAGAGCTGACAAGGAATTACATTAAACGGTTTTGCCAAACCGTGATGAAATTGCCCTCCGGTAATCCAGACTCTTCTTTAATTGAGATTTGCCAAAAGAGGCTGCTTTCCACAATCAGCCTCTAGATGGGCGAAAGTCAATTTAAAGACTGGAAGGCCTTCATCATCAGCACTACTAGCGCAGAAGCAAAGCTAAAGAAGGCTCGCCAACTAGGGCTGGATATCTCGGATGGAGAGGATAAGGGCAAACGCCCTAATACCAACAACAACAACGGCGGTAATTTCTCTAACAACCGAGACACAAATGGCAAACAGGCTACGGTGGCCGATACAGCCCAGAAGCTTGAGCCAAAGCAAGCAGAGATGCAGTGGCCTCTGATGACTTACTCCTTCGAAGATAGCCATGTCAAGCCCATCTTTGACATGCTTTTGTAAGGAGACAGAATTCAACTCCCTCCGCCAAGATGTGAACCTTGACCTGCAGAGATGGAGAGCCCGAAGTACTATCACTTCCATCGGTACGTCCACCACGCTACTTAAGACTGCTTCTAATTGAAACGGTACATCCAGAACCTCATCGATTCCAAGGCTCTGGCCATTGATTTCGAGGAGGTAACCGTGGCTGCCAATATCATGTCAGTACAATTCGACAGCTTCCCTCCAACGAGGACCCAAGATAGCGTAGTACCCGTCCTCCGGGCAACAATGGAGGTCACTAATCTTTCACCTCCCTGAGACCAGACGACTGGGCTGGTGCCCCTCACTACGTCAAGAGGCAAGGTCATGTGGGTCCACCCGGACTTGGTGCCTGAAGCAACTCAGTCAGCATCATCCCCTACCGACAAGAAGAATGGCGGGAATACTAAGTCCTACCACACAATCTCAGCCGGTGTCGAAGAAGCGACAGCTGTCGTTACCCGATCCGGTGCACAATCTCAACCCATATCGGGTAACTCGGCTGAAGAACGTCAGCCGACCACTGCTGATGCTCCAGGACCCTCTCAGCCTCCGCCGGCTGACAAGCCTAAGCCAAAGGAGACCTGCTTCGACAAGCTGCTTCGTAAAGACGCGCCTTAGGGGCTGGAGAGGCCCTACAATTTTGATATCTTGGCTCAATTGGCCAACACGCCAGCCAAATTGTCATTATATGAGCTCTTGAGACTCTCCAAAGATGTTCGCGTCATACTGAACGAAGCACTCCAGAATGTCGATGCTTGTTTGGCTCAGGTCAAGCTTACATGAGAGAGCTCGCCAGCGGATCTCCAAGATAGCGCTTGTATAGGTACAATGCCCAACATTGTGTTCACTACGCAGGATATGCTCATTAAGACCAACCAGAATGAGTGCCCTCTGTATTACACTGGATACGTCGGCGACATCAAGGTGGATCGGATGGACATTGATCCCGGTTCTTCGATAAGCATCATTCCAAAGAGCTTGCTTCACCTCCTGCGCATCCCTATGCACCGGCTGACACCTACCACCACCGCCATCAGCGGTTTTAATTCCGAGAGAAGCTATCCTATCGGGAATATTCGCCGGAAATGCCAAATTGGCGACCTTCAGTCGGAAGTGACTTGCTATGTCATAGACGCAGATACGTCCTACAACATTCTCCTGGGGTGTCCTTGGATACATGATTATATGATCATGCCCTCCACATTGCACCAGTGCTTCAAATATAACGACAAGTACGGATTCGTAAAGATAGAATTCACCGACATCGATCCCTTCAAAGGGGTTGAATTCTACTATTCTGATTCCTGCTTGAACGAGAAATCCAAAAGGCACCTGATCAAAGAGGATACTCAAGAGCAGACGGAGGCTACAATAGGATCAGAAGAACCTCTGAAGATCCACCTCCAGTCCCATAAACCAGGCAGAACGTACCTCTTGTAGCCACTCTGCATAAAAAAGCAACTAGTCTACCGGTGCTTACTGCACAAAAGGAGCAGATGGTTATCCGACTCCCAAGATTTGGCCAAGGGCCGAGACCCACTGTGGAGCCGATGATAATCAAACTACCAAGAGCCGGCCACCAACAATCAGAAGAGATCAATCCTTCTGTTAAGCCGATAACCATTTGTCTTTCCAGGACAAGTCGACAACCGAGCGCTAAGCCAGGGACTGCTAGTGAGCCAACGACTCTACGGCCAGCACCAAGCGCTAAGCCAGGGATCGCTAGTGCGCTAATGACCCCACGTTCAACACCACCAGTGGGACCCTTTGTGAGCACCCCGAATTTTGGGTTAATTTTTTTCATTTTATTTTATTTTCTGATTGATTGGTTTCGATAAATAATTTATTCTGTTATTTTTCCTAAGTGTGCTTTTTCGTGCCTTTGATATTTGGAGTGTCAGGGATGTTCAACTCTGGAAATCTTCTTCACGAGTTTTGGAGTAGACAGGATTACCTTCATGATGGTATATAGTGTCCCACTCAAACTTGTTCCCTTGTGCTCTTTTTTGCTTCGCAGAACTTCGGGTCGAATTAGACCATTTGATTATTAATTATTTTTTCCCACTCTTTTCCTTGATCATTATTAGCACGTTACCGTGACTTTTAATTTGGGAGCGCAAGACCAGTCAGTTTCTTGAAACCAACTTATCATGCATGATCTACTCGAGACGCTCGTCATCCATGACCTTCGTGTCCCACTCAGACACGCCATTTTGTGCTCCATTTGCTTCACACAACTTTCCTGACACGTGACCCGATTTTATTTCACCCTACGGTGTCACATTTATTTTCCAACTTGATTTGTGGGTACCTTGTCGACCAAAGCCTGTCAGCCCCAATTATGGACATGGCCCACATTGAGCCTACTACCCGTCCGACACTTGTGTCCCATTTATTGGAATCCTCGTGTGCTACTTATTTATCCATGATCATCGACGCCTAATTTTAATTCAATTATTGCGTAATGTCTAATTTTGACCCGATCCGGCTCCACCGAGTCCAGCCCAGCTCCATGTTACTCTCCATCATAACACCCTCATATTTTCTTGCCCAAAAATATCAAGTACTCTTCTACCTATTTTTCTATATTTAACAAAGATTTATGTTGAATTAAATCCCGATTGGAATTACCTATTTTTCCCTATATTCCATCCTAGCCATTGGATAACCTAATTAAATCCTCACCACCTATTTTCCTCACTTTCACTCACAGCAAGGTTGGCCGGCCCTAACTTCTAAATCTCTTTTTCTCCTTCCTCTCATTAATTATTCATTACTCTCACTTCTCTCTCTTCTTTTCTATTGTTTTTTCCCAAACAAAAACAATACAACAACAGCAGCAACTTCAATCCAACTCCAACATCAACACACACCCGACCTTCCACTGGACCGACCACCCCCCCTCGCCGTGGCTCTGGCCACCCATGGCCGAGCACGTCGGCCGACCTCCACCGCGCCACCTCTCCTCATCCTCTTCAATATCATCTCCACATCTACCTTAACCAACACAACCCGACTCCACCACCATCAACAACCAAGCCATCACCACCGCTCCTCGGCCACCACCAGCCCTTGGCCGTGCCGCCCCTGCCTCGCCGGGCTAGGCCAGACAGCCGCCGCCGTCGCGGGCCAGGCCACGCGAGCCGGCCAGCAGCAGCAGCTGCACTTGCAAACGCGCACGCGCGGGCCGCCGTCGTGCGCCGCCGTGCCGCCGCACGACCGCCGTGGCCCTCCTGGATGTGCGCCCTACTCCAACGAGCAGCCCTCTGACGGCTACCATCCTCCGGGACGTGCCGTCGAGGCGATTCGTGTATTTTGCACGAAGTCCCGTCGTGACGCGCACGGAATCAAGTTCGTTTTGGCGCCCCGTCGTAGCAACTTCGTGCACTTTTTCTCGAAAATCCGACCGTTAGATCGACAATTTCTTCACTCCGTCACAATCTTGGTATATCCACCTTCACCCCTGTCAATTTTTGTCCGTTAATTTTATCGTTTGATACATCAAAACCGGTCACCACGTTGACCGTTTAAATTGTATTAAATTTAGACAGTTTTGCGGGGTCAAATTCGTCAGCTTGTATCTCCTCCATCGCAGCTCCTGTTGGCGTGCTACCAGTTCTTGTACGAAGCTGGTATAACCCTCTTACTACCTCTCCAGTTTCGTTTCATTGTGAGCTTGTTTGATTGGTTGAATTCGACGCCAAAGTTGGCCGTCCGAATTCATAATTTCTAACTTGTAAAATTCCATTTTTGAACACGGGACTCCAGATTTCATTTCTGACACCACCATTAGACTCGTGGCGTCGTTCTGGCATGTTTTCATATAAAATTTGTTAGATTTGGAGAACGTGGGCCCTGGCACGTTTTTCGGTGCAAAGTGGGTCCCACATTCTGGATCAACGGGACTTTTTGACGTTGGCTCATCGGAATCCAATTTCGGATATACCGTTGAGTTCGTATCGTCATTCTGGACGCGTTGACATATAATTTGCTAGGTTTTGGTGGACATTGGATCCGGCACCATTTCGGTACAAATCGGATACCAATATCCGGGTCAACGGGTCATTTTGAGATCTGCTCATCGGAATCCAATTCCGGATATACCGTTGAGTTCGTATCGTCATTCTGGACTCGTTGACATGTAGTTTGCTGAGTTTTGGGAACATTGACTCCGGCACGCATTTCCGTGCAAACTGGAATTCCAAGTTCTGATCAACGGACCAAATTGAGATCGGGTCAACGGAATCCAATTATGGAGATACCGTTGGGTTCGTATCATCATTCTAGTTTCGTGGACATATAATTTGTTATATTTTGTAGACTTGTTTTCTTGCACGTTTTTCGGTGCAAAACGGCTCCGACACGGACACCGTTTTGACCCAAAATTACCTTTTTGCCCTTGTGTCCAAATTGGACCGATGGGTAGGCTATCCTAGCTAATTTGACCATTCTGGACACGTTGGCGATATTTATTTCATCGTCCGACAATATTTGTTGATAGTTTCTCTGAGTTTAACCTTTTTATAATTTATTAATAATTAATTCTTATAATGTTCGTATTTCGGAATTAGTACAACGAAACTGAGATCAGTCAATTCCAGTGATCTCACATCGCTAAAATTGACAAGATGAACACGTGGATCACTATAATAAGATCATCAACCTTACCATTGATCTTCTTATCTCGATTTGCGTGTCGTAAGTTTCGACGTACGAATAACGAAGTACACCTTATTCTTTAATAATTAGACTAGAATTTACCCTATTGACCAGAGTTGTTCAGTTGACCCAAAGTCAACTATAAGTCAACACTTGACCTAGTTTGACTAGATTATTGACCGGAGTTGACCTAGAGTGTTTTGAGTTAGAAGAACCTAGAATAAAATAGATTGTTTGTAGAGATTTATTTATTACAACTTGAACACCTTGTAACCTGTGTTGCTTTAAATAGGACTCTGTGGCTTCAGTTGGACCCCTATACCTATCAGCTGTTCAGGTTATCAGGCGAGTACATTCTCTGATCATTTTATATCATGTTAGAATTATTTTTCTGCTTTAAATTACTTTACTTGATGTTGTTACATTGGTAACACGGATTAGTACTATATGGATCCATTCTTGAGATGTTATCCCATCAGGGAGCATCGTATACTACATGTTCTGTGCGTTTCACTTACATGGTGTATCACTATGCTTCACGATTCTTCGATCACTTGTGACATGTACTCTCATGATCACAGAGTCTTCCCAGAATCACCCATTTATGGGCATTTCCAGAATTACCCCATTGTGGGCATTCTAAGAATCACCCATTTATGGGTTATCCATGTATCACCCCTTGTGGGCCTTTGTATGGAATCATAACATAACCTGGTTGGATCCTTGTGTATTGATTGGGGGTACGGGAGAGTAGAAGTAGACATGTGAATAATATCCAAGTAGTGTAGTTTCCAGAATCATTCCATAGTATAGTTTCCAGAATCTCCTATGCCATTCACATGTTTATATTGTACTCTGACTCACTAGCCACTGTTAGCTCTCTACTTATAGTAGATATTTCTATTACAGTTCTCTTTTTCTGTTTACATACTGTATTTCCTTCAGATCCTGTATCTTACATTACTGCATGATTATATTTTCTAACCTGCTATGATCTGTTGAGATGTACTGTGCTCGCTCCAGTCCTGACTGGACCTGTTGATAAATTTTATAGATAGCCTGGAGGTTGCCTGCTAGCCAAGAGGAGACAGTAGAGGTTGCATAGATAGCTAGGGTTTTCTTATGGTTTATTTTCAGTTGTCTTGAGTTGTATTTACTTACGGATTACTGTATATGAGATTTGAGATATATTCTGGGTTTGTGTATCTTAGACACTAAGATTCTTCTGATCTTCTGTATTTCATTTGAGTTTTATATCTTATCGTACTTCTTCTTCCTTAGTTGTGATTGAGTTTATATTCTGCTATGTCACCCCCATTCGGGAAGTATAAACTGTTTAGTCTTATACTGTTAGATGCATTGAGACCTAGGACAGCGTTCTACCGCCGACACTGCGGCGTAGGCTGGGCGTTGTTACGTTCTCGTGCCCTTACTCTAAGGTGCGGGTCGTGACACGTTTTTAGTGGTGGCCCATGCAGATCGAGTTTATATAGTGGTATTCGAACTAGAGTACCACTACAGCCTGCAGTAGGAATAGGATATATATTTTGAAGGTACTCAATCACAGTTAGGATCCCTTGATAGATTCCTGGGACGACCCTTGAGAATCTTATTTAACTTCGATTTGAAAACTCTTCTCTCCTTGATTTGATTTATCTTCACTTTCTGTTGTTGAATTTGAATTTGATGGATTATTGTTGAATTTGAGTTTGTATTTATTGATTTTGATGAAAGATTGTTAAATTTTGAATCTTGATGTTAGCTGTAGCATCCGAGTTTGTATTTTGATGGATTTTTGTTCATTTTTGAATTTTGATGTTCGTTGATAAATTTGATTTAATTTTTGGGAATTCATTGTTGATTTAATTTAATTTTTGTCAAGATGAAATTATATGGGCTAGGTCATCTATGTTATGGAAATCTAGTCTTCTACGGTCACATTAGTCAGCATGGTGAGGACATATAGTCTGACTTGGATATATTTCTCGGGTGTGGGAATTTAAGGTTTTTGCAGCCAAGCTACCGGCACCGCGAAAATGTTAAATACCATGATCTAGAGGTATGTGCATAGGTCAAGGACTCTGTGATTATCGTAGTCTTGCTTACTAGTATGACGAGGATTTAGAGTACCATAATTTTGGATAGACGCATATGATTATTAGATTGTACCTTAAATGTTGTCGAACATGTTTTCTCTACTTTTGTTGCAGTCCTTCAAAAAAAAGAATTATTATTTGTTTTGTTTTGCTTCTCATTATTTAACTTAGGGGTAACTTTAGCTGTTTTTATAAACCTTGTGTAACTTCTTACCATAAATTTCTTCTTAATACAATGAATCGATGATTTTGCTAGACTTTATCTTGGATTGATAATTTAGCTCCGGGTTTCAAAATGGTTCTTCTTTAAACAGATAAGCAAAACAGATTTTATCGTTATTTTTTTTTTGCTATTATTCTTGTATTAAATAATAATAATAAAACTGTCTTGATTACATCAATCACCTACTTTGCAATCTTGGTAGAAATCTAAATGCTGCTCTTGATATAGAATTTGGTTTTTATATTGGGACATGAGGATATAGATATAGCGGACACAAACACTTTGCCTGATACATATACATGCTACGCTTGATTTCCAACCTATCTAAATAAATATTAATATGTTGTTGATGTTAATTTTCAAACCCCAATATTTCTAGTTCTCTGCTTTTTCCAGCTTAAATTCGTAATTTAAATATAAATTTCATGTTATTAGTTATGTTTACATCACTGCACATGTATGTTATACGTAGGGTTTCAATTCAAAAAAAATTTTAGTTGAGTTTTGTGTTTGAATTTGTCCAATCTGAGACTGTGTGCATATTAACCCTTGATACGGGATTCCAAATGTTAGTTCAATTTGCTGTTCCATTTTTATGTAATATTTAGAGCTGTGTACATTGTTGTATGTAGGGATATAATGTTAGGTTTCATATTCTTACATGTTAGGTTGTGATAAATATTGAGTTGGTTTTGATGTTCAAATTTCTCCAAGATCCTGAAAACTGAATATATGTTAACATTTTCACATTGGTTTCCAATGCTTAGTTCAATTTCAGATTTAACACGTAATACTGAACTGTATGCGTAGATAAATGTATGGATAGTATGTTAGGGTTTCATTTCTATCATGTTAGGATGTATTGGGAGCATTGAGATTAGTTGTGATGTTTCAAACTCCTAAATTTTGAAATTGTATTATGTTAATATTGCACTGGTTTAAATGTTAGCTTAATTTCAGATTTTGTATGTAAATGCTGAACTAAAACCGAATTTAACCTTTCAATGCTAAGCTATACCCTGTACAAGGACACACGCACACCCTAACTTAGTATACACTGTCATGTAACCTAACCCTTTTTTCTCCTCTATGTTATGATAATATATCTAGATAGATATATAGAGCTTAGGCATACATGTTATAATATATATAGATACATAACTAAATCTCTACCTCTTTATATATATATATATGTATATGGTTAGCCATGCATGTTATGAGTAAAGGAGTTGTGTATTGTAGATTGCTTAACCAATATACCATGATTAGTGTAACTTGATAGTTATTGTTTGAAACCCAAATCCTCCTATACACTTTCATGTATATTTTACATACACACATGCCTACCATCTAACCATAAGAACCTGTTCACATACACCCATACACACACAAACCACATAACATTACATAATGCTAGTTTTCCCTCTCTAACGCTCTCTATATATATACTGTGATTGGATTTCAATGCAAGTGACTTTCAATTCTTTAACTTTGAATTTGATTTTTCTGTACCCTTTTAGATGATTGGAAGTTACCTTTCTTTATTTTTTATATTTTTTTTAATGAGTACCAGCTTTCACAAAGGATGGTAGACTGTCTTACAGTTTTGATGATTTGTTATTTCTGTATCTTTTCCAGTTTAGCACTCTAGATTTCTTGTGTGTTTGATACCCTATGACCGTCTTGGTTTAGCATGACTAGTATACCTAGATGAGACTTTCACTACCACCGTATGCCATAACCATGTATGCCGTCCTTTTTGATGGTATGATTTGTTTAAGTTCTGGGACTTGATTGTGGGGGTTTGACCTAGAAGGAGTATGAATATTTTAATTTCGAGGACGAAATTTTTATAAGGTGGGTAGGATGTGAGCACCCTGAATTTCGGGTTAATTTTTTTCATTTTATTTTATTTTCTGATTGATTGGTTTCGATAAATAATTTATTCTGTTATTTTTCCTAAGTGTGCTTTTCCGTGCCTTTGATATTTGGAGTGTCAGGGATGTTCAACTCTGGAAATTTTCTTCACGAGTTTTGGAGTGGACAGGATTACCTTCATGATGGTATATAGTGTCCCACTCAAACTTGTTCTCTTGTGCTCTTTTTTGCTTCGCAGAACTTCGGATCGAATTAGACCATTTGATTATTAATTATTTTTTCCCACTCTTTTCCTTGATCGTTTTTAGCACGTTACCGTGACTTTTAATTTAGGAGCGCAAGACCAGTCAGTTTCTTGAAACCAACTTATCATGCATGATCTACTCGAGACGCTCGTCACCCATGACCTTCGTGTCCCACTCAGACACGCCATTTTTTGCTCCATTTGCTTCACACAACTTTCCTGACACGTGACCCGATTTTATTTCACCCCACGGTATCACATTTATTTTCCAACTTGATTTGTGGGTACCCTGTCGACCAAAGTCTGTCAGCCCCAATTATGGACATGGCCCACATTGAGTACTACCCGTCCGACACTTGTGTCCCATTTATTGGGATCCCCGTGTGCTACTTATTTATCCATGATCATCGACGCCTAATTTTAATTCGATTATTGCGTAATGTCTGATTTTGACCCGATCCGGCTCCACCGAGTCCAGCCCAGCTCCATGTTACTCTCCATCATAACACCCTCATATTTTCTTGCCCAAAAATATCAAGTACTCTTCTACCTATTTTTCTATATTTAATAGAGATTTATGTTGAATTAAATCCCTATTGGAATTACTTATTTTTCCCTATATTCCATCCTAGCCATTGGATAACCTAATTAAATCCTCACCACCTATTTCCCTCACTTTCACTCACAGCAAGGTTGGCCGGCCCTAACTTCTAAATCTCTCTCTCTCTCCTCCCTCTCATTAATTATTCATTACTCTCACTTCTCTCTCTTCCTTTCTATTGTTTTTTCCCAAACAAAAACAATACAACAACAGCAGCAACTTCAACCCAACTCCAACATCAACACACACCCGACCTCCCACTGGACCGACCACCCCCCCTTGCCGTGGCTCCGGCCACCCATGGCCGAGCACGTCGGCCGACCTCCACCGTGCCACCTCTCCTCCTCCTCTTCAATATCATCTCCACCTCCACCTTAACCTACACAACCCGACTCCACCACCATCAACAACCAAGCCATCACCACCACTCCTCGGCCACCACCAGCCCTTGGCCGCGCCGCCCCTGCCTCGTCGGACTAGGCCAGACAGCCGCTGCCGTCGCCGGCAAGGCCGCGCGAGCCGGCCAGCAGCAGCAGCTGCACTAGCAGGCGCGCACGTGCGCGCGCGTACGGGCCGCCGTCGTGCGCCGCCGCATCGCCGCACGACCGCCGTGGCCCTTCTGGCTGTGTGCCCCACTCCGGTGAGCAGCCCTCTGATGGCCACCGTCCTCCGGGATGCGCCGTCGAGGCGATTCGTGCATTTTGCACGAAGTCCCGTCGTGACGCGCGCGGAATCAAGTTCGTTTTGGCGCCCCGTCGCAGCAACTTCGCGTGCGTTTTCCCAGAAATTCGACCGTTGGATCGGTGATTTCTTTGCTCCGTCACAATCTCGGTATATCCACCTTCACCCCTGTCAATTTTGTCCGTTAATTTTATCGTTTGATAGATCAAAACCGGCCACCAAGTTGACCGTTTAAATTGTATTAAATTTGGACAGTTTCGCGGGGTCAACTTCGTCAGCTTGTATCTCCTCCACCGCAGCTCCTTTTGGCGTGCTACCAGTTCCTGTGCGAAGCTGGTATAACCCTCTTACTACCCCTCCAGTTTCGTTTCATTGTGAGCTTGTTTGATTGGTTGAATTCGACGCCGAAGTTGGCCGTTTGAATTCGTAATTTCCAACTTGTAAAATTCTATTTTTGAACACGGGACTCCAGATTTTATTTCTGACACCACCATTAGACTCGTGGCGTCGTTCTGGCATGTTTTCGTATAAAATTTGTTAGATTTGGAGAACGTGGGCCCTGGCACGTTTTTCGGTGCATAGTGGCTCCCACATTCTGGGTCAACGGGACTTTTTGACGCCGGCTCATCGGAATCCAATTCCGGATATACCGTTGAGTTCGTATCGTCATTCTAGACTCGTTGACATATAATTTGCTAGGTTTTGGTGGACATTGGATCCGGCACGTATTTCGGTGCAAGTCGGATACCAATACCCGGGTCAACGGGTCATTTTGAGATCGGCTCATCGGAATCCAATTCCGGATATACCGTTGAGTTCGTATCGTCATTCTGGACTCGTTGACATGTAGTTTGCTGAGTTTTGGGAACATTGACTCCGGTACGCATTTCCGTGCAAACCGGAATTCTAAGTTCTGGTCAACGGACCAAATTGAGATCGGGTCAACGGAATCCAATTCTGAAGATACCGTTGGGTTCGTATCATTATTCTGGTTTCGTGAACACATAATTTATTATATTTTGTAGACTTATTTTCTTGCACGTTTTTTGGTGCAAAACGGCTCCGACACGGACACCGTTTTGACCCGAAATTACCTTTTTACCCTTGTATCCAAATTGGACCGATGGGTAGGCTATCCTAGCTAATTTGACCATTCTGGACACGTTGGCGATGTTTATTTCATCGTCCGACAATGTTTTTTGATAGTTTCTCTGAGTTTAACCTTTTTATAATTTATTAATAATTAATTCTTATAATGTTCGTATTTCGGGATTAGTATAACAAAACTGATATCAGTCAATTCCAGTGATCTCACATCGCTGAAATTGACAAGATGAACACGTGGATCACTATAATAAGATTATCAACCTTATCATTGATCTTCTTATCTCGATTTGTGTGTCGTAAGTTTCGACGTACGAATAACGAAGTACACCTTATTCTTTAATAATTAGACTAGAATTTACCCTATTGACCAGAGTTGACCAGTTGACCCAAAGTCAACTATAAGTCAACACTTGACCTAGTTTGACTAGATTATTGACCGGAGTTGACCTAGAGTGTTTTGAGTTAGAAGAACCTAGAATAAAATAGATTATTTGTAGAGATTTATTTATTACAACTTGAACACCTTGTAACCTGTGTTGCTTTAAATAGGACTCTGTGGCTTCAGTTGGACCCCTATACCTATCAGCTGTTCAGGTTATCAGGCGAGTACATTCTCTGATCATTTCATATTCTGTTAGAATTATTTTCTTGCTTTAAATTACTTTACTTGATGCTGTCACATTGGTAACACGGATTACTACTATATGGATCCATTCTTGAGATGTTATCCCCTCAGGGAGCATCGTATACTACATGTTCTGTGTGTTTCACTTACATGGTGTATCACTATGCTTCACGATTCTTCGATCACTTGTGACATGTACTCTCATGATCACAGAGTCTTCCCAGAATCACCCATTTATGGGCTATCCATGTATCACCCCTTGTGGGCCTTTGCATGGAATCATAACATAACCTGGTTGGATCCTTGTGTATTGATTGGGGGTACGGGGGAGTAGAAGTAGACATGTGAATAATATCCAAGTAGTGTAGTTCCCAGAATCACTCCATAGTATAGTTCCCAGAATCTCCTATGCCATTCACATGTTTATATTGTACTCTGACTCACTAGCCACTGTTAGATCTCTACTTATAGTAGATATTTCTATTACAGTTCTCTTTCTCTATTTACATACTGTATTTCCTTCAGATCCTGTATCTTACTTTACTGCATGATTATATTTTCTAACCTGCTATGATCTGTTGAGATGTACTGTGCTCGCTCCAGTCCTGACTGGACCTGTTGATAAATTTTATAGATAGCCTGGAGGTTGCCTGCTAACCTAGAGGAGACAGTAGAGGTTGTATAGATAGCTAGGGTTTTCTTATGGTTTATTTTCAGTTGTCTTGAGTTGTATTTACTTACGGATTACTATATTTGAGATTTGAGATGTATTCTGGGTTTGTGTATCTTAGACACTTAGATTCTTCTGATCTTCTGTATTTTATTTGAGTTTTATATCTTATCGTACTTCTTCTTCCTTAGTTGTGATTGAGTTTATATTCTGCTATGTCACCCCCATTCGGGGAGTATAAACTGTTTAGTCTTATACTGTTAGATGCATTGAGACCTAGGACAGCGTTCTACCGCCGACACTGTGGCGTAGGCTGGGCGTTGTTACGTTCTCGTGCCCTTACTCTAAGGTGCAGGTCGTGACACCCTTGACAATCAAGCTGCCCAGGTCATCCTCCCAATCTTCATTAATACAGGAGGTGGCTGAAGAGGAGTTAGAGATAGCCAAGTATATGGCTGCACACACTGATGTTCCTTCTGCTGATGATGTAATCCCACCAGAAAAGATACCTTATTTTATCAATAAAGGGCTATCTTTGAACTACCTCGAGCTTAACAAGCTCCGTATAATGTATGCTATGGAACACGGTATAGGCACCAAATTACATATACAAGTAACGAATGTCTATACCACGAACCAACTTACTCCCGTGGAAGGTGCTTGCTGTAACACCCAGTTTTCTGAAATTAGGGTATTTTTGAAAATTTATTATTTTTTATTATTTATTAATGGTATTTTAGACATGATATGATTTTTGGTGATTTTTAGTTATTTAAAACTATTTTCTAAGTCACGACTTATGACTTTGTGACTTTACTAGTATAACCCTAGTGTAAACCCTAGAGATTTCATAACCTAGAGACTAACCATGATCATGTGAGCCTAGCCATAGGTTTAGAACATCAAATTAGGGCTTTTAGCCTAAAGGGTATTTTGGTAATTTTTTAGGATTTATTTGGAATTATTTGTATTTATGTGTTTTTATTATTGTCTAATTATTGATTAGTGTCATGTTAGTCCCTAACCTAGTTTAGCCTAATCTAGGGGTTAGCAACTAACCTAGAAGACTAATGTTAGATATTAGCTTTATGTATAAATATCTAGTTAGATAAATATCTAGATATTTCACTTTTTAGATATTTTAGAACCTAAATATCTAACCCCTTAGTCAAAGACTTAGGGGCTAAGTTTGCAAGGTGGTAGGACACTCTCCCCAACCCCCATGGCAGCCAAACACTACCCCCTTCCTATATAACCCCATCACACTCATTCATGATCATTTTACATGAATTAAAAACCTAGAAATTCCCATTCCCTCACAAAACCATAACTTGATCATTTTTTATCCAAATTGGGTCTAGTCTTTTGCATTGGACTCCCCTACACTAGAGGATACTAGTTAGGGCTTGCTAGCAAGGATTTATGAGCTTTGGGCATCACCAAGTTGAAGGACACACACCCCCTCTTTATTGATTTTTCCTTGGAATTGCACAAATAGGTAAATGCCCTAAAACCTAGTTAATATTCTGATTTTTCTTCATAAATGCATGCATATAGGACTACCATAACTGTGAGTCAAGTTTGGTGAAAATTAGAGTTGGTTTGGTGTCCGTATCGGACACGTATCCTAGGCTATAAACCCTTGTTTGATGAAATGCCACAAAGGATTGGTTTTTGTGTTTTTCCAAAACAAATTACATTTTTGAGTAGCCCTAGACTTGTAGGTTACAACCCAAGTGGACAGAGCACGTTTTCGTGCTGTGTCCGTGTCCAAAATGGACACGAACTCACTGCACGAGCACACGCGTGCATGCCCTGCTACCACACCCTTCGTGCTCACTGCACAGAGCACGTGGACATGCCAAAATTGGTGGACACGAGGGGGCAATGTCTGCGAACATGCCCCCAAAATCTCACAACTTCTCGTGTCGTATCGAGTGAGAAATCTCACTCGCACTGGACACGCACTGCTGTGCACGCGCGCATTTCAGTCGAAAATCCGACTTAGACACGACTTTCGTGTCGCATGGACACGAGTCGAGGACACCTCGTGGTGACACGAGCGTGTAGCCCTTCAAGTGGCGAACACGAGGACACGACCACGAGATGTGTCGTGTCCTGCGTCACGAGCACGAGACGTGCAACCGCGTGCACGACACGGTCTGAACGTATGTATCAGTCGTGTTTTTCACGACTGATACGGGTTTCGTATAGTGTCCAGGAGTGTCGTGGACGCGTGTCAGTGTGTGGATCGTGTAACCCTATATGTGGGCTACACGTGTGCATGACCACGAGACGTGTCGCGTCTCGTGGTGTGTCCACGAGCGTGAGGAACGCGTGCACGACGCTGTGTACGCGTATGCGTATCAGGATTTACCCGATTGGGTTTTTGAGTGATTGGACACATTATTTCATGTCGTGGTATCGTGTCAGGCCCCCTAGACACTAGAGGACACTTGGGGCATCACTTACCAACCTTTAGGTTCGAGCCTTAGCTCGGTTTTGTGTGCATATTTGGGTTTACCTGTTTTCGAATACACAGTGCTATTATTTCTAGATTTTAGGATTTTTCCCAGTTTTTCAAAATGAATTTCAAATCGATTTTTATTATGATTTATGCATGTATATGTGTATTTCAGTATATGTATAGATAGTATATGTGTAAGTGAGTGTGTAGGTGAGATTTTAGGATGTATACATGTATATACATGTGTATATACATGTATGTATATATGTAGGTTTGTGGGTGATTTGTGTGTGTGTGTGGGGAGCCAATTTCCTGTTCCAGGAAAACTGGAACACCCCTCCCCCCTTTCCTGTGTCATCTAAGTCCCTCTCTCTCACTGTTTTCTCCTTCACTCTCTCTCTAATTCTCTCTTTCACTCTCTCACATCTCTCTCTCTAAAAAAATATGTCACGACCCGTTACCCAAATTGTTGGGCCGGGCTGAGCCATGTCCAGCCTACGCTTGATTAAAGCGTAGTAAGCTGTTCTAAGAATAGACAATAAAGGGTCTAAGCTGCTAACAGTTCTAATATCATATTTAAAGTTCATCACAACACAGCATCTATAAGCGAAGGTAAACAAGTACAGACTTAATAATACATATCCAAAGTATCTAACTGGAGACAAAGTCCAGTATCCAAATATAAGTACAGACCAAAATCTAAGTCTCAAAACACATGAAATTAACTAAGCAAGGTTCCCCGCTGGGGCCTCTTCTGGAGCTAAGGCTAGGTCCTCAAAATCAGTGCCATAACATGTAACCCATAGCATTTCCTTCTCGAAAAGTGAACCTACAACGTTATCCTGTCAGGACGGGAGCAAGTACAACCTCTACAACTAAAGTACTGAACATATAATAAAAGAGATGTACAACAAGAAACATGGTGTGATAAGTCTATAAAATAGGAAATACTAGAAACATGGCCTCATGGTACAACTGGGATCACAATATCATAGTAACACAGGGAACATGGCATATCTGGAATCATGGTAAATCTCATAATCTATCATGGCAAGGATACATATGTCACAGAGACAGATGTATATGTAATGTTTAAAACTGTAGCAGGTACATGATCGGTCAATAGATGTACAATGTGCTGGGGGCACATAATGAAATGTACTTCCGTACAAGTGAAACGGCGACAGATGTACATACGTACAAATCCGCGTTGAGAGTTCCTACGGCGCAGAAATCATATAAAATGAATCTTTTGCTCGGTAAATACATACGGAGAGGGGGGTCGTGATCACGTACTCAACTGTCAGTTTCCCCATAACCCATATTCTAACATGTAAGAGATACGAGAACAGTAAAGACATGTGGGAGATACTGGGAGTAATATAAGCATGGCCGGTACTGGAAACAGTATGAAACATGTGAATACTCCGAGTAGTATAAAGCATAGTAAAATATGTACTGAGAACCAGTAAGAAGTACGTGAAGATATATGAACTGTCCTAAGCATGGCAGGTACTGAAAGTAATACAACATGTGAAGATATAACTTGCTACCTCAATGATCAGTATTTTAACAGGGTTAATACATGTTCTAGCATCAAAAGACAGTAAATGAGTCTGTAGATGTACTTACCTCGAGCAAAGCAAGAATACTAGTACGAAGATATAGATGCCTGGTGTCCTGTCAATAATGATATACAAACTCAGTTCTAAGCTATGTTCAATATTACACTAGTGGTGTGACACGACTCTTAACTGGACACTAACTAAGTGGGGACCTAGCATAAAAGTCTAATGTGGAGTGCCACTATACACAAACTAACTTCCTAGGATCTATACACTAGTGTAGGGTGAGGTCCAATACTATAATAACTCAAAACAACTCAAAAAGTTGCAAGTCGTAATTATTCAATAATTAAATCTACTGTACACTAAGTTCCAATAATTTTTAGAGATAGACAAAAAGCTTAAATATATATAAAATAAAGTACCAAAATGATCCTTGTTAATTATAGAAATTTATACTAATTTTTCTGGGATTTATAAACCTTCATAAATATTTATTAAAAATCAACAAACACATGTATCCTGAAAATGAGTTCTGTTTTCCCATTTTTATAAATTACCAAAAGTAGTCATTAAATACTGGAAAAATTATAATAAATTAGCTAAATTAACATAGTATTTAAATACAATTTTTCCCAAATTTTTATAGCAATTAAAATATATATAAAAATTCAAAACCAGAAAGTAACAATTTATGGAAAAATAATTAATTATAAATTAAGGATAATACATAATCAAAATCTACAGATGTTGTCGGATGATAAAATAAATATCACCAACGTGTCCAGAACGGTCAAATCAGCTAGGATAGCCTACCCATAAGTCCAATTTGGACACAGAGGCAAAACGGTAATTTCGGGTCAAAGTGATGTCCGCCGTTGGACACACTTTGCACCGAAAAACGTGTCGGGATAGAAGTCTACAAAACCTAGCAAATTATATGTCCACGAATCCAGAATGACGATACGAACCCAACGATATATCCGGAATAGGATTCCGATGTGCCGATCTCAAAATGATACGTTGACGCGGACACTTGGTATCCGGTTTGCACGGAAATACGTGCCGGAGCAAACGTCTTCAAAATTTAGCAAATTATATGTCAACGAGTCCAGAATGATGATACGAACTCAACGGTATATCCGAAATTAGATTCCGATGAGCCGATCTCAAAGTGACCCGTTGACTCGAAAAATGGGACCCGTTTTGCACCGAAATACGTGCCAGGGGTCACGTTCTCCAAATCAAACATACTTTATATGAAAACATGCCAAAACGACGCCACGAGTCTACTGGTGGTGTCAGAAATTGAATCCGGAGTCCCGGGTTCAAAAATAGAATTTTACAAGTGTAAATTAAAGAATTCGGACGGCCAACTTTGGCGTCGAATTCGACCGATCAAACGTGCTTATAATGAAACGAAACCTAAAGGAGGCAGGAATAGGGTTATACCAGCTATGCATCGGAATTGACGGCACATAAAACGGAGCTGCGACGACGAAGATACGAACCCGCGAAGATTGCATCACGAAATTGTCCAAAAACAGTTCAATTTAAAACGTCAACTTGGTGGCCAGTTTTGATTTATCAAACGACGAAGTTAACGGACGAAAATTGACAGGAGTGAAGATGGATATACCGAGATTGCGATGGAGCAAGGAGTTCACCGATCCAACGGTCGGATCTCCCAGAAAACACGCACGAAGTCGCTATCCCGAAACACAATTTCTGAAACTTTCCTCCGCGTGCGTCGACGGGATTTTGTTCAAAACGCACGAATCGTGTACTTGGCACGTCGGGGAAGGTGTAGGTGGATTCGGGGGAGGTCGCTTAGGGCTTGCGTACGGCCGGAGGGGCTCGCCGGCGGCGGCGGCCGACCGCGGTGGCGCACGCGGCTGCTGCGTACAGCTGTTGTCGCTGTTGTCGCTTGCTGCCGCAGCTGCTGCTACGTTGCCATGGCGGCACGGGGGAGGGAGCTAGGCCGGGGCACGGCAGTGGCACGCCGACGGTGGCGGCGGAGGGTGGTTGAGCGGTGGTGGTGGTGGTAGCGTAGTTGTGGTGGTGGTGGAGTGGTTTAATGGTGGTGATGGACTTGATGATGATGATAATGGAGGAGGAGGAGGAAGATGGAGGTGAAGTCGGGGAGGAGCTCGAGAGGAGGAGAGGGTGGCTACGGTGGTGTCGGCCACGAGGGAGTAGGGGAGGAGGCTGTTGAAATGGTGATGGTGGTAGTTTAGTTAAAGAAGAGAGAGAGAAATATGTATGTGTGTGTATTATAGAAAGAGAGTAAGAGAGTGAGAATAGGGAGAGAGAGAAGATATTTGTGAGAGAGAGGGGGGGCGGTCCAAGGGAGGGAGGGGTGCTGTGAGGTGTGAGTTTGAATGAGAAGAGAGAGAGAGTGGAGATGTGTGTGTTGTGTTGTGTTTAAAGAGAGAGAGGTGTTGTATAAATAATAGAGAGAGAATGAGAGAGATAATATTAAAAGGGGAGAGAGGGAAGTCGGTTGGGGGGGGGGAGTGCTGTGAGGAAAAGGGAGGGGGTGATGTATGTGAGTGTTTTAAGGAGGAGAGAGAAAGGGAGATATTTATATATATATATGTATATATATAAATATGTAGGATATTTGAAAAGTAGAGGGAGGAAGAGGTATTTCCAAAATAGGAAAAAAAATAGAAAAATTATGTAAGATATTTGGACAGTCATGAAAGGGCAACGTGGAGCTTGGGTTCGGGTTCGGTCGAACCGGGTCGGGTCAAAATCGAACCAGGTGCAATAATTAAATTAAAAATAGGGATTTATAATCATGGATAAATAAATAATATACGGGGACTCCAATAAATGGGACACAAGTTTCATGTGGGTAGTAGGCTTCATATGGGTCACGTTCATACTTTGGGTTGACAGGTTGGATCGATGTCGGGTCTCGAAATTAAATTGGAAAATAAATCAAGTTTCACGGTAGATAATTAACTGGCCTAAATTGAACCGAAAGTTGTACGAAGGAAATGGAGCACAAAATGGAGTGTCTGAGTGGGACACGAAGGTCATGGGTGGAGAATGTCTCGAGTAGATCATTTATGAGAAGTTGGTTCTGAGAAAATGACTGGTCTGATGCTCCTAAATTAAAAGCCACAGCAACGTGTAAACGACGATCAAAAATAAAAGTGGGAATAATTATTAGATGATTAATCGGTCTAAGTTGACCCGAACTTGCGCGATACAAAAAGAGCACAAGGGACCGAGTTCAAGTGGGACACGATATATCAACAGGAAGATAATCTTGTCTACTTCAAAACCCATGAAGAGAGTTTACAGAGATTGGCATCCCTGACGCTCCAGAAGTCAAAGTTACGGAAAAGTACATTAATGATCTAAACAATTAAAAAATAAAATATTTATCAAAAATAATTCATTTAGAAAAATTTAAAATAGCCCTGAAATTCAGGGGGCTTACACTAGCAAGGATTTATGAGCTTTGGGCATCACCAAGTTGAAGGACACACACCCCCTCTTTATTGATTTTTTCTCGGAATTGCACAAATAGGTAAATGCCCTCAAACCTAGTTAATATTCTGATTTTTCTTCATAAATGCATGCATATAGGACTACCATAACTGTGGGTCAAGTTTGGTGAAAATTAGAGTTGGTTTGGTGTCCGTATCGGACACGTATCCTAGGCTATAAACCCTTGTTTGATGAAATGCCACAAAGGATTGGTTTTTGTGTTTTTCCAAAACAAATTACATTTTTGAGTAGCCCTAGACTTGTAGGTTACAACCCAAGTGGACTGAGCACGTTTTCGTGCTGTGTCCGTGTCCAAAATGGACACGAACTCACTGTACGAGCACACGCGTGTATGCCCTGCTACCACACCCTTCGTGCTCACTGCACAGAGCACGTGGACATGCCAAAATTGGTGGACACGAGGGGACAATGTCTGCGAACATGCCCCCAAAATCTCACAACTTCTCGTGTCATGTCGAGTGAGAAATCTCACTCGCACTGGACACGCACTGCTGTGCACGCGCGCATTTCAGTCGAAAATCCGACTTAGACACGGCCTTCATGTCGCGTGGATACGAGTCGAGGACACCTCGTGGTGACACGAGCATGTAGCCCTTCAAGTGGTGAACACGAGGACACGACCACGAGATGTGTCGTGTCCTGTGTCACGAGCACGAGACGTGCAACCGCGTGCACGACGCGGTCTGAACGTGTGTATCAGTCGTGTTTTTCACGACTGATATGGGTTTCGTATCGTGTCCAGGAGTGTCGTGGACGCGTGTCAGTGTGTGGATCGTGTAGCCCTATGTGTGGGCTACACGTGTGTATGACCACGAGACGTGTCGTGTCTCGTGGTGTGTCCACGAGCGTGAGGAACGCGTGCACGACGCTGTGTACGCGTGTGCGTATCAGGACTTACCCGATTGGGTTTTTCAGTGATTGGACACATTATTTCGTGTCGTGGTATCGTGTCAGGCCCCCTAGACACTAGAGGACACTTGGGGCATCACTTACCAACTTTTAGGTTCGAGCCTTAGCTCGGTTTTGTGTGCGTATTTGGGTTTACCTGTTTTCGAATACACAGTGCTATTATTTCCAGATTTTGGGATTTTTCCCAGTTTTTCAAAATGAATTTCAAATCGATTTTTATTATGATTTATGCATGTATATGTGTATTTCAGTATATGTATAGATAGTATATGTGTAAGTGAGTGTGTAGGTGAGATTTTAGGATGTATACATGTATATACATGTGTATATACATGTATGTATATATGTAGGTTTGTGGGTGTTTTGTGTGTGTGTGTGGGGAGCCAATTTCCTGTTCCAGGAAAACTGGAACACCCCTCCCCCCTTTCCTGTGTCATCTAAGTCCCTCTATCTCACTGTTTTCTCCTTCACTCTCTCTCTAATTCTCTCTTTCACTCTCTCACATCTCTCTCTCTATTTCCCTCTATATATATATATATATATATATGTTATATATATATATATATATATATATATTTATATATATATATATATATATATATATATATATATATATATATATATATAACATATACAACTATATATATTGGTATATATATATAGTTGAGTGTATACATTTATGGGCTTATATATATATATATATATATATATATATATATATATATATATATATATATATATATATATATATATATATATATATATATATATATATATATATATATATATATATATATGAAAATGTATATATATGTATATATGTTAGCTATTTATATATGTATATATATTATGTATATATGTGAGAATGATTGGTATTATATATATAGGGTATACATATATTGATATATATATATATATATATATATATATATATATATATATATATATATATATATATATATATATATGTAGTAGGTAGACTTTTGTATATCTATATATATAGATATGTATATATATAAATGACCTTCTAGATATAGGTTTATATAGAAACCTATGACACATAGCCTATAGGCCTAAGTAGTATATTATATATATATGTATGTAAGTCATATATATATATTGTATAAGGTAGATACCTATATGGTATTAGCCTATGGAACCTAGTTACTAGCCTATGGCCTATGGCCAATGAGTTAGGATAGACCATTAGGCCTACTAGACCTAGGTTGACCAAAATATTGACCATGGTTGACTAAAGTCAACTATTGGTCAAACCATGACCTAATTGACCTAAAAATGACTAGTTTAACTAGTCTGACCATGTTTGACCCAATTACCTTATTGACTAGTCTTTGTTTGACCTAATTACCTTACTGACTAGTCTTTGTTTGACCAATACCTTAGTTGGTCTAAGTTTGACCTAGACTTGACCCAGATTGATCATGTTGACTAGTATTTGACTAGTTTGATTAGAATGTTGACCAAGAGTTGACTTTAACCTAGATTTGACTAACCTTGACTTGTTTGACCTTGTTTGACTCTAATTGACCTAGTATGACTTCCTGTGACCTAGTATGACTTCCTGTGACCTAGTTTTACTGTTGAGTTGAACAAGAGTTGACTTTTGAGCAGATTGACCTAGAATTATGTAGTATGCATTGTATACTTTATTTTTACCATTGTGGATACATTATGACTTGAATTGCTCAGATTAGGAGCCAGACACCTCTCCTCAGGCAGTATATCCTCTTCAGACATTCAGTTATCAGGCGAGTACATTCTCTGACCGTTTCATACTTGTTCAGGCTTTACTTCTCGCTCTAGATTACTTTACTTGATGCTGTCACGTTGGTAACACGGATTGGTACTATATGGATCTTTACATGAGATGTTATCCCCCTCGGGAGCATCGGGTACTTCATGTTACGTGTGTTTCACTTTCATCATGTACTCCTGTGCTTCCATCATGCATGTATACTCATGTGATCATGTACTCTCATGTTCACTGAGCCCTCATGTATAACTTCACGTATACTCATTTATGAGCCTCATGTGAAGTAATCATGTATAATAACGTAACTTGTCTAGATCCTTGTGTATTGATTGGGGAAACGGGGGAGTAGAAGTAGACATGTGAATAATTCCAAAGTAGTGTAATTATGTACAAACTCAGTAGTGTAATCATGTATAAATTCTAGCCATTCACATGCTTATCTTGTACTCTACATCACTAGCCACTTACAGTTCTCTATATACAGTAGATATTTCCTTTACAAGCTATCTCTTTTACAGCGTATATTTCCTTTCAGCATTTCCTGTATCTTACTCTATTACCTGTATCATATTTTCTAACCTGATATGAACTGCGTGAGATGTATTGTGCTCGTTCCTGTCCTGACTGGACCTGTTGAAAATATTACAGAGGATGAGGATGAGGCCCTGGTGTCTACCTATTATGGAGCAGGACTAGATGATACTTATGTTGTGGACCCTCAGCAGGATCCACCTGCAGTCGAGGATGTTGCCCCAGTAGTCTAGGCTAGCTTAGCTAGACAGTCTTTTTCATATTATCTTTTTGTCTCACATTCTGAGTTGTATTTTGAGATGTTGATATATATAGACTCTTAGACTTATTGTATTATGAGTTGACATTCTGGATGTTATTTATCCTAGACACTTAGACTTATTTCATCTATTCTACTGTTCTCTTTGAGTTACTGTCTATCTATCTATCTTCCATTCTTCTACCTAGATTGTTGGCCCAATGATTGTATCATATTTTTGAATATGGTTAATCTGTTAAGTTTAGCATTTCATTATCACTAATCTTCATACTATCACTATAGCATTTCTACTTATACTTATATCTTTGGTGATATGTGCCCATTGGTTTACATCTTAGTGATATGAGCTTATCTATCTTAAATTTAATTGGATTGCCAAAATCAAAACTATATTTTTGATTGTGGTCATTCAATTAAGCTTAATCATTATGATATCACTAACATTTATGCCATCACCTTAGCACTTATACTTAAACTTTGCATAGTCCTAATGTGCTTTAATTTATCATACTTGCTACTATGTATATTGCTTTGTTCGTCTAACATGTACATGCAGAAAAGCAATAAGCAAGATCAATGTGGACATACGCAATGAAGAAATCATGGTGGGCCAAAGACGACGGATCCCACAAGATTTCTCTGGACCACCCGACGACATCTCTGGAGCCACGCACCGGGGCTTTCGCTGCCCGGTCAGCAGACGGGGGTCGAGGGGGCAGCGCCCCTCGTCGGGGGTTCGGGGGCGAAGCCCCCGAAAGGTATTCAGTTTTCACAAACTGGATATCTTTGGACAGCTGCCGCCAAGGGAAAAAGCCAGCACCTATCAAAGGAAGAAGCCAAGCCATGCCATCATCATTTCAAGACTCTAAAGAAGCCTGCACCTGCCTATGTTTATCTGGAGTCTGTAATGAGTCTTAGGAATTATTGTAAACACAAGAAATAGATGGCAAAATCGAAAGCTAGGGCAGAAACTAGCCCAAGATCATTTTTGGCTGAAAACCGGCATACCGACGGTATACCGGTGCATACCAGCGGTATACCGATTTTGTTCACAGAAAGTTTCTGTCCACAAAATCGGCATACCGACGGTATACCGGATCATACCGACGGTATACCGATTCAGTAACGTTGAAATTCCAACGGTCGAATTTTCAGCATTAAATGATCCCAACGGCTATATTTCGAGCCGTTGCAATCCCAGACCGGTATACCGCCGGTATGCCGGATCATACCGGCGGTATGCCGGTTCGTGACTGAAAAGTTGCCTTTGGCTTCTTTTCAAGCTTTGGTTATAAATAGCCTTGAACCCCTTCATTCAAGGTTGATGCTTTGAGCCTAAAAATTTCCAAACCACCAAAGCTTATCCACATACAACTCTACAAAGCCTTCATTTGCCATCTACAAATTGTGTTAGAGTTATTGAGTTGAAAAGTGAGATCTTCATCCTATTGTATAAGGAGATCAAAACCTATTGTGAAAGGTTGAAGTTGGAGAGTCTTCGTATCCAAACTCTCGGTTGAAGTTGGGGAGTCTTCGTATCCAAACTCTCGGTTGAAGTCGGAGAGCCCTTCGGATTAAAGCTCTTGTGTAAGAAGTTGGCGAGTTCTTCGGATCCAAACTCGTGTGTAACTATTTGCTCAAATAGTGGATTAAAGCCGGAGAGAGTTCCGGGACTGGACTGCCTCTTAGGAGGATACCAGGATATATCGGGTGTCGGTATTGTGTTTGCTTCTTCTCTTGCACTTATATTTTTAAATTGCCAATTTGCTTGTGCTAAGTGCTTGATTAGTTAGCTTGACCCTATTCACCCCCCCTATAGGGTTCCTATAATTGGTATCAGAGCAAGGACTCTATTGTTAGGCTTAACATCCTTAGAGTAGATCCTTGTTTTTTTTCTATGGCAACCTATTCCTCATCCTTCGATAAAGAGGGTTTTATTTCTAGTAGCATAGACAATCATGTTTCTTCTAAATGCAAGAAATGCTCTAAGTGGAAAGCCATGGCTAAACAATCCTTAGAGATTCTTGACAACCTTCATTCTACAAATGAAGAATTTTCTGATAAGGTTGTTCATTTAGAAGAAGCTAATGAGTTATTGAGAAATGAAAACAATGATTTGTTATCTAGACTTGTTTCTCAAAACTCATCATGTGTTTCTTTAAAGAGTTTGAATGAGGCTTTAATTTTGAAAATCAAATCTCTTTCCTCATCAATAGAAGATCTTAAGAGGCAAACTCATGAGCTTAATCATTTGTATGATTCTTCTATTGACACTTTAAAGAAACAAAATGATGCTTTTATCTCTAGAATTGCTTTATTTGAAAAAGAGAATAATGATTTAAATGTTAAATTTGATTCTCTTACTTGTATGCATGATGATTTGTTATTAGAACATAATATTCTTAAAACCAAATCTTCTCATGCTCATTCTAGAGATATTCATCATTCTAGTATGTCACATGTTCATAACCATGCTCATTCTGATACATGTGCACACACTAGTATTAGGTGCTTCTATTGCTCTCGTATTGGACACATGAGCTTAACTTGTCCTATTCGTAGGAGTTTTTCTACCAATGCTAGAGTAAATAGTATATGGATCCCTAAAGCTAACAAATGTGGATCCAAGTTTATTTGGATACCAAAGTCTCCGCCTAATATTGTAGGTGGAGCTTCTTATATCGGGACATAGCACTGAGGAGCGTGTTGGTGGTTGCAAAGCTCAAAGGTCATCTTCCAAGCAATTACACCAACACAAGCGTGGCCACTAGAGCCACTTTGGTAACATGCTAAGCGATTCTCTTTAAATTGTTTATATTAGTAGAATCTAGCATGTTTCTCTTGATGTTTTGCTACTAGCTCACATTGATATCCTTAGTTGCTTATTGTATAAATCAATGTGAGATATAATACTAGCATGCATGCTTAGTTAATTCTTTTATTTTTTCTTTTATCTAGCATGACTAGTTACTTAGCTTAAATGTTTAGTTCACACTTGTAGTTTATCACTCATTTTCTATTAAGTGTGACACATTTAATTTATGCATGCTTGTTATTCTTAATCTTTATTTATAAAGCATGTATATCACTCTAGTCCATAGGAGCTTGGTTTTGATTTGAGTTAATATGATTTTAACTCTCCGTCTTTAAAAGTTTTTGAAATAATTATTTCTTGCCGGTTTGTATTTAATGTGTCTTATTTACTTTAAATCGGTATTTGCAAATATATGTGTTTAGCACAAGCTTCTTATTCTTGACAAGTATATAATTATACTTCTTTTTAATCTTGTGCTTACATAATATATTCATTATTGATTCTCATACTTTATCTTGATTATCTTCTTGAGAATCAATTATGTCTTTGCCTAATAAAGTTTATTTATACATACTTTTGAATTTGTGATGGTTTCTCAAATATTCATTAAGGATACATGACTATATTCATTAAAATTTTCATTTACTTATAGTTCATGTATCTCTTATATTGATATCTATTTTTGTATAAATACCTTTATGTAGGCATATGAGTTAAGCTAAAGTTTTATTCATACTTGTTACTTCTAAACTTGTGCTTAACTCATACTCTAGCTATTGATTCTTTTGATCAAATTTGTGTATCTCTTTTTGAATCAATATGCTTCTTCCTTAAAGCTTTCTTTAATGATGTCTTTTTACCTTTTTGGTTGGCATTATGGATACATGTTCTTAATTAGTTTTTGATCTTTTCATGTATGCCTATTCGCAATATATATTAGTGATTCCTAACTTTTGATATTTATTTGTTTTATACCTTTAAGTTAGGATGTTGAGAGAAAATATTTGTTTATGTATTGCACTTGACTATTTATGGAAGTTCTTTTAAGAATCACAAGGTTTTGTGTTTTGTCTTGTTTTTATAATTAACCTCCATTTTTAGTGCACATTTTCAAATCTATATCATCTATATATTTCTATTGTGCACTATGAAAGTTTTTGAAAATGATTTTTACTATCCTTAGCATTTAGCTTTCTTGATCTTAATGATCTTTCTTTGCTCATTCCTTGGGTTATGCTTCCTTTTGAATTGTTGTTGCCAAATGATGTTTTTGTAGTACATGAGAATACCTGTATTTGTTACATCATATTTCTCATGACTTTAGCTACTATGGTTTAAGCTTTTATGTTGAGATGTTCCCATTTCTAGAGAATACACTTATTTTATAATGGCTATAATATTTTGCATTTTCTAGATCGATCTATCATTTTATTATCTTGGGTTAATCTCAATACTTGGCAAAAAGATTTACTTTATTACATTTTTATGAATATCTCTTTTGGCCTATACTTGATAAGAGTCTTATTCATTTATTTGTCATCTTATGCTCTTATCCTTGCTTAGTAAAGAGTCTATAAATCATTTTGATCATTCAAAATGTATTATACTTATATGAGAACTCTTTGCTTAAGCAAGTATTTTTAGTGTTAGTGACTTAAGATTTAATGAGCACATTTATCTTGTTAATGGCTTCCCTCATTAATCTTATTTGGATTATATAGTTTGCTTATTTGTGATATATTATTAAGCTATATAATTTTGGCTCACTTTCACACATCTAGCTATATTCCTATACTTCAATCTATATATGATATGCTAGTTTACAAAAACAAGATTTGTGATATGCTTAATCTCTAAAACTAGTTTTACATATTCTTTATTAAATCTTATTTTCTCTTAGAGGTTTGTGATTCCTTGTTTTAACTCTATTCCATAACTAGTCATTAGCAAGTCTCTCTTAAATTTCTCTCACTTTTGAGTCATGATTTTATCGTATTATCATTTACATCTCTTCTTTATTGAACTTGTAATTATTTAAATGAGATTGACTCTTTCCCATGTTAATTTGTGAGATTTTTTTTTGATTTGTGATTTTCTCTTGATGAGATTCATTAGATCATATTTATTCATTTGTTTTCTTTATGAATGATCCTAATGATTGAGTAGTCCTAAACTATCTAATTTTGTAAATGTCAAGTCAATTTATTACTCTACTTTGACTACTCATGGTTTATCACATATGACCTTTGCTATTTGAACTTTATTGGTCTTTCATTTAGAAGTAGCAAAGTTTGGATATTATCCGGTTGATGGGTACATATGTGATAAAACATACCTAGTCCATGCAAAGCAATAAATTGGTTGATTATTTCTTAATTAGATAATCATGGACATGATATTTGAGTTTCATTTTTATTTTATTTTTTTTATTTTTGAGCTATATTCTGTGTATCATCATGATTGTTCTTAATTGACTTTATTCTTTTTCATGATGACATTTTCTTAAAGGATTACATATATTGATCTATCATATTTAAATATGAGATTCTTCTATATAGACTAATGTATGCCATCTTTTGATTATATGTGCTTTATTAGAATATTCTTTTGATTTCTCATCTTTAGTGGCTATTTATTGGTTATTTTCTCTTGACTAAAGATGACATTATTCGTCTTTTGACGATTTTATAGCCTTATATGCATTGAGCAAGGGGGAGAAATCCATAGTTGATTTACCCCTAGTTTTTGATGCTATAAGTGCTTAGAAACTAGTTACGCATATTTTGAGGGGGAGCAAATAAATTATTTTAATTCATCTATACCCTTTAATATGTCGTATACCTAGTCCATCATGGACCCATATTTTCTTCTATTTCATATCTTATTGATTGAGGTCATGATATTTTTATTTTTGAAGGGTTTATGAGAGTGTATGTAATTGTCCTTATTATCTTATCTCTCACTTTCATATGGGTTAAATATGTCATCTTGCTAATATTAACTTTCAAATCTTATCTTGATGACTATTATGCTTTCGTTGATTTGGCTTTTCTTTCATGCTTAATTGATTTGGCTTTCCTTGTTGAGAACTTATCCAAAATTCATGATTTTTATCTACTTTGGTAGTACTTTGAGGGGGAGCATTCAAGTCGACTGAATTTCTCCTTCTCAAATATTTTTTTCCTTTACCTTCATGCTTATCTAAAGGGTATTCATATAGCATGATAAGGTAATTGAGTTCAAATGCATGAAATTGGATAAGCATATAGATCTTGCAAATAATAAGATTACTTTATATCAATTGCAATATTTTACATTGATCATTCTTTTATTTTGTTCCACTATTTATTTGTGGACAATTATGATTATTAATGGTTTCTTTGATCAATGTTTCAAGTTTACATCTTTTCAATTGGTATCAAGTTTATTTAATTTCATATCTCATTTGGTATCTATTAGTTGCAATTATCTATTCCTTATGGCGTTTGTTTGAAATCCTTTATTTCATAGTTCTCTTCCAAAACTGGAGCAATAATTCATATCCTATTGTGTTTTGGATTTATTCCTTGGATTTCAAGTTGGTAAACTACTTATTTCTTGTGTTTTCAAATACTTTTAGTTTTACCAACCATATTATGTTTTGACAAGCAATTTTCTATTTAGTACTCTACATTCGGTATGTAGTTTTATACACTTGTCTTTACTCACTTCTCCCATTGTTTTTCTTTAGTATATCTTGATCATGATTGTCTATGCCTTCCTCATGCTCTGATTTATGTACTTAAGATTGATTTCTTATCTATTAGTACGGGGGAGCGTATTTTTGATCATATCAAAGGGGGAGAAGTATGTTTAAGTATGTATTTATAAGTATGCTTTCAGTGATATTGCTTATGTCTTTTGTATATTAGTGATACATGCATCTATACTGTCCATACTAAACTTAACCGATTTGCCATAATCAAAAAGGGGGAGATTGTTGGCCCAATGATTGTATCATATTTTTGAATATGGTTAATCTGTTAAGTTTAGCATTTCATTATCACTAATCTTCATACTATCACTATAGCATTTCTACTTATACTTATATCTTTGGTGATATGTGCCCATTGGTTTACATCTTAGTGATATGAGCTTATCTATCTTAAATTTAATTGGATTGCCAAAATCAAAACTATATTTTTGATTGTGGTCATTCAATTAAGCTTAATCATTATGATATCACTAACATTTATGCCATCACCTTAGCACTTATACTTAAACTTTGCATAGTCCTAATGTGCTTTAATTTATCATACTTGCTACTATGTATATTGCTTTGTTTGTCTAACATGTACATGCAGAAAAGCAATAAGCAAGATCAATGTGGACATACGCAATGAAGAAATCATGGTGGGCCAAAGACGACGGATCCCACAAGATTTCTCTGGACCACCCGACGACATCTCTGGAGCCACGCACCGGGGGTTTCGCTGCCCGGTCAGCGGACGGGGGTCGAGGGGGCAGCGCCCCTCGTCGGGGGTTCGGGGGCGAAGCCCCCGAAAGGTATTCAGTTTTCACAAACTGGATATCTTTGGACAGCTGCCGCCAAGGGAAAAAGCCAGCACCTATCAAAGGAAGAAGCCAAGCCATGCCATCATCATTTCAAGACTCTAAAGAAGCCTGTACCTGCCTATGTTTATCTGGAGTCTGTAATGAGTCTTAGGAATTATTGTAAACACAAGAAATGGATGGCAAAATCGAAAGCTAGGGCAGAAACTAGCCCAAGATCATTTTTGGCTGAAAACCGGCATACCGACGGTATACCGGTGCATACCGGCGGTATACCGATTTTGTTCACAGAAAGTTTCTGTCCACAAAATCGGCATACCGACGGTATACCGGATCATACCGACGGTATACCGATTCAGTAACGTTGAAATTCCAACGGTCGGATTTTCAGCATTAAATGATCCCAACGGCTATATTTCGAGCCGTTGCAATCCCAGACCGGTATACCGCCGGTATGCCGGATCATACCGGCGGTATGCCGGTTCGTGACTGAAAAGTTGCCTTTGGCTTCTTTTCAAGCTTTGGTTATAAATAGCCTTGAACCCCTTCATTCAAGGTTGATGCTTTGAGCCTAAAAATTTCCAAACCACCAAAGCTTATCCACATACAACTCTACAAAGCCTTCATTTGCCATCTACAAATTGTGTTAGAGTTATTGAGTTGAAAAGTGAGATCTTCATCCTATTGTATAAGGAGATCAAAACCTATTGTGAAAGGTTGAAGTTGGAGAGTCTTCGTATCCAAACTCTCGGTTGAAGTTGGGGAGTCTTCGTATCCAAACTCTCCGTTGAAGTCGGAGAGCCCTTCGGATTAAAGCTCTTGTGTAAGAAGTTGGCGAGTTCTTCGGATCCAAACTCGTGTGTAACTATTTGCTCAAATAGTGGATTAAAGCCGGAGAGAGTTCCGGGACTGGACTGCCTCTTAGGAGGATACCAGGATATATCGGGTGTCGGTATTGTGTTTGCTTCTTCTCTTGCACTTATATTTTTAAATTGCCAATTTGCTTGTGCTAAGTGCTTGATTAGTTAGCTTGACCCTATTCACCCCCCCTATAGGGTTCCTATATAGATGTGATTGAGATTGTATTCTGTTTGTCACCTCCATTCGGAGAGTATGAACTGTACAGGTACTTTTATATTGTTAGATGATTGATCTAGGATAGCGTTCTACCGCCGACACTGCGGCGTAGGCTGGACATACCCACTTCTCGTGCCCCTATACAGGGTGCGGGTCGTGACACTTGCTTCATAGTCGAGGGAGAAGATCACCCAATCATCTTCGGCCAAAAGAATGGTCAACAGTCCTTCAGGCCAGAGGAAGTCGATCTCGAACCCGACACCGGGAGACTGCCTCTTTATCTATATAGCTCCCGCTCCAAGTACCTCATACCAAAATAGGGGTATGATATGGAAACTACGCCAGGCTTGAACTATGGCATCGGCCGGCGATTACCCTTGTAATTGCCAGTCCCAGTTGGAAAACCACGGGATTATTATAACAAGGCAAGGCGTGGTCTAGGCTATGTCACACCTGCAACAACTTCGGAGAGCCCGGATGAGGAATGCGAATGGCATTCACATTCGACAGGATCACCCACTTCCGATTCGGATGTCAGCATCGGAGACGTATTCAGACAAGCTTGGTCTGTCAACATGGCATCTGCTGACGCCTATGAAGAAGACGAAGATGTACCCGAACTTTTCGAGTTAGAGCCTTGGGTCCAATATCTAGATGCGCAATGGGAGAAGCGTTTCAAACGAAGAGATCCCCCTACCGAAGATGTGGTTATGCAAGTTGACCTCAGCGATGAATCCTCTTCAAAGCCAATCTTCGTCAGCAAAAGCTTGACAGACGAAGAGCGGGATTTGCTATTGCAACTCGTCAGAGAGTTCATTAACGTGTTCGCCTGGAGCTATGAAGACATGCTAGGGCTAAACCCCGAGGTTGCACTCCATAAGCTCAATATTCATCCGGACGCAAAACCAGTCAAACAACAGCAACGACGATTCTGCCCAAATATCATGAATTCTATCGAAGCTAAGGTCAACAAACTAATAACCAGAGGCTTCATCCGTGAGGAACAACATCCCGACTGGGTCGCCAACATAGTACCGGTCCTCAAGAAGAATAGAAAGGTTCGAATTTGCATCGACTTTCGGAATTTGAACGAAGCATGTCCTAAAGACGAGTTCCCTCTTCCTATTACGGACATAATGATTGACAACACATGTGGCTTTGAGCGCATGTCGTTCATGGATGGCTTCTCAGGAGACAACCAAATCAAGATGTTTCCTGACGACGAAATGCGTACATCATTTCGAACGCCAATTGGTATGTATTGCTACACAGTCATGCCCTTTGGTTTAAAGAATGCCGGTGCCACATATCAACGAGCTATGAGTGTCATCTTTAGAGATCACTTGCGTAAGATAGTGGAATGTTATGTCGACGACATTGCCGTCAAAAGCCGCTCTAAGGAAGATCATATGCACGATCTGAGGACAGTATTCGACCTGATACGAGCACACAACTTGAAGAAGAATCCCACCAAATTATTCTTAGGCGTAGCCAGAAAAAAATTCTTGGGTTTTATCATTACCGTCCAGGAATCCATATAGACCCTGAGAAGATGAAGGCAATCATGTAGATGGGTCCCCCGAGAAATCTTCGAGAACTTAGAGGCCTTCAAGGGAGGCTAGCTTATATCAGGAGGTTTATCTCTAACCTCTCCGGGCGATGTCAACCATTCACACACCTCATGAAGAAAGGCGTCTCCTTTGTATGGGATGAAGAGTGCTAACGTGCCTTCGACAACATTAAAGAATATCTGTCAAACCCTCCAGTCCTAGTGGCCCCGGTTGTTTGCAAAAACAAAAGTATAAAACTTTATTGATACAAACTTTGTAAAGATTACAAGAATTCTGGGAAAGTACAACTGTAGAAATCCAATCTAGAAGACGATTGCTTTATCCCTTGGACGATGTGAACTTTGAAGACGGTAGCCTCTGAAGTTGAAGTTGAAGGCAAAAGCCTCGGAAGTTGACTTGAAGGCAAAAGCCTCGGAGAATTGAAGGCAAAAGCCTCGGAAGAATGCAGCAGCACTTGGGCAAGAACTCCTGAACTCTCTGATATTTCTGAAGTTTATGTCTGATCTCTCTATCTGATCATTGATCTGTGATCTGTGATCTCCTTGAATGAAGACTTGAAACTCTATTTATAGAGTTCTGAAAATAACTAATTTTTAGTTATTCTGGATGGCGCAAGTTGGATTGCGCAGGAACTGGATTGCGCAGCATCAGACTGCGCAGGCAGTTGTCTGGTCATAGGCTGACTGTATTGGACATATGGCATCATTTGATTGAAATGCGCATGATCGTGTGAAGACGGTTGCCATGTAATGAGCAATTGATGGCATGAATGCCACGTGTACTTTTGTTAGTTGACATGATGAAGTGCGCCACATGAATTGTGCTGACTTCGGATTGTGCTGAAATAGATTGCGCAGACACTGGATTGCATAGGCACTGGATTGCGCTGCATGTACAGCTGTCCTCGAGCATTGTGCAGCGCAATAAACGAACAGTCTCCTCGTTCTTCGTGCTGTCAGCTGTCAGAAATATTTGATTTTGTCAGATAATGATGACATTGCCACGTCAGCCTGCGCAGTCGATTGTGCGCAATCGGAATGATGCGCAATCTGATGTCTGCGCTGTTCACTTGAAAGTTGTATTTCTTGATTTTCTGACTTTGTTGATAGGTACAACTTGATTTTTTAGGACCTATAAGACCCCTTTCAAAGTTTTCAAAAGTTGAATTTATTCAAAGTTTCGAAATACTTTGAATTTCAAAATTTAAAATCAAGTTACGCATGAGCTGTCTGCGCAATCGGATGAGTCGATCCGACTTTTTCGGCGCAGTCTGAGGCAGCAGTTACTCTTTGAAAAACTATAAATAGTTCTCAATTCATTTCATTCTTTACTTTGCTTTAAAGAGAGAAGTCTAGAGCCTATTCCTCCTTTCTTCTCCTTCGAATCTCCATGGCCCCCAAGCGTTCTTCCGCCGCTGCCAAAGGCAAGGCCCCCGCCGAGCCTTCGGCTAGGGTTGCACGACGTCCTTCTCGACATGAGACTGCGCATCCTGCGTTGCAAGGTAGATGACTCAATCGAAAACTCTTTTTAGAGTTTTTCGACTTCACTGATCTTCAAATTCCATCTCTTTTTAGAGATGTGATCATATTGCGCTACCCTTTTTAGGGTCTTGGTTGCACAAACTAGTTATTCTTTATTTTTATGCAGAATACTTTCTTGTGCAATCGGTTGAACTGCGCTGGCAAGAGTCAGCGCAATCTGATGCTTTTGTGCAGGATTGCCAGCACAATCTGATGCTGGCACAAACTGATGGATGCGCAATCTGATGGTTGCGCAGTCTGATGGTTACGCAATCTGATGGTTACATCCTTGATTTTTTTTCTTGTGCTAAATTTTTGTTTTTTCTGTTTGATGCAGTTAATACCATAGAAGATCCGAAGTATGAGAACTTTGTAGGAACTCTTTCAGAATCGGAATTTAAAGAGGACCTGTCCCATGTGCACTATCTACAGTATGATCTGCCAGCTTCCCGCCAAGCTATCTTGGTAACCCAAGATAACGAAACTCTATTATGTCTGATGAATGGGCAACCTTTGGAGTCGGCAGATGCCATCATTCACAAGAAGCCCCTATTTCTGTTTGGTGAAGCTTTTGAGAAGAGCTCTCAGCCGAAGCCACGGATGGAAGAATAGATTTTCCAACAAAAAGATAAGATAATCTCGATACCAAATGTCTCCCGCTGTCTCCCCTTATCTCGATATGCTCTCGCAAGCTATCCGAGGAAAATGGAATGGAATCTCACACCTTTTCAGGATGCCCGTCCAGGAAAGATTTATGTGAAGAAGGGGCCTAACAAGAAAGACATGTTCTACAGTTCTTTGGAACGATACAGTGTCTTGCTCAGAGGTTTAAAGCCCGGTTGTATTCCGCCGAAAAATTCTTCTTTGTTATTGCCCGTAAGAGTTCCAATATTCGCAAATGAGTTCGCGAAGGTCGAATGGAAGTATCCAGATCAAGACCTCAGATTAACTGGACTGGTGAACCCGAAATATAAGAGATGGAGTTGTATAGCAAACTGGATTTTGACTAAGTTTGAAGACAAACTTCAGCAGATTAACTTGTATCAAGTAGTGCATGCCACTGTTTACGGTTTTGCCCCCAATCCGTATCTATTTCTGGCTCTAGCAGAAAGATACAACTACAGGACAGGGACTTTTATGACTCCCTGCGGACAGATCGGGTTTGCCCTTCACGAGATGCAGTACATCTCTTACCTGCCGATGGGGGATGCCCCGTATGAAGAATTTGTTCCAACTAATGATGAGTTGGACAAACTTCGAAAAGAGAACGCAGCCATGGTAGAAGTCTTCGAAGAACTGCTGTGTCATTATAAAATCTTTACTTTGTTTTATAAAAGTGGTACATCTGGTACCTGCTATTCATCAAAATGGTTGTCTTATCTGTTCCTCAACCATATTGAAAAAAAGAAGACAAAGGAATATGACAACTGTTATCCCGACTTCTTTAAACCACTGAGCAGCACTGAGGTGGTGAAGTTAATGGAGAGAAGTGGTGACTTGGATGTCGAGATCAAGGACGATCATCAATGTCCTCCTCTGAAGAAAGGAGACACTCTCGAGAGTTATATGAGAGTGGGATATCGATTTATGTCAAAAGAAGCCCAACTGGCAGGTTTTTTTGACATATTGGCTCCGCAGATTCGTCGTTCCCGGATCAAGTGCCGTAGACCACTTCCATCGCGGTGTTCTTTTTGCTGCCGTTCGATTAGTCTTCGGCTACAAGATGGATCTCTTATCGGCAATGACTTGTAGAATGAACGCCAGTCTCCGTCTGTACGTCGAATTGATGCTGAAAGCTAAAGGCGAGAAAGAGTTTCCTCGGCTTGAATTGTCGTATACTTATCTGTTCGGGTGGTTGCTTTTACACCATCCTACTTTGATGGACCCCGACATGGGACCAGTCAGTGGTAGCTTTTTGCGGAGAATCTCCCACGAAAAGTAGAAAAACACTTCTTTGAGGGATTGCAGATATGCTTTGAACCTTGGCAAAGGATGGAACTTTTATTGCACTCCTCCTCCTGCCGGATATGAACAAATGCCGACCAACATGGTTGACTCAAAGATGCAACCTTTGAGCCGTACAGCTTTTAATTGGTTGAAGACAATTCGTCCATCCCACTTAGTATACCGGTTTGAAGAAGAATGCTACTTGAAGCCATATCTTCCCAGCCGGTTTGCTCGGCAGTTTGGATATGACCAATTCTACGTAGGTAATGCTATCTCATGCCTACAAGGAAAAGGTTTCTTGATAGATGGAGCCCGAGCTTGGGCTTATTACAATGCTCGAGATACGAAAGTAACGTTCTCGATGCCGGTGAATAGTAATCATGGCCCTCGTATGCTGTTCATATATTCGGTATTTTATACATCATCGAACACTTTTGCCGAGAACTTCAATCTTGCGGATATCTTCGTGTCTGCAACGAGATTGAAGAAGGAAGGAGTCATCATGTCACTTCCAGGTAATGATGAGGTGCACGAGCCAGTGGATGCACCCTTAGAAGTTTCGAGGGATGCTATGTTCCCTGAAGAGGTTAACGCGCCACTGCGTGTTTCTTTGAAGGTTTCTAAGTCTCCAGCCAAGAAGAGAAGGAGAGAGGAGCCTTCCGTCCCAGCTGCGAAGAAGAAACTGATCTTGGATCATTCTTCAGAAAAGATTACTACCAGATCTCAATCTCGGCAGCTGGCCGAGACAATTCAGCAGGAAGAAGCTGCCACACCGACCTCTGTTCAAAAATAAGTCGAGGCAATAAACGTAGAGAGTCCTGAGAGACCTCTGCATAGGAAGAAAAGATTGGTCCGCAGAGGACAAGTTTTATCTTCGGTAGTAGCGAACGCTGTAGCTGGGCTTACTATGTCATCTCCAACTCCTGTTTCCGAGGCTGGACATAAAACTCCTAGTCCAGAATAGAGGGAGGATATTAAGGAGAGAGAAGAGATCGACCGGAGAGATGAGGCCATAGAGCCTAGAGACAATATTGCAAAAACAGAGCATAATGCCGTACGATCTCCTTTGCCAACAGCAGCAAAAATTTATCTTCCTGCCACACCGGGAGCAACCCTTGCTGAAGAAGATCGTTTGATGATCGAAGCTTTATATGGTTGTGACTTCGGTTATCAAGAAGAAGCTGATCAGGCCACTGATGCTGCTAGTGAAGAGGCTCCCGAAGACAGCGAGAACGAGGAGAGCACCTCATCAGAAGCTGCTGATGAGACACGAAATCCGGAAGAGAATGTTGAAATCCAGACATCCCCTCGAGACACTCTGACTCCTGAAAAGGAGGCTGAGGTGCCGAGATCTCCGGAGAAGACTGCTGATGAAGAGGTGGATTTGGAGGAAACTCCAGTTGCTGCTCCCGAAGTTATTGTAATGAAATTAGCGATCTTCTTTTAATAAGTAGTTTGATAGCTAACATCGTTACTTTTATCCATACAGAACCCGGATCCTCTTCTGCCCCTCCAACATGTATGGACATAGTACTGGTAACGACAATGGCCAGTAGTAGCCGCCATTTATCTTGTGGCTCTGAAGCAGAAAGTAGTCAGGCCGTAGCGTCTGAAGCTACTTTTGCTCAGCTAAAGTCTGTTCCTGCAGATGATAGGCTTGTTGCTGGATCCACCCATGGTAAGACTATTTTTACTTTTGATTCTCTTTACCAATAGCCAATGACAGACAAAGTGACAGTATTTGATTTTGCAGAGGAACAACCAGGAAGAGCAACCAGCTCCACTTTGGTTTCCTTATTCAAAGAGCCTGCTGTTCAGATACGAGAAATTGAGCGTCCTGCTGCTTCGTCATCAACAGGAGTAGCTGCGACTCCTGGTGCTCTGGCGATTAATCAGCTTGTCATCCAATCATTCACCAAATGCTTCTTCGAGTCCTTGGGACCTCTGATCAATAGAATGATAGACAAAGAAGACGCTGATTTTTACATGGTTAGAGGTCCGACCTCTTTCTTGGTGAAGGCCATCCGGGAGCAAGGTGATGAGGCTCAGGCCACTCTCCTTGACCATATATTGAATGAGCTGGAAATCTCCATAAAGAACTATAAAGATCTCAACAAAGGGGAAATGGAACCTTTAGTGCAGGCAGAGTTTGAACAAATGGCTCAGGCAGCTGCAATTGAAAGAGTGAATCTCCAGAACCTCATGGATGCCTATACTACTAAATCTGCTGAATATAATTCCAAGTTGGAATCGGTGATCTCAACTGCTGAAAGAAGAGAGAGAAGGATTGCCGAGCTGAGAGTGGAGATTGCTCGTCTCGAAGAGGAACTGGAAAATTAAGTTACAGAGCATCAGACTTCAGTCCAACAAATTGATGCTCTAACTCAGGAAAGAAACGAGTATGTAGCAGCTCATGTTGCGGAAATCACGCGCCGAATGGTAACCATGCCCGTTTTTAATGAAGAATCTGGGATGGAAGAGGCCAGGAGGAGAGTGATGGCATCTCGCGAAGAACGGTTGCAGATTTTGAAACAACAGATTGCTAATCTGATGATGCCTCCGTCTCAGTAGAAAGAACATCTTGTATCTTCTTGTCTTTTCTTATGCTATGCATGTAATGTCTTAAATTTTGATCAATAAAAGACATTTTGTTGTGGCTCTATTATTTTTTGCATATATTATTCAGATATAAATAATAGCGATAGAAAATATATTCAGAGGTACAGGACATGATATATTTCTTGATCTTGGAAAATAATCATATTCAAATATATCTGCTCAGAGATAATATGGATGTGGCAAATATATGTTGAATATCATTATTTCAATAGACAACTTAATCGATAATGACAAGTTGCTAGTGTGGATGAACAAAATAAATCGTCAAATTTTTTGAACGAAGTGAATCGTCAGGATGAACGGATGAACCGTCAAATGAGTGAAATGAACGAACGAATCGTCAAATTGATTGAATGAACGGGTGAACCGTCGAGTGATGATGATAAATAAACGGATAAACCGTCGGATGAACGTGAATGAACGGATGAACCGTCTGATATTAATGAACGGATGAACCGTCAAATGATGATGAACGGATGAATCGTCAGATGAATTAATGAACGGATGAACCGTCAGATGATGATGAACGGATGAACCGTCAGATGAATGTGTCATTTCGTTGTCTTGAGAATCTCTGTCTATAAATAGAATAGAAATCTGGAAGGAATGATCATTTCCACTTTTCAACAAAAAATGTCGTCTGGAGATGCATCCAAGAAGGCTGAACTCGCCCCGAAGGTTGAAGCGGGCATTGAAGAACGTCTTGTCGAACCAGTCCAGCCAAAGCAGACGGAAGCAGGCGAAGGTTTGTCCGCACCCAAACCACCGCGGGATATCCTAGATTTTCTGCTTGAACCAGAAAAGACTGAAGAGGAAGAGACCATGTGAATGGCTGCCTGCAAGTTCCTGGTGGGCTCGAGCAAAGAAGTCCTCAGTTCTTTTGCTGATTATGTCTTTGATAAGGACGGCAGTGGTCCGCGTCCTAATGTTGAGAAGGACGATAGTGACCTTCCTTGATATCATGTAACATCATTTATGATGAAATAAAAATCAAACTTTATTTATGAATTGTCTGATCTTATTTACATAAATTCTCTGTTACATTTATACATAATATTTCTTGAGAAATTTGCCATTGATAGGCATCATTGCAACTCGACCATCTAACTCTGAAAGTTGATAGGCTCCATTTGAAAAGACTTTGCTGACAACGTAAGGTCCCTCCCACTTCGTATCGAACTTGTCTTTGCTCGAGTGAGTCATAGTCATAGGATGTCTTACTGTTAGAACAAGTTCTCCTTGCTGAAAGGCTCGGATTTTAACTTTGCGATTGAAAGTCTTTGATATGCGGGCTTGATATAACTTAATATGCTGTTGAGCCAATAGCCGTTTTTCATCGAGCGCTTCTAATTCTTGAAGTCGGAGAAGATCGTTGTTTTCTGAAGTGAGTTCATTAGCAATGGCAATCCTTAAAGAAGGAATTTGAAGCTCCAGAGGAAGAATTGCTTCACAACCGTACACCAAAGAGAAAGGTGTAAAGCCTGTGGGATTGCAGACCGTAGTTCGATAGGCCCAAAGACATTCACCAAGCTTTTCACTCCAATTTCGTTTGTTAGTAGATGCAAACTTCTTGGGGAGCTTAATGATAGTTTTGTTGAAAGCTTCAGCTAATCCATTAGCAGCAGGATTGTAGGCTGTCGAAGCGACATTGTCAATTCGGTGATCATCGCAGAATCTTGTGAACTTCTGACTGATGAATTGTGGTCCGTTATCATGGATGATCCTTCGAGGTACACCAAATCGATAGATAACATGGTGTTTGACGAAGTTGATGACGCTGCTGGTCTTGACTTCAGCCAGAGGTATAGCTTCAGCCCACTTGGAGAAGTAGTCGGTTATTGCTAATATGAACCGATGTCCCTTAGAAGAAGGAGGATTGATGGGACCGATGATGTCCATACCCCAAGCTTCAAAAGGCCAGGAAGCAGCAGTCGGATACAGGAATTCTGAAGGCTGGTGAATAAAATCGGCATAGATTTGACAAGCTCGACATTTTTTTGCATATTCGATGGCATCAGAAACCATAGAGGGCCAGTAGTAACCCATATGTCGGATGCGATCCTGTAGTTTAGGACCAGGTTGATGTGCTCCGCAGACACCGTCATGAGCTTCACGCAGTACTTGTTTTGCTTCATCACCAGCTAGACAGCGCAAGAGTAAGCCATCATAAGTCCGCCGGTAAAGAGTTTTAGTGGTCTGATTGTAATAGAATCGGAAAGACCTTCGACGAACACTCGTAGCTTCCTTGGGATCTTCGGAGAGTATGTCATGAACCACGAAGTCGATAAAAGGAGTTCTCCAATCTTCATTGATAACATTGAATTCAGTAAGATTACTGAACTCAATATTACGATTATTTTCGACGCAGAATAATTCTCGATTAGAGATGACCACCACCTGCTGTCTTCTGATAGGGATGGCTAGGACTGCTGCAAGATTGGCCAAAGCATCTGCCTCAGTATTGCAAGCTCGACGTACATATTCAATGAAGAAGGCTTTGAATGATGTAGCTATATTAATTTCCGCTTCATGATAAGGCACTAGGTCCTGATGGTGAACTTCATAGGTTCCTCTAACCTGATTAATAACCAGCTTAGAGTCACCATAAACTTCAAGATACTCGACGTCTAGTTGTTTGGCTAGTTGAAGGCCAATGAGTAGAGCATTGTACTCTGCCACGTTGTTGGAACAAGGCTCATCTAAGGAGTATGCTCTTTGAATAACTGACCCGTCTGGAGAAACAAGGACAACTCCAACTCCTGCGACGATGGCACCATTGGGTCCAATTCTGGATGCACCATCAAAGAATAGACACCAAATAGGAAATTCTTCAGAGATCATATTTGATTCTAATGTCTCATCTGGAATTTTATCATAGAGTTTGGATGTCTCTGGCACAGGATGGGCTGCTAAGAAATCCGCCAGTGCTTGACCTTTGACAGATTTTTGAGGAACATATACTATGTCATATTGGGCTAGCAGGATGGCCCATGTAGCCAACCGAGAATTGAGTGTACTAGGCTTCTTCATGAGTACCCGAAGAGGATTAACTCGGGATATGACATGAATAGTTTGACCAATGATGTAATGCCGAGTCTTTTGAACAGCAAACATAAGAGCTAGGCATTCTTTTTCGACCGAACTATAACGGTGTTCAGCACCAATCATAGTACAACTGAGATAATAGATGGCTTGTTCGTGGCCTTCTTTGTTCTTTTGGGCGAGTAAAGCACCCAATGAATGATCCATAGCACGGACATACATTAAGAATGGTATGCCAGAGATTGGTGGCACCAAGACTGGTGGATTCATGAGATACCGCTTTATGTCGTCAAATGCTCGTTGACATTCTTCGGTCCAAACGAAAGATACACCCTTCTTCATGAGTTGAGTAAATGGTCTGCAGCGTCCAGAAAGATTCGAAATAAATCTCCTGATGTACGCAAGTCGACCTTGGAATCCTCGTAGCTCTTTTATGTTACGTGGAGGACGCATCTCTTGAATGGCTTTAATCTTCTCGGGATCCACGTGTTTACCCTTAGAGGTAATGACGAAGCCGAGAAATTTGCCACTAGAGACACCCAAGAATGACTTGGTGGGATTCATTTTAAGTTGTTGTTGGCACATGAGATTGAAGACAGTTCTCAAATCTTGAATGTGATCTTCCTTTAAACGAGTCTTGACAGCAATATCATCAACGTAGCATTCGACAGACTTGCGCAGATGATCTCGAAAGATGGTACTCATGGCTCATTGGTACGTTGCACCAGCGTTCTTGAGACCAAACGGCATCACAGTATAATAATAGACTCCACGAGGAGTGCGGAAAGAAGTATGCTTTTCATCTTCAGGATGCATCCGAATCTGATTGTATCCGGAGAATCCGTCCATGAAAGATATTCTTTCGAATCCACAAGTGTTGTCGATCATGACGTCCATGATAGGGAGAGAAAATTCGTCTTTTGGACATGCTTCATTAAGATCCTGGAAGTCGATGCAGACTCGAACTTTGCCAGTTTTCTTTAGAACTGGGACAACATTAGCTACCCAATCAGGATACTGTTCTTCTCGAATAAAGCCACAAGCGATGAGCTTCTTGACTTCATCGTCGATTGCGTCCATCATTTCTGGCTTGAAACGCCGTTGTTATTGTTTGACCGGTTTTGTATTCGGCAAGATGTTCAGTTTGTGAGTAGCGACTTTAGGATCCAGTCCTGGCATGTCTTCTAACTCCAGGCAAAGACATCAATATATTCTTTAATCAAAAGAATTAATTCTTGCTTGTCTGCCTCTGGAAGGTTCTTGCTGATGAATATTGGACGAGGTGACCCGCTCTCTCCTACATCAATTTGAACTAATTGATCTTCAGTAGGAGGTTCTCTTTGTTCGAATCGGAGTTTCCATTGGGTATCCATTCGTTGAGCCCAAGGATCTGTTTCAGAACTTTCTTCAACATCCTCATCATAACCTTCTGGAAGTTCGACGGAGACCATGTTAGAAGATACAGTCAGCCGATGAACTTGACCGATGCTGGTGTCAGAATCCCATGATCGGGAATCAGAAGAGTTAGAACGCTCTTCACTATCAGAGTCAGAGCCTGCTGGGGATAACATCGGAGGAGAAGCATATCCGAGACCTCTTTTGGTCCTGCTGTAGTACATATCTGACTTTCCTTTTGGAACAGCCGTACGGAGAGGAGTCTTTCTACCTTTACCGTAGTTGAGGCCACTCTTGAAGTCATAACCCATCTTTCGGATGATGTCTTTTGATTGCTGACTGTAACGACGGAATTGAAGATGTCCCGTATCGTTAACTTTGCTATCATCCGTATAGCTGAATTGTTGTTCCGGTCTTTTACTAAAGAGTATTGGATTTTTGCCTTTCTTACGAGCGGGAACAATACGATATGAATCCTTTGAGTGTTCATATGAAACTTCTGTTTGAAGAGATTACACAACTCCCATTGTAAATGACTGATAGCTATCTAACATATCTAAATAGCATTTAGCATGATAAATGACATCAGTATACTGGAAAGTAGGTGCTTTTTCATTGATCTGTACATTGGTATTTACAGCAGGACCTTTAGCCTTAGTAGGCTTAGTCAGATTGATTACAAGAGGGGGAGAAGAAGAACGTGGAGGAGGATTAGCTTTGTTACGACGGAGGTCGATAACAAGCGGCTCAGAGGAGGTGAGCTCCCTTTTGTCCTTGTTATGAGATAGATCTATAACAAGTGGCTCAGAAGAGATGAGCTGTTTTTATCCTTGTTACGATGTAAGTCAATAACAAGTGGCTCAGAAGAGGTGTGCTCCCTTTGATCCTGATCATCACTTGATTGCTTTTGAACTGGCAAGTGAATAGCCAGTGGCTTGGAGGATTGAGGACGAGAAACACGCCCTTTGACAGGAATAATGAGGGTGTTATTAGGCACTGTTTCTTGCTCTTCTTCAGTATCCAGAGATAGGACAACCTTCATGAATTCGTCCTTGTACATACGCGCATCATTGCAGTATGCTTCAATGCCTTTAAAAGGATAGAGATCAGCAACCTCCTTTTGTACCTCTCCATTGTCATCAATATTTTTAAAACATTGATGGAGAGTCGAAGGGACAATGTTATGCTCGTGCAGAAATGGTCTTTTCAGCAAAGCATTGTAGGAACAACCATGATTGTCAATGATGTAGAAGGTAACCTTTGTGCGAAGATTGCCTATTTGGAGTTTTAGACGAATCTTGCCCAGAGGTTCACTCATTTCTTGATTAAACCCAAGGATGGTGGTGATTGTACTGGAGAGACTATGCACTGGGATTTTCAGCGCATCCAACATTGTCTTCGGCATAATGCTGAGAGCAGACCTTGGATCTATCAGGATACGATCGACTTTCATTGAATCGACATATCCTGTATAGTAGAGAGGACGATCATGCCTGTTGTCTTCCATCAACATGTCATCTTGAGTAAAAGTTATGTTTGGAATTAACTCCAACACACTATGACAATGAAGGCAAGAGACTGGTTCTGCTTCTGGCTTCTTCAGGAGGGCTAAACAGGTTTCAGCTTGTATGAGAGCCTCGCTTAGAGTTTCCCGAGTCTCTTTGGAGAGGCGCCAGAGCTCGAAGATGGACAGCTGGGCCGGTGTATTAGCCAATTGGGCTAGGATGTCAAAGTTGTAAGGCTTCTCAAGTCCGGAAGGAGTTAACTTCTTCAAGGGTTTGTCGAAGCGGACTTTCTGTTTGCCTTTGTCAGCAACCGTTGGCTTGGGAGGAATAGGTATCACAACCGGTGAGGAAGCAGTAGGAATATCCTCAGTAGAAGCAGGCTGCACTGGAGCAGGCTCAGAAGAAGAAGAAGCAGGATTCTTTTGGATTTCAGGGTAATCCTTCAGATAGGCTTTCCCTGATCTGGTGCCCAGCAAGATTTCTTCATCAACTATGGGGTCAAAAGATACCATATTGCATATCTTTGTCTTGCCTTTGGAACGATCTTTCTTCTTGGAGGAAGAGGGAACTTCGAACTCTGAAGCAAGATCCGAATGAATTCACATAATCTTGCCATTGTCAAGAGACAAGGGGACAAGACCTTCACTTTGTGGAGGAGGGAGATTCTCAATCTCAAGAGTAGCTTTGGGAATAGGAATGACACCATATTGTACCATCTGCGGAGGGAAGTCATCGAACTGAACTGATACCATATTTGCAGTAACAGTCTTCTCGTCTTGTTGCAGAGTGACGATGCCAGCATTGACCAGCTCCTGGATTTTGTCTTTGAGCACATAACATGCTCGAGTAGGATGTCCGATGAACCTGTGATAGACACAGTACTTGGGATGATCAGTCTTACCGACTTCATCGGGTTTCTTGGGATCTGGAAGTTGGATTTTATTGCTTTTGATTAAGCAATCAAAGATACTAGCAGTGTCATTCTCGTCAAAGGAATATTCTACTTTAGGACGAGGTTCCCTTGGTGGAGGTGCAGAAGGAGTGGATGTAGACGTAGGGGGAGCTACATTTACCTCCAGAGATTCTTTGTTCTTGTTCGAATTGATGTTCAAAGTTTCTTTTGGTTTGCGGTTGTTCTGGCGATTGCCACCACCTGATGTTTGATGTTCATCCCGGTCGGGGTTAGACATTTGTACCCCTAGCTGCATAAATTTGTCGGCGCTAACTTCAGCGGCTTTAGCGTTGACAATGAAGGAAGGCCAATCTTGGAACTGAATCGACCCTATCCATATACTGATGGTAGGCAAAAGGTTCGCCTTGTAAGTGTCTATGGTGACAGCAGCAGGAGTTCCTGGAGGCATCTTCAAGGCTTCTCGGCGGAACCTTTCAATAAAACTCTCAGCAGTTTCATTGTGTTTTTGTTTGATTTTATTGAGGGCTGACATAGTCATGTCGTTGATCCCCTCGTAAAATCGTTCTAAAAAGATTTGCTTTAAGCCAGAGAAGGAGGTGATACAACCATCAGGCAAGCTTCTATACCAATCGTATGCTATGCCAGCTAAACAGCCAACAAATACTCTGGTAAGAAGAGCGTCATTTGGTTGAAGTTGGACAGTCATAACCTCAAAGTGGTTGATGAACTGACTGGGAGATGTGCTGCCATCAAACAGCGAGATGGTTGGGATCTTGTACTTCGGAGGAAACGGGACTTCCTTCCATTCAACTGGGTATGGCTGCTTGATCCCCAACCTTTGCAAGTTATCCTTCTCCTTGAAAGCTTCGAACTGAGTTCGCAGGAGCTTCACAGCTTCATTGGCATCTTCCACTGATGTAGAAGGAGCAGGCTGAAGTACAGTGTTAGGAGGAGAAACAACATGATAAGTACTACCCCCAGCACCTGATTGACTGGGTGTAGGTTGGACTTGTACAGGAGGTACTTGAGTAGGTGCTACCCCCAATCCAGCATTGACAGGCACCGACGATGCTATGTTTTCAGGATTTGCAGGCAGTACGGTCGGTGGCACTGTGTGCTGAGCCACAATGATGGAATACATACTTGAGACCATTTCCGCCATTGTCTTCAACTTATCTTCTAGTGCAGCTATTCTTTGTTCTTGACTAGCTGAACTGGAAGCATCGGGATCTTCATTGACAACATAAGCTGTCACTTCCCTGGGTACAGTGGAAGACACCGTCTGTTCTGAGCTTTCGCTGTATGCATCGTAGTCGGAGAAAGAATCATATCCTGAGTGAGAAAGAAGGAAGCGACCAGAAGGATCTTGAAGATTCCTTTGACCGATTGTGTCTCGGCTTCGGGAACGGGTATGTTGGAATACTCCTTCAGAGGATTCTTAAAGTAGATCCAAATACCGTTGGCTTGGCTTGCGAGGTTTCCCGTGCTTAGAGCACTTCCTACCCCCAGTGTCTCTGGAAGTCATGTTGACAGAAGCGTACAGAACTTCGTCTTCATCCTCAGACATAGGTTCAGAGTTAGTAAAGTTCAGACGATCGAAGACAGATCGTCTTGTTGTTTGACAATAACACTTGATGACAACTTTATGGTTACAGTGATGTCCAAGTGGTTGCACTGGGGATGTTGGAATGTTGTCCCGTTTTTGCTTGAGGTGTTCTCGGAGATCAGGAACAGCAACGGGACGAGGAAAAGTTTGAGGGATATGTTCTTTGATAACATTCGGAACATGGTTCCGGTTCTTCAAATGTTTTGTCCCTTGAGTGTACAAGGAAGTACTCACTTCATTGGCATAGGTATCCGGATTCTTAATCCTGAAGTCTGCTTTTGATGATGTTTGGTCTTCGACATTGGCAGTTTGCATTTTACCGAAGTTGGCCTATTGAGATAAGTTCTTAAATCAGCAAATTCACCCCCAGGGGTTTCTGTTTGAGACACCAACAATTTTCCCTGTTTTGACCGGGATATCTTGAGAGTCGGGAGATCTTGAAATTCTGCTACCGGGGTAGGCAGAATACCTCTTTGATCAGTCCAAGTTCTTTTAACATGGAGAGACGAATCCTTGTTTGAAAGAGTTTTTGTACTGACTAATGCCGGAGCACATTCAGATTGATCTTCAACGGTAAAGACCGAAGAAGACTGAGAAAAGACCAAAGGGCCTTTTCCTTTGTTTTGTAAAGAAGGGTTAGCTAAAGAGCGTTTCCCTCTGTTGTCTTCCAAGTCAAGAGACGAGAAAGTTTGAGAAAAAACCAAAGGGCCTTTTCCTTTGTTCTGGAGAGGAGGAATAGCCAAAAGACTACCCCTAGTGGATTGCGCAGGAGCAGAAGGGTGTTGGATAGGAGCAGCACTCTTCTCTTTGTTGTGAGAAGAAGAGAGATTAGCCAAAGGGCTGTCTTTCTTGGATTGTGCAGACATGGTTTGCGCATGAGTGGATGGCGCACTGGCAGGTTGCGCAGGAGAGTCCTTGACAGAGAACTTTCTGGTTTTGGCCACAGATATTGTGGTTTGCGCATCAGGAGTTCTGGCCACAGAGTGTTTGGGGTGCACTCTAGTTGCTGGATTGTTGGTTTGTGCAGGAAGATTGGCAGCCAACTGCGCCAGAGGCGAAGGAGTCTTGTACTTTGACAAGGCAGCATAAGAAGTCTTCTGTGCACTGGCAATAGCAGATTGTGCAGCATTCTTGACAGGGACAGATTGTGCAACAGTCTTAGTGGCAGCAACTGCAGACTGTGCAGCAGATTGCACAGCAGGTTTCTTGGCAGACTGTGCAGCAGTCTTGCTGGCAGAGTTAATGGACTGTGCAGCAGTCTTGGAGACCCACACTGGGTGCACTTTGCTCGTGGCAGAAGTGGTTGCAGTACGAGTAGTAGTTTTGGAATTGATCATGGCTTCATAGGCTGTCTGGTTGACCTTTACAACCAGAGTCTTCTGCGTCTTCCCGATAGACGCTACGTCACATTGAGTTGTCACTTCCTCGTCGGAGGAGAAAGTCGTCCCCAGCAGAGTCGCCATTTTGTTTGCAAAAATAAAAGTATGAAACTTTATTGATACAAACTTTGCAAAGATTACAAGAATTCTGGGAAAGTACAACTGTAGGAATCCAATCTAGAAGACGATTGCTTTATCCCTTGGACGATGTGAACTTTGAAGACGGTAGCCTCTGAAGTTGAAGTTGAAGGCAAAAGCCTCGGAAGTTGACTTGAAGGCAAAAGCCTCGGAGAATTGAAGGCAAAAGCCTCGAAAGAATGCAGCAGCACTTGGGCAAGAACTCCTGAACTCTCTGATATTTCTGAACTTTATGTCTGATCTCTCTATCTGATCTGTGATCTGTGATCTGTGATCTCCTTGAATGAAGACTTGAAACTCTATTTATAGAGTTCTGAAAATAACTAATTTTTAGTTATTCTGGATGGCGCAAGTTGGATTGCGCAGGAACTGGATTGTGCAGCATCAGACTGCACAGGCAGTTGTCTGGTCATGGGCTGACTGTCTTGGACACATGGCATTGTTTGATTGAAATACAAATGATCGTGTGAAGACGGTTGCCATGTAACGAGCAATTGATGGCATGAATGCCACGTGTACTTTTGTTAGTTGACATGATGAAGTACGCCACATGAATTATGCTGACTTCGGATTGTGCTGACATAGATTGCGCAGACACTGGATTGCGCAGGCACTGGATTGCGCTGTATGTACAGCTGTCCTCGAGCGCTGTGCGGCGCAATAAACGAACAGTCTCCTCGTTCTTCGTGTTGTCAGCTGTCAGAAAGATTTGATTTTGTCAGATAATGATGACATTGCCACGTCAGCCTGCGCAGTTGAAAGTGTGCGCAGTCCATTGTGCACAATCGGAATGATGCACAATCTGATGTCTGCGCTGTTCACTTGAAAGTTGTATTTCTTAATTTTCTGACTTTGTTGATAGGTGCAACTTGATTTTTTAGGACCTACACCGGTTGCTGGAAAGCCTTTTTTGCTTTATGTACGAGCGATGGAGCATTTCCTCGGTGCTCTACTAGCACAAAACAATGATGCGGGGCCTGAACAAGCTATCTATTATTTCGGCCGAATGATGATAGGGCCCAAGCATAGATACACCGCTATGGAAAAGGAATGTCTCACTTTGGTGTTCGCTAATCAGAAGACGCGACACTATATTACAGGACAGACCATCCACGTTATATCAAGAGTCAATCCCCTCAGGGTCCTCATGAGCAAACCAGGTGCACTCAGCTCTCGCCTTGCTACCTGGGCGATATTATTGTCCCTCTACCACATGATCTTCATCCCACAGAAGGCTGTTAAAGGTCAAACTCTGGCAGACTTTTTAGCGGCCCATCCAGGTTCGGAGTCAACTAGAATATATGAAGAGATCCCAGACGAGGTCGCCAATTCAAATATGGCTTCCTATGATACCGTCTGACGAATGTTCTTTGATGGTGCTTCAAAAACCGGGCCCAAGGGAAACATCGTCGTTGGGGTCGAAGTGGTACTGATTTCTCCCTCTGGCTTGGTGATCAATCGGGCATATTCACTCACGGAACCTTGTTCAAACAACGTGGCCGAATACAACGCCTTGGTTATCGGCCTCCGACTTGCAAAGGAGCTCGGGGTAGAGTACCTGGAAGCATATGGCAATTCACAGTTAATCGTCAATCAGATCCGGGGTTCATATGAAGTTCGCCATAAAGACATGATCCCCTATCATCATATAGCAATCTCCATCATCATGTCCTTGAAAGGGTTCTTCATAGAACATGTTCCAAGACATCGGAATATTGAAGCCGATGCCCTAGCAGGACTTATCGCTTCTCCGGCGGTTCCAAATCATACTCATTATTTGGTGGACGTAATAGGCCACGAATTGGTTTGTTCTAAGAACAACATGCAATTTGCTGTGAGTTACTCTGCCCTGGCGGTCGACGAAACACAGGACTGGAGACTTCCATTTATTGACTTCGTAGTCTACGGCATCTTGCTGGAGAATCCGAAAGAAGCCACTTCTATCAGAAGACGTTCTCTCAGATTCTTCTACGATACAGAGACAAAAATGCTGTATCGGTGATCCTATGATGGGTTGCTGCTTCGATGTTTGTCAAACACAGAAGCCAAAGAAGTCGTGCGCGAAGCTCATGATGGCGTTTGTGGGGCCCATCAACCTGGCCTGAAATTGCAAGACCGTCTTCGCCTAATGGGCTACTACTGGCCTACGATGGTGGCAGATGCGATGGATTATACAAGAAAACATAAAGCTTGTCAGGTCCACGCAGATTTTATACATCAACCATCCAAATTCTTACATCCGACGGTGGCATCCTGGCCATTTGAGGTATGGGGAATGGATATCATCGGTCCAATCACCCCGCCTTCGTCCAGAGGACACCGTTTTACACTGGTAATTACGGACTACTTCTCCAAATGGGCGAAAGCTATTCTGCTTACAGAAGTCAAGACATCAAACGTGATCAACTTCGTCAAGCATCACGTCATCTATCACTTTGGACTGCCTCGAAGGATCATCCATGACAATGGTCCGCAGTTTGTGAGCCATGCCTTCTATCGGTTTTACGACAAACACCAAATTTAGAATATTGCTTCAACACCGTACAACCTGGCGGCTAATGGTTTGGCTGAAGCATTCAACAAAACTATAATCAAGCTTCTCAAGAAGTTTGTGTCCTCAAACAAATGCGACTGGAATGAAAAGCTTGGCGAATGCTTATGGGCGTACCGTACTACAGTCCGGACAGCCACTGGGAACACACCATTCTCTCTGGTATACGGAAGTGAGGCAGTTCTCCCATTGGAGACTCAAATTCCCTCGCTCTGCGTCGTCCTCACTTATCGATTGACGACGGATGATAATACCGTCGTCGGCTATAAGAATTGGAGGCCTTAGATGAGAAGCGCCTGCTAGCCCAACAACGAATCGATCTTTATCAAGCACATATCTCTGGAGCCTTCAACAAGAAGGTCAAGCTGAGAATATTCCAAGTAGGCGATCTCATCTTGGCAGTTCGGAAGCCGATGGTTATGACTCACAAAACTGCCGACAAGTTCCAGCCAAAGTGGAAAGGCCCATTTATCATCGAGGCTGTATTCTCCAATGGTGCATACCATCTCGTAAAGCAAAACGGAGACTTGCTCATAATGCCCATCAACGACAAGTTTCTGAAGAAATATTATGCCTAAACGACATCCGTCGAATCAACCGAATTGTTGAGTTATGTACCCTTAAGTACCGCTGAACCTACACTCTGGTCATTCCAAATGAATTCATATCGCATCTTCTAGGTAGTAAGTTATATATGATCATACCTCTGAACTTTCTCCCTAAAAGAGCATCTTCCTCATAATCTATTACCCGCGCTCTCAGCGCATAAAAAAAGGGTAACAGGTCCACAAAATTCCCGAAACAGCCATGTCGATGTCACCTCTGAGTTATTTCTCTTCCATCACAAACAAATCACCCCGTACATAAAACTTCCACGTCCATATTACCTTTGAGTTGTTCTATGTATTCTTTGTTGAGTCCATTCCTGCCACGTCCTCACTACCTCTGAGTAGGAAGACTCTGTTGTAAAGCCCTCATATTTACCACATCCTCATTACCTCTGAGTAAGTATGTTGGTTTTCTCTCGACTTATTATCTGTACCCAAAATTAGGGTACGCCAAGGATAATAGGCCCATAAATATCCACAGTTGACCACAAATGTTCACAGTTCACCACAAATGTCCACAGTTGACCACAAATGTCCGCAGCTGACCACAAATGCTGTACTCGGTTCTCTAGTACATGCGCCTATTTTCTCACCATCACACGCCTCTGGAACCCAGCTGTTCCATGGCATTCTTTCGCCCAATACCAAGAACTTCCATGTCCGCCTTAGCACGGAGTTGTTCTAGGTATCGCTATCAAACTTATTATCCATACCTAAAACCAAGGTATACCAAGGATAATAGGTCCACAGAAAGTCCCCCAGTGGGGCAAATATTATAATACCAAAGATACGGTACAAGCACAATAAATAAAGGATAATGTAAACATAGTCATTCATTTAAAATCAAGAGTACTACATTTTCTGGGACTACGTCCCTGTTAAAAAATAGAAGATCATAATAAAGAAAGAAAGAAAAAGCCGATCATGGTTCGGCGACACACAATTCTTGGAGACGGTCTTTCAGCTTGGCCGTCGACCGCTCAATCCTCAGCTTGGCCCGGTGCTCAGCCTCCTGAGTAAACCTCTCTGCATCCTCCAGATGCACATGTGCCTGCCAACCGTCTTCAAGTTTCTTCAGTGCACGCTCCAAGGCATCAGAGGTTCGGGTGACTTGGTCAGTCTCCCGGAGAATTAGCTCCTTATCTTTGCGGGAAACCTGGAGCTCAGATTCTAAAGAAGCCAATTTTCTCTGAAGCTGGAGGATCTGCTCGTTCGTATCGGCTATCCCACGAGAAGCGGCCTCTTTCCGAACGATACAATCCTCTCCTCTGCAGCTTAGTTGATCGTACTTCAGAGATATATCTCGAAGGTCCTTCACTAGAGCAGGCTTGGACGTATCCCGTATCGTCATTACCTTTTTCATGGCTGTTATAAGGAAGGCATGCTTCTGATCTATCGCTAAAGACGGATCGCGACTTGCCGCAGTCCTTGAAACTGAGCCACTAGCTGGTCATCTTCTACTAATCTGGGCTCCAGGAGCTCGACCATCCCTGCCCCGCCATGGAGTATTATGAGGAGTTCAATCTGACCACGGGCACATTGACGAGCCAACACGAAAGATGTCCCCCTCTCCAGGGTAGCTTCGACCCCTCGCTTCAGATGGCGGTAAAAACTATCAACCATGTCCTTTGACGATTCATCCAGAACTTCCAAAGAAGGCGGTTTCAAAGGAAGAGTGGCTGGCAGAGTTGAAGATGGTTGTGAAGAAGATGCACCAGAGCTTGATGCCCCTATCACTAGGGAAACAAGTTCCAAGCGATAGGACACCTGAATAGCAGCCATCTCCTCCTCCGCGGCCCGAAGGATCCGGAGACTCGGCAGGGTAGAAAAGTCAACATCTGGTGTTGGAGCCACATGAACCAAGGGGGTGCAGGGACCATTTCTCCCTGCCCCGGCAGTTCTACTACGTCTCATCTTGAACTTGATCCGGCAGGAGGTCCCTCGGTATGAGTTGGAGGAGGAGGAGGCATACTTTCTTCCACCAGATCCCCTCCGGCGACTTCTTCCTCGACGATGTCCGTCGTTGGCAGCGAAGGAGCCGGACCTGTGTGTCCGCAGCAACCATCGATCAACTTAACCTGAAGGGTATAAAGATAGAGCAATTAAACCTCCTCACTAGTCAAAACATGACTTAGCTTACCAGGGAAGGGTTGCTGAAGCTGAGGCTCACTCACAACCTCTGTATCCTCTTCAACGGCGACACTTGAGCCGATTGCAGCTGTTTCCTATGCCCCAGCCGCCCCGGAGGTAGATACAACTGGATCAGCATCAACCGGCTGAGGTTCAGCAACCTCGGGGGATTGGTTCAATAGAACCCACATCGCCCCGGGTTGAGATGTCAGCAGCAGCAGGATTAGCCGTCGCCGGGATGACCCTGGTGGAAGTAAGCTCGACTGTCATAGCACTAATTAAGGCGGCTAGAGCAGGGTCAACCTTAGAGGCGGTAGCTAGCTCTGAGGAGTTCACTTCTCCCGACGCCTACAAAGAAAAGAAAAATGATCAGATTATTTTAGAAAAGAAGAACAAAAAAGAAGATCGTAACTCGATTTACCTCTGAAACGGCGTTAACGTCCTCATTTCTCTCCCTAATAATCGGCCCGCGGGGCTTGACAGCAGCCCATTTTTGGGAGTAAGTCATGCCGCCGGCAGAGGGTGTACGCCTGCTACATTTTTGGGGACTAGGCGTAACAGGGGGCTGACCTGCTACCAAATCATCCGCAGGAGGAGGAGGCAAGTTATCAAGGTCATCCTCTTCGTCCACATTGGTAGACTCTGAGTCAGATACATCAACGGTCCTCCCCTTCTTGATCCTTGGCTTCTCCTCTAAGACAGTACCAACAATGAAGCTGGTACTTGGGTCATAATCTCTTAGGGGCTTATTCGCCATAACATGGTACAAGGCCGCCATATATAAAATATGTCCCGACTCGTTAGCATCGGGAACAGAGAAGGTGGCACGGGTGTGAACCGCACTATAGTAGTGCCAAGCCCGGATGCCGTCAAGGACGCTGCCCTCAAAGCCCAGGCAGGAGCTGGGATTGTCCAAAACTATCTGACTGTACCCAAATTGTCGGAAGAATCGGCTGGGTAAGTAAGGCTCCAAAAAGACGAAATTACGGTTAAGATACACCAGATGTACAGGACGAATATTCTGCAACCAGAGGAGCATCTTCTCGGGCAAGAATTTGGGAGACACAGTGTGAGACTCGTCTCACAGTATCGGTATTTATATACGGATACGTATTTTGTATTGCATTTCGTATTTTCTCGGTTTTTGGAACGCTTTAAAATTTTTCCCAAAATATAGATTTTCCTTGGCCGGCATACCGATGGTGTACCGGAGTATACCGACGGCATGTCGCCCGGACAGATTTTTCCACATTTTAGATATTATCGATTTCAGATATTTTCGTGAATAGTGTTTCCGATATTTTTATGAATAGTGTTTTAGATATTTTGATGAATAGTATTTAGATATTTTCGTGAATAGTGTAGATGTATTCTATTATCCAATGGACAATTGGTTTTCTTTCAATGGCTAGGATTGATCTAGAATTTTGACACGGATCACGATCCAACGGCTAAGATTAATTCACCCCTTCTATATATATCCTATGAGTTTCTCTCTCCTCTCTCTTTTCTTTCCTTCACCATTTCCTCTTCACTCTCTTCCCTCTTCCTCAAGCTTAGGAAGGCTTGGCCTTGAGGCCTAGAGTGTGGTTTCGGAACCCCTCTTGGTGGTGGAGTGGAAGATTAGGCTTGGTTGCTAAAACCTAGGCAAGTACATCTTGCTCAAAAGTGATATGACCATACTTTATTTTTGTTTTTTATAGAAATTAAAGTTTTATTGTTCTATAATATGCTCCTCTAAATTGTTAACAAGTTTAATGTATAGCACTTTTGGTTTTGATCGATAATATGGCATAGATCTGAGTTTCTAGATATGATTTTTGAGTATTTTGAGGTTTTGATCTATCAAATATTTTAATTTGTGAAAACTAATACTTCTATGTTGTAGGAAATTCAATTCTATTCAATTTTGACTTTTGAAAGTCCGAATTTCGATTTAAAATGAAGTTTTTATGGCCGAAACGAGTTTTACCAAAAATCTGGATTTTGTTGCTGTTTGAAAAAATGGCATACCGTCGGTAGCCGTAGTATACCGCCGGTATGCCGATTTTTGGCACCAGAAACTTACTGTCTTTAGTCCGGTATACCGCCGGTATGCCGCAGTATACCGCCGGTATGCCGTTTTATGCTGTTTTAGGCTGTTTTTGTCCGTTTTTGCCCGTTTTCGTCCGTTTCTGATATTTTCTCGATTGTAATGGACTCTTAACATGATTAGATGACCTTGGATAGTTAAAGAATGATTGTACACTCTATATATATGGTACATGCTTATGTTTACGTATTGTTCTATGTCCAGATTATAGATAGTGGCCTGTTATGGTGCACTCCAGATTACTGTATATGCCTAGCTCGATTTAGTGGCTCGTAGTAGCGCACTCATGACTTGATTTTCTTATTGATTTCTAGACCCGAGATATGAGTACATGTTCTTTCTTGACACCGTGGATATAGCTTGTTGAATGTTTAATCTATTGCATCTTGGCAATGGACAATCGAGTGTGAGTATTGTCTATTGTATCGCGCGTAATGTGTATTGAGAACATTTGCCAGAGATATCTCGCAAATGACTTGTACCCATGGCTCGTCATTATAGGACGATTCTTGAGTGTCCACGACTTGAGAATTAAAAACGAATGTTATAGGTAATTGACTAGTAAACTCATATAGATCATTGGGAGGGGAGGATACTTCATGCTACCGCGTACTCAGATCGCTATGGGCCCCCACAGTGGCAGGGATAACCCCGATTGGCGTGGGCCCCTGTCCACTATTGATTGAGTAGATGTTTATCTACTATTGATATGTTATTGAGTAGATGTTGTTTATCTACTATTGATATGTTTCATTTTTTGGAGTAGATGTTTATCTACTATTGATTGAGATTGTTTGGTTGATTTTATTTCTTTTCTTCTACCGTCGTCGCCCCCTTGGCCATCCGAGTTACTGCAGCGTAGGTAGTAGTGAAGTTCCTCAACTTGCATACTAGTAATTAGGATTGTGATAACCCTAGCTAGTTAATGATAGAAAGCCGTAGGCAATGATTGGCCGTGCACTTTTGATTGTGTGTTACCTTATATTCTCTTGTGTCGTCGAGTGGCCAGAGACTAAGTTCTGCTCGGGAAAATATCTACAACCCCGGTCCTTGTTTGGTTTAAGGGTTGTGGCTCCGACTTCAAGTAGTTCCTAAGTCCCTTGTTGCTCATTGGCTTATTGTTCTCTATTGCTATACGGTTCAGTATTTCCATTCAGTCATTTATATTCTCGAGATACGTGCATTGGTACCGCACTAGTCTCGAACCATCTTTATTTATTTCTGTCACTATGTTGTTGTGTTGTTGTTGGATTTTGTCGTTCACCTCGAGCTTCCTTGTGGTACTTGCTATTTGGGGCCTGACCCCACTGGTTTTGTTTGGCCAGATTTACCGCTGGAGCCCGAGGATTCTCCATACCTTTCTCTGGATGACCCGCCGCCTGCTTAGATCCGCGGTTGTTCCTCCTCGCGAGTGGGTTCCCTCTTCTTACCACTTGCGGTTCATTTCATTTTGGTGGTGTTAGCTAGGGCATGTGTTAGCCCTATTATTTTGAGACTTTCTCAGACTTCGGTCAACATGATGTATTATATTAGATCTAGACTGATATAGTGATCATGTATATTGGTACTTTGCTAGTGTAGCATTTTGTATTCACTAGCTTCATGATCATGTATGATATAGTATTTTGGGACGCCTCTTTACTTTCATATTTGATATACTCTTGATACTTGTTGTTGTTGGATTGAGATAGGATTTGTTCGACCATAGGAGTCGTCAGTGGCATGCTAGAGTCTTCCCACTTGTCTTCTAGACAGCTTTTATCGTATATTGGGGTACTGGCGTACTCTAATACACGTAGCTGGCTTTGTTTCGCCCCTACTTTCCAGTATTCTGGTTCTGGGGCGTGACAGGATTTTTTTGGTGGCCCATGCAGGTCTGTCTTCAGACTTGTGGGGGATTCATCTTGTTAGAATCTCAATCCTATATTTGTCTTCATTTGATCTCTCTTTGCTTATCACATTCTCGTTTTCCTTGAACTGTAAACATGATTGACATATCCTTGTTCTATTCCTGTCCATTATTGATACCTCGTGTCCTTATCTTTCAGGGACACACCGCCTACTTCTTCTTTCGAAGGTTCAGTTGCTCCGCCGTCTCAGGCAGCTCAGATGGAAGGTCATGATCAGACCCCTCCTCCGCAGAATCAGAATCTCGCACAATCTCAGCATCCGTCGGTAGCTCAGTCTGTTCCTGTTCAGTCAGCTCAGCCAGCTCTGTCAGTCCCTTCAGTACAGCCAGCCCAGGTAGACCAGCATGCCCTACTCGAGATGATACGGGGCATGATGGAGGCACAACAACAGCAACATCAGAATCAGCTTCAGATCCAACAGCAGGTGGTTCAGTTGTACCAGCAGTTGCAGCAGGGCCAGGACCATACCAACAACACCCTCTGCCAGGGCGTTACAGTAGCTTTGGAGGCGAGTGGACATCGTGGTCACAACTCAGCATCCGACTTTAGTCGTCTGCGTCCAGCTCAGTTCTTCGGCACCGAAGATGCAGTATCAGCCGATTCTTGGCTTCAGGACACCGAGGCTATTTTGGAGGCAGCTAGGACTCCAGTAGAGGATCGGGTAGCAGTGGTGAAGCTGCAGTTATCAGACATTGCCCGCGACTGGTGGGCAGCACAGGAGATGGGTCTTCCTAGGCCTATCAGTTGGGAGACATTTCGGGAGCGCTTCCAGGAGAAGTTCTTCCACACCTCAGCCAAGTTCCAGCTTCAGCAACAGTTCATCAACCTTCGTCAGCAGACGAGAACCGTGGATCAGTATGCGGCAGAGTTCAGTAGGCTCAGTCGATTTGCATCACACATGGTAGCTTCCGATGGTGATAGAGCTCGGAGGTTCGAGCAGGGCTTGCACTTGGAGCTTCAACAGCTTATGGTGGGCCATTTTTATGACACCTATGATATAGTACTGAGAGCAGCCAGATCCTTGGAGATGACCAGTCAGAGGATAGCAGAAAGGACCGGAGGTCAGAAGAGGTCACACTCGACTATGAGGGGCATTACCATTCAGTCCTCAGCTCCAGCTCCAGCAGTCAGAGCTCCAGATCATCGACCTCCTCGTTAGACAGTATCATCAGCCCCGACAGTGGCATCAGTACAGTAGTCCAGGCAGTCAGGTCTGCCAGGATGTGATTACTGTGGAAAGCCAGGGCATACCAGGGCCCAGTGCAGGAGGGCCAACGGTCAGTGTCTCGGATGTGGCGCATCTGATCATATGGTTGGGTCTTGTCCTCGTAGACGTCCAGAGGCTTCATCAGTTGCCCCAGTGCCATTGGTGATTGAGGGTCAGGGGGGACCAGCAGAGTCAGCACGATCCTATGTTCAGCGCCCGCTTCCGACGTAGTCCCAGCAGTTTCATCACCAGCGTCCAACACAGTATGTCCAAGCCCTGCGGGCAGGACCGAGCCAACAGCAGACTACACGAGTACCCGTGATGCGTGGACAGGCTTTCAACATGAGCTTGCAGGAGCTGTTGGCAGAGGGCGGTCAGATTGTAGGTGAGATTTTGAGCATTCCTTCAGTTTATCTTACTCTTGGGTTCCGTTGACGGCCTTGCATTTCATTCATACCCGGAATACGAAGGTTGACTTGACATATTCGGTGAGTGAACGCGAGTTTCTCGTACCACTCATCTTCCTCCGTATCTCGTGATATACGATATCTATCATGTATCCCGACTACGTAGGTGTGTCCTGGATTAGAGTCATGTCTTCGACTGAGTCGTTGGTACCGACTTACTTCGAAACTTGACCCTTGTCCACTTTGTGAGTCAGCGTAGGCAAGCGAGGACGAATCCCTACTCAACTGACTCAGGGGTATATTATTTCATATGCCTCCTTTTCTTGTATTATATATGTATATATTTATTTTTCCGTATTTATTTAAATTCTGTATCTCAAATATCACTTGTACACGGGATGTTTTCTTTTAATGTGTTATGATTTTACATTATTTTAGCATGTGTATTTTTTGCTCGATTGGCTTTAGGAAATTCCGAGGACGGAATTTTTCTAAGTTGTGGAGAGTTGTGAGACTCGTCTCACAGTATCGGTATTTATATACAGATACGTATTTTGTATTACATTTCGTATTTTTTCGGTTTTTGGAACGCTTTAAAATTTTTCCCAAAATATAGAATTTCCTTGGCCGGCATACCGATGGTGTACCGGAGTATACCGACGGCATGTCGCCCGGACAGATTTTTCCACATTTTAGATATTTTCGATTTCAGATATTTTCGTGAATAGTGTTTCCGATATTTTCATGAATAGTGTTTTGGATATTTTGATGAATAGTATTTAGATATTTTCGTGAATAGTGTAGATGCATTCTATTATCCAATGGACAATTGGTTTTCTTTCAATGGCTAGGATTGATCTAGAATTTTGACACGGATCACGATCCAACGGCTAAGATTAATTCACCCCTTCTATATATATCCTATGAGTTTCTCTCTCCTCTCTCTTTTCTTTCCTTCACCATTTCCTCTTCACTCTCTTCCCTCTTCCTCAAGCTTAGGAAGGCTTGGCCTTGAGGCCTAGAGTGTGGTTTCGGAACCCCTCTTGGTGGTGGAGTGGAAGATTAGGCTTGGTTGCTAAAACCTAGGCAAGTACATCTTGCTCAAAAGTGATATGACCATACTTTATTTTTGTTTTTCATAGAAATTAAAGTTTTATTGTTCTATAATATGCTCCTCTAAATTGTTAACAAGTTTAATGTATAGCACTTTTGGTTTTGATCGATAATATGGCATAGATCTGAGTTTCTAGATATGATTTTTGAGTATTTTGAGGTTTTGATCTATCAAATGTTTTAATTTGTGAAAACTAATACTTCCATGTTTTAGGAAATTCAATTCTATTCAATTTTGACTTTTGAAAGTCCGAATTTCGATTTAAAATGAAGTTTTTATGGCCGAAACGAGTTTTACCAAAAATTTGGATTTTGTTGCTGTTTGGAAAAACGGCATACCGCCGGTATGCCGTAGTATACCGCCGGTATGCCGGTTTTTGGCACCAGAAACTTACTGTCTTTAGTCCGGTATACCGCCGGTATGCCGCAGTATACCGCCGGTATGCCGTTTTATGCTGTTTTAGGCTGTTTTTGTCCGTTTTTGCCCGTTTTCGTCCGTTCTTGATATTTTCTCGATTGTAATGGACTCTTAACATGATTAGATGACCTTGGATAGTTAAAGAATGATTGTACACTCTATATATATGGTACATGCTTATGTTCACGTATTGTTCTATGTCCAGATTATAGATAGTGGCCTGTTATGGTGCACTCCAGATTACTGTATATGCCTAGCTCGATTTAGTGGCTCATAGTAGCGCACTCATGACTTGATTTTCTTATTGATTTCTAGACCCGAGATATGAGTACATGTTCTTTCTTGACACCGTGGATATAGCTTGTTGAATGTTTAATCTATTGCATCTTGGCAATGGACAATCGAGTGTGAGTATTGTCTATTGTATCGCGCGTAATGTGTATTGAGAACATTTGCCAGAGATATCTCGCAAATGACTTGTACCCATGGCTCGTCATTATAGGACGATTCTTGAGTGTCCACGACTTGAGAATTAAAAACGAATGTTATAGGTAATTGACTAGTAAACTCATATAAATCATTGGGAGGGGAGGACACTTCATGCTACCGCGTACTCGGATCGCTATGGGCCCCCACAGTGGCAGGGATAACCCCGATTGGCGTGGGCCCCTGTCCACTATTAATTGAGTAGATGTTTATCTACTATTGATATGTTATTGAGTAGATGTTGTTTATCTACTATTGATATGTTTCATTTTTTGGAGTAGATGTTTATCTACTATTGATTGAGATTGTTTGGTTGATTTTATTTCTTTTCTTCTACCGTCGTCGTCCCCTTGGCCATCCGAGTTACTGCAGCGTAGGTGGTAGTGAAGTTCCTCAACTTGCATACTAGTAATTAGGATTGTGATAACCCTAGCTAGTTAATGATAGAAAGCCGTAGGCAATGATTGGCCGTGCACTTTTGATTGTGTGTTACCTTATATTCTCTTGTGTCGTCGAGTGGCCAGAGACTAAGTTCTGCTCGGGAAAATATCTGCAACCCCGGTCCTTGTTTGGTTTAAGGGTTGTGGCTCCGACTTCGAGTAGTTCCTAAGTCCCTTGTTGCTCATTGGCTTATTGTTCTCTATTGCTATACGGTTCAGTATTTCCATTCAGTTATTTATATTCTCGAGATACGTGCATTGGTACCGCACTAGTCTCGAACCATCTTTATTTATTTCTGTCACTATGTTGTTGTGTTGTTGTTGGATTTTGTCGTTCACCTCGAGCTTCCTTGTGGTACTTGCTATTTGGGGCCTGACCCCACTGGTTTTGTTTGGCCAGATTTACCGCTGGAGCCCGAGGATTCTCCATACCTTTTTCTGGATGACCCGCCGCCTGCTTAGATCCGCGGTTGTTCCTCCTCGCGAGTGGGTTCCCTCTTCTTACCACTTGCGGTTCATTTCATTTTGGTGGTGTTAGCTAGGGCATGTGTTAGCCCTATTATTTTGAGACTTTCTCAGACTTCGGTCAACATGATGTATTATATTAGATCTAGACTGATATAGTGATCATGTATATTGGTACTTTGCTAGTGTAGCATTTTGTATTCACTAGCTTCATGATCATGTATGATATAGTATTTTGGGACACCTCTTTACTTTCATATTTGATATACTCTTGATACTTGTTGTTGTTGGATTGAGATAGGATTTGTTCGACCATAGGAGTCGTCAGTGGCATGCTAGAGTCTTTCCACTTGTCTTCTAGACAGCTTTTATCGTATATTGGGGTACTGGCGTACTCTAATACACGTAGCTGGCTTTGTTTCGCCCCTACTTTCCAGTATTCTGGTTCTGGGGCGTGACACACAGCACCATCAAGATGCACGACGCATACTTCTTCATCGGTAAAATAAGGAAGAGACACGAAAAAAGAGCATCTGTCCACTCGCGCTAGCACCATCCGACAGGCGGGCATAGTGGTATATTCCCAGGGCATACGGCGGTACTGATAGATGAAGGCATCATCAGCAGTCACGTCATCCTCGGGGCTAGGCCTCATCAGAGACTGGTAATGCATCAATAGCCACCCTATCAAATAATGGTAGGGCAGCTCAATTCGTTCAAAGTCTTTCGCCATATCGCGAGCGATGACTTTGGACGAGAAGGTGCGGAGGCCACGATATACGCTGCATACCATGGCGGAGAGAAGAGCTAGTCTGGCCCCAAAGACTAGCTTCACCGCAGGGAGAATCAGGTTACGGCTTATTCTCTCAATAACACCAGCCCCTCCTGAAACTACACAGTTCCGCAGCCACACCATCAGAAATCCCGCCAGGAGAGCCTTATCAGACATCTTCTGGGTATCCTGATAAAAGTAATTAAAGGAGTCAGTTTGGCTCCCAAATCTGGCACCCGTAGTTTTTACCCTCTTGGCAGTCGACACCTGGTTCTGCACCTCCTCCCGGGTTCGAGGATGTCGGGGGGAAACCCGACCTGAAGCGCCTAGCTCAAAAAGATAGCTGAGCCAGGTCATGGTATGAGGAAGGTTCCCTTCCGAGCTATCGTTCTTCTTCTTTGATATCAGCTGGCATGTACTATGGTAACATAGTAGTTCCTGGTAAACAGCCACAAAGCCCAGGAACCGTTGCTCCAATTCCTCGAATTCTTCGTTCGTAGGGGTATACGTTTCAAAAACTTCATCTCCCCAGGACAGCTTAGAGACTTCATGCATCTCGTGGAGAGCGAGCCCCATCTCCCCTTCCAGTGTAAAGAAGGTCCCTGTTCGGCGGTTGTACATCTCAAGAAGAGTCATGAACAGCTTCTTATTTATGGGCAGACCATAACAGGTGCCCCGGATGGTATAATACAGGCCAATCTCGAGCAGGAGATCCTTGTATGTCCGCAAGATCTACGAGGTCAAGTTGATCCATGAAGGGGTGGGGTTCATCCAGTTCATCAGTGCCAACCGACCAATGAGATTGGACCCCTCCTGAGCAAGCTGGTCCATGAAAGTGTCAGCTTGGGAGAACTGGAAGTTGGGACCCTGCACATTTATGAAGCTGCCTGGGGCCAACCCCATCACAGAGCGGCTGATCTGTAGCTTGCTTGCAACTACCGACCTCGATGTTTTATTATAGTGAATGCGCCCACGAACATCCCCTGCTGGCTCAGAGTTAGGAAGTCAGCCATTTTCCTGTCCATCGACAGCATATTGAACCAAGACAGCGAGAAGTGACGCTCCATCTGAGGAATGTGGATCGCCATCCCGTTGGAAGAAAAACTCCAACTTTCAGAGATATCTAGAGCGTTGGGGTTCTTTACAGTCAGAGCATCCCCAAAGAGGAACGAGGGTTTCAGAAGTGTGCCCCCTAATTTTCCCGAGTTCATCATACCCGAGAGAAAGAAGAAGGATTGGTTCCTGATATCCCTCAGCTTCTCCTCAGGTTGATCTTTGGTGATTTAGGACGACACATAATCGACCACATGGTCGAACCTCACACCCACAGCAGACTGAGCTTGACCCACCAAAAGTTCTCCTGAAGGATTGACCGGCAATTTTACTAAAAAAGACAAAAAAAAAAGTCAGAAGATAGCCAGAGAAAAACCACTTAAATGTCTTCTGAGCTTATGCGGCTCTGTTAGGTGGGTCTTCATGCGGCCCAGTTCATAAGGTGCTTATGCGATCATGAGTCAACTCTTATACGGCTCAGTCATGAGACCACTCTCATGCGGCTCGATCATGAGACAACTCTCATGCGGCTCGGTCATGAGACAACTCTCATGCGGCTCGGTCATGAAGCAACTCTCATGCGGCTCGGTCATGAAGCAACTCTCATGCGGCTCGGTCATGAAGCAACTCTCATGCGGCTCGGCCATGAAGCATCTTTTATGCGGCTTGGTCATGAGGCATTTCTCATGCGGCTCGGACATGAAGCATACCCCATGCGGCTCAGTCATGAGACATTCATGCGGCCCATACGGTACAGCTTATGTGGCTTCATCTCGCTGAACTTGAGCAGTCCAATGAAGACGAAAACCGTATTAACTATGCTGAGGCATGATAGGGAAAGGCTCGCGCATAAAACATGTGACATAGCCATTGTGGCTAGGGTTTGAAGTCATACAGTCTCTTTCCAATGCTCTTACCATCAATAGAGGGATGAACGTCGGGGTTAATCAAACTCGTCGCATTCGACGAGGAGGCAAGTCCTTTGCCCTTCGCTGCAGCACTGGAGGAAGCCTTGGGAGCCATTGATGATCGAGAAAGGAGAAGAAACGGCGGCTAGGGCAATAGAAAGATTGACGAAGGAAGTAAGTAAAGAACCCCTCTCTTCAAAACTGCTCGTATTTATAGGCTATCAGAGGCGTGTGAACCGATAGACACCGCTTCGAATTTTGTGCTGCCTAAAAAGATGAAGCCGACTCTTGGGATTTTATCCCCTTTCATGCAAAAGACTGCTCTGAATCATCAAAGCAAATCTAAAAATTTAATGCTGACTCTTGGGAACCTATCCAAAAGACGACTTTAAATTATCAAACAATTAATGAGACGTCTACGTGGCACAAAGACCAGTATGCAGCCAGAGAAGCCTATACGGCATAAAGATCTTATGCGGACATACTCATGCTTCTTATTCAAAGTATTTCAATTTTACAAATTAAAAATTTTGAAGGGGGTCTTGTAGAAGCATGAAAAAGAATAGGAATTTCTATGCGGCCCAGAATCAACATGAAACTTCATGTGGCTCAAAACCCGGGGAGCTTCATGCGGCTCAAAATTCCTGGAAGCGTCATACGGCTCAGAAAGCTTCATGCGGCTCAGGAAGCTTCATGCAGCCTTATGCGGTTCAAAATCTTCCTATACAGCTGGCCATGATTACTCTGACATAAAGGCGACAGCTTTGACAGAGATGATGGCTCTGACATAAAGACAAGACATGACATGCTCCTAAAAAGACGAGAAAATCAGCATGATATCTGGCACAGTTCACAAATTCCAAAGACAACTCTTTATGCGGATCGCCTATGCGACCTTCATGCAGCTCAGTCATGAGACCGCTCTCATGCGGCTCAGTCATGAGACCACTCTTTTGCGGCTCAGTCATGAGACCACTCTTTTGTGGCTCAGTCATGAGACCACTCTTATGCGGCTCAGTCATGAGACCACTCTTATGCGGCTCGGTCATGAGACCTCTCTCATGCGGCTCAGTCATGAGACCACTCTCATACGGCTCGGTCATGAGACCCCCCTCATGTGGCTCGGTCATGAGAAAACTTTCATATGGCCCGATCATGGGACACTCTTCATGCAGCTCGGCTATGGGACAGTCCTTTATACGGCTCAGCCAGGATGCATCATTTATGCGGTTCGCCACAGAGTAGCAGTTGAGACACGTGGCAAAAATTGACCAAGTCTTAACAGTTTGGATTCAGTGCAATAAACAGATCATGATCAATCTTAACCAATCTCCAACTGCCCATTTCTCGAGGCATAGTTACAAAGATGTAGCCCAAAATTAGCCACGTGGCTGTACACCCCCATTACTCATAAATTTTTATAAATAGCAAGGTGCTATTCCCTTGTACACGGACAGAGACATATAGAGAGAGAGAGAATTTCTTCGCTGGAGCCGAGGTTGCGTTCGATCGTCCAAGGAGTAAGGCAGAGTTGATAGCACTTTTCCGAGCCTCTACCTTCACCCCCCAGAATCAAAACTAAACAATTGTACTTAGATTGCTTTTCCTAGGTTTTGTTCTTAGGCTCTCTTTTGTACAAGCGAGTTTGTAATTGTGAGTTAAAGTTCAGTCCTCCTATAAAATTGTTCTGTTCTTCGACAATCAATGGCAAACACCAGTATCCTCCTCACGCAAGGCAAGAGCAGTATGCATTCTTCTCTAAGAAATATGAAGCTTGCAATGAGAAGGCGAAGAACCCTACTTTGTACAAGGCACCGCTTCCCGATTTGTCCCCACATCAGAAAGAAAATCTCCACATAAAAGAAAGCATACGAGACCGTTCCTCGCGATGTTAGGAGTACTCTATGGCGCTTCAACCTTCACATCATCTGAAGACTCAGCGCTAATCGCCATCATGACTCCTGCTTAATCCACCAAAGAAGGAAAATGCTCCAGGCTATGAGAGGAGAAGAGGTACTCAAGCATAAAGGAAACAAATATATGAGATTATGGAAGAAGGGGTTCCCTAAAGCCTTATTTATAGCCACAAGATTCATCAAGAGGACATGTGAAGAGCCACTCCCCTATTAAATAGGAGTAACTCCTCCACAACTAACAAGGAGCCTATCCCTCCAACTTCCAATCGAACCTGGTCAAATTGATGCACTCGAGCCCGATGCCTGCCCACGATGGCAATAAAAAGAGGAAAGACTACGTGCTCGCCATGTCCCACCCCAACAAAGCCCGAGCGAACTCGATCTCAGAATGGGTCCACAACAAAAAAGGGAGGTAAATTGCCATTACTTCTTCTATTCAATATTTTTTAAAAATAGAGGGAGGACAGATTCAAATTCCTGCACAAAATCTCTGAAGCTGCTAATGAAGAGAAGCTATGAGCTATTCCTTTTTCTCATAAGCAACACGCTTGGCTTCCTGCTCGACAACAACCGGGTCTTCTGGGTGAGTATGGTAGGCGAGCCTATCCTCCAGATCCTTTACTACAATCTCCATGGCGGCAGAAGATGCACTGATCTTCTCCAATAGCTGACTATTGGCTTCATGGTCTCGATCGGGTTAGGCCAGCCCGGTGAAGCTCAAGCCTTTGGTGTTCGGTCCGGAGCCTTTCGACTTCCACCATAATCCTCATGGCCCCTTGAGCGATAAAGTGTCGCTTCGTAGACAGCCGTGTCGATTCACCAGATAGTCGATGACACCTCTCAGCCAACCGGCCAAGTTCACGACTAAGGGCACCCAAACCCTCAGTATAGATCGATTTTCCATTAGCGACCTTGGCAAGTAGACGACTACGCTCGGAAGAGGCTAGTGCGTCCATATCCACCTCCTGGCATATTGAAGCTTACTGAGGCACTGTGTAATGCCTTGTCCCGCTCAGTTCAACTGGAGGGATCAAAATGCAACAACGTTTGGACTTAGCCATGCAACGGCTTGCTCGAAGTCCTGTTCGGTCGAGGCAACTCCTCGCTCATGTGGGTGGATTCGATGAACATGTCTCAGCTTGGCCTTCACACTAATAAAATGAAAGTTTTTATTGTACTGAATAGGCTTGAATAAAAGAGGGAATCCACATAATTAAGGAAATAATCCCATTGAGTCATGTATGTGTGTAAAACATAGAAAAAGTGTCAAATATTGCTTAGATGATCTCCAAGATGGTTTTTAAAGTTGGCACTGGGTCCTTCGTTGAGTTAAAAACGTTATGCCACGGGCTATCTAAGTCATAGCAGGTACGTCCCACGATCCCACTACTTGTCATAGCAAAAATGTCCTATGGTCTCATATTTAGTCCTATAGAAGATGCCACAGGTTAAGGCGCTCAAAGCAAACACACGTGCACGATTCCACTGTTCTACGGTTGGATATATCCACATGTTCCCACAGTCTCAAGGCTCGTCATAGAGAGTATGACTTGGGATATAGTGTCATACAGGACACAATTTGTTTAAGGCACTAAACATGGTTGTTTCGATGATAAGTATGCCACGGTCTATGGCACATATGGAACACATTTTTGTTTGCCATTAAAATATCAAAGACAGGTATTACAGAAATACTAAAATTGATTACAAACTCGCTTGTACAAAGAAAAGCCTAGAAAGAAATCCTCAGAAATAATCTAAGTACAATTGTTTAGTTTTTTATTCTGGGGGTGACAGTGGAGGCTCGGGAAAGTGTATCAACTCTGCCTTACTCCTTGGACTATTCGACGCAGTCTTTAGCTCTTGAAGAAATTGCCCTTCGTAGATTGCCCGTCTCTTGCAGGGGTGTGGCACCCTGCTATTTATAGTGATATATATTTTGAGCCGCATAGATGGCCCGTGGCCACGTGGCTACAACAACACGTAAAGACCCACTCTTTGGCCGTCAGCTGGCGATTTGTTAGGATTTTGTTGCAGCAAATCTGGGTGGTTGAGACTTGGTCAGCCTGTCGCGTGTCCTATCGCAGGATAGGATTAATCTGCTGGAGTCATTTTGAGCCGCATGAGTCTTTCAGTTTTCAACCATGTTGGGCCGCATAAGACTCTTGCGGCTTAGGTCGCAGTCTCCCTTAGCTTAAGGACTTTTGAGCCGCATAGATTCTGTATTTTAGGCCGCATAAAGCTCATGCGGCTTAGGTCACAGTCACCTTTGGCCGCATGAAGCTTAGAGACTTTAGGGCCGCATAGGTTGAGCCGCATAAGGTTCATGCGGCTCGGGTAGCAATCCTTCGGGCCGTATGACGATGTTTAAGCACATGAACCCTATTTTTAGTGACATGACATTTTGTCTGATCACGTTTATCTTTTTGTCAGAGTGTCAGAGCTGTCATATTTGTCAGTTTTGACAGAGTTTGTCAGCTTTATCAGAAGGACTGATGAACTTGGCTGCATATCTTCCTTCTGCGGCTCGAATCAATCTGGTTGCAGACGGGTCGCATGGGGTGCTGAATCTGTCATACGGCTCTCCTTTATGCGGACCAGTTTGGCCGAAAGTGCTCATGCGGCCAATTGTGATCCGTATGAATCCCATATTTTCTATGCTTCTACAAGACCCCCTTCAAAGTTTTCAAATTTCAAATTTGGAATACTTTGAATAAGAAGCATGGAGATATGTCAAGCCGTAGGGAGTCTTCAAGTCAGGAGAGACCTTTAGCCGCAGGGAGATCTTGAGCTGCAGGAAAATTTCGAGCCACAGAGAGATCTTGAGCCGCAGGAAAATCTTGAGCCGCAGAGAGACCCCATCCAGCCTGCCAGCTGTAACTGCTGTATTTAATTTCTTGATTTGGTTTTGGATTTGGGTTCTCTTTTCGAGATAAAGCCGACGGTTACTAGCGATAAAATCTCCAAACGTTATCATTATCTTTAATGATCGCGAGAATCGAAGCGACACTCTTCAGAAACTCTATAAATAAGGGTCATTTGGAGAGAGATTTTTCTCTTTCACCTTCTTCTCCTTCGTCTTCATCTTTCTGTCTCAATTTAGCTATGGCTCAAAAAGCTTCCAAGTCAACTGGTGCTGCGGCCAAACGGAAGGGACTTGCCTCTCCGTCGAGAGCAGTGGACTCTTCTTCCATACATCCCGACGTACAACCCCCTATCAAGGGTAAGGACGGTGGAAAGACGACGACTGAAATTTTGAATGGCCATATCGCATATTTTATGCTCGGGCCTGTCATATATCACCTCTGTGCTTTAAGCCTGGTCGATGTATGCCCTATCTCATTTGGACCGCATGTGTTCTGTATGATAGGGCCGCATGGGCTGAGCCGTATAAGCGCTACACATTCGAACCAGAACCGCATAAGCGCCCCAAGACTGATCCGTATGAATACTGCATGACTGAGCCGCATAAGTGCCTCCTGACTGAGCCGCATGAGCACTTCATGACCGAGCCGTATGAACCGCATAGGTGCCTCATGACTGAGCTGCATGAGCACTTCATGACTGAGTCGCATGAACCGTATAAGTACCTCATGACTGAGCCGCATGAGCACTTCATGACTGTGCCGCATAAGTGCCTCATGACTGAGCCGTATGAGGACTTCATGACTAAGCCACCTAAGTGTCTCATGACTGAGCCACATGAGCACTGTATGACCGAGCCTCATGTGTCTCATGTTCTTTAAGCCGCCCACGCATCCCTCATAACTAAGCCGCATAGGTTCTGTTTGGCTAGGCCGTATAGCTGAAGGATGTACTTCTTCTATCTTTACTTCTTCTTTGTCCTTTGCAGTGAACTTGCCTACAGCTCCATCGGGGGAGCTCCTGATAGGATATGCCCAATCTGCATTGGGTGTGAGTTTTGACCAGATAGTCGAACGTGTGTCAACTCAGATCACCCAAAATCAACCTGAGGCCAGGTTAAGGGATATCAGGAACCAATCTTTTTTTTTACTTACTCAGTATGATGAATTCCGAAAAGCTAGGGGACACTCATCTGAAGCCCGCATTCTTGTTCGGAGATGCTATAGTTGTCTCAAACCCTCGCACACTGGAGCTATCTGAGAGCTGGGATTTCCTTTCCAATAGGAGGGCGATTCACCTTCCTCAGATGGAACACCATTTTTCATTGTCAAGTTTCAATATGGTGTCTATTGAGAGGCGAATGGCGGACCCCGTAACTCAGGATCGGCAAGCAATCTTCGTAGGCAATATCCATTATAATAGACGAGTGCGGTCAGCGGTTGCGACCAGGGAGTTGGTCAGTTGTTCTGTCGTCGGACTAGCCCCTGGTAGTTTTATAAATGACCTGAGGCCCAATAACCGGTTATCTGAGGCCGACACCTTCCTGAACCAGATTGCCCATAAAGGATCATATCCCACGGACAGACTATCACTGCAGGATTGAATGTGTCGTTCCCCTCCGTGGGTTAACTTAACATTCTGGATTCTGTCGACATATGGGGATACTTTACAGCAGCTCGGCCTCTACTATGCCATAAGGAGCACTTGCTATGGTCTTTCTGTGAACACAAGGCTATCATAGCGCTCCTCGAGATGTAAAATCGTCGTACGGGGACCTTTTTTACACCTGCTGGGGAGATGGGGCTCGCCCTTCACGAGATGCATGACGTCTCCAAGTTGCCTTGGGGAGACGAAGTTTATGAAGAGTATACCCCCACGAATGAGGAGTTTGAGAAATTAGAGCGACGGTTTCCCGGGTTCTTTGTCGTTTACCGGGAAGTGTTATGTCATCATAGCACTTATCAACAAATATCGAAGAAAAAAGATGAAATTTCTGAGGGGACCCTTCCTCACACCAAGGCTTGGGTCAGTTACTTATTCGGCCTTAGCGCCTCGGGCCGGATTGTCCCTCGGAGCCCTCAGACTCAAGCAGGGGTGGATGGTCAGGTGCAAAGCGACAAGAGGACCAAAGCTTCTTATGACAGATTCGGGAGCCAATCCGACACATTCAGCTACTTCTATCAAGATACCCAACCCTTGTCCAATAAGGCCATCTTGGCTGGATTTCTGATGATATGGCTGAGGATCTGTGTGGTCTCACAGGGTTCTGATTCTATAGATCAAATCAGCCGCAACCTGATCCTCCCTGCTGTCAAGTTAGTCTTTGGAGGCAGGCTAGCTCTACTCCCATCCATGGTGTGCAGCATCCATCGGGGCCTTCGTATCTTTACGGCCAGAACCATAGCTCGTGACGTTACGAAGGATTTCAACCGAATTAAGCTACCCTACCACTACCTGATGGGGTGGCTGCTAATGTACTGCCCCTCTCTGATGCGACCTGGTCCTGAGGAGAACGCGACGGTTAACGATGCATTCATCTATCAGTATCATGCTATACCTTGGACCTGTTCGACCATGATCGACTGTCGTGTTGCGCTCGCATGGGTGGACAGGTACTCCTTTTTTGTGTCGGTCTCGCCTTTTACTGATGAGGAAATGAGACGTCTTTATCTTGATGGCAGTGTCGTGCCCCAGATTCTATCCGAGAAGATGTTCCACTGGTTACAGAATATCCGTCCTGCACATCTGGTGTACCACAACCGTAACGTTGTCTTTTTGGTACCTTACTTGCCCAGCCGATATTCTAGACAATTTGGGTAATGTCAGTTGTTTTTGGACAACCCAAGTCCCTGCTTGGGTTATAAGGGTGGCGTCCTAGATGGTATTCGAGCCTGGCATTACTACAGTATCGTCTGTACCCAAACCATCTTTTCTCTACCTGACACTAGGGGCTTGGTACGTATCTCGTACATAGTGGCCCTTTACCACATCTCTGTGAATGGGCCTCCCCACGACTTCGATGTGAGTACCAGTTTCGTAACTGGTACTAAGTTGGCAAAAAACTGCGAGGAGCCCAAAAAGAGGAACAGGACAGGGAAGGCGAATACCGTTGAAATCTTTGACTCCGATTCTACTGATATGGAAGAGGAGGATGAATACAACGATCTGTTGCTCCCTGCAAGTACTCCGGTGACGCGCTTGCCTTCTCCTATGCCGAGTCCTTCGCCTAAGCGAAGTAAGCGTGGACCTTCCGTTGCTGATAAGCCTCCTTCTCATAAACGGGTTGCATTTAGGAATCGAGGGTATGATCTTGCGAAAGAGGGCAGTGATGCCGAAACCCTCCAGGAGGTAAATTTTATTCCGACCGACCACCATGTTACTTTTGGAATTTTACCTTATTGTTTCTCTCTTTTTCCTTTGTGCAGGCTTTGGAAGACACAAACCCTCCGGAGCCCGGTACTGCTTTCGAGATTCCTTCAGTTATGGACACCCTAGTCGAAGAAGGTGCAAGCCTTACAGAACCAAATATCGAGGTTTTAGGGGCTCAGTTGGTCACAACCGACCCAGCTACATCTCTTTTCGGGTTAACCGGGGATGGAGTGATAGATGCAGGTGATTCGGATATTGCTGTAGAGGAGGATATGGAGGCAACGGGAGAAATTTTGACTGTCCAGAGCGAGCCGCGGTCTCCACCGCCCTCCTCTGGTAAGCTATGTCATCTTCTTACTGACAAGGAGGTTCATTCGCTCTTTCTTCATATCCTTTGAGTCAAGTTGATTATTGGTTGTTCTGGATCTATAGGCAGCACTCCTTCATTGCCATTGGTGGACATAGCCGCGGAGGAGGAGATAGTGGATGACGTCAGGGCGGACCTCTTACCGAAGAGGAGAAATGGACCTCCTCTCCTTCAAATCGAAAAAGACCCCGCTGAGCCGAGTTCTGAGCCGCTTTTATCAGAAGTGGCCGATGGTAGAGGCGGTGGTTTCTTTACCAGCATCGAAAGATGCAGGGTTGATTGAAGCTGCCTCTTCCCCAGAGATTGAACTCTCCACTCTGCCTAGTCTTCAGCTCCTTCGGGCTACGGAAGAGGAGATTGCTGCTGTGCAGGAGTCTCGTCGCTCGGAGTTTGTCTCTCTTCTAACAGGGTCATCAAGCTCCACTATGCCTTCTTCTCACACGCCTTCAGGTTCCTTGGCTGATATTCCTTCGACTTCGTCGTCTTTGGAGAATTTGGACGAATCGTCAAGGGATATAGTTGAGAGCTTCTACCGTCATCTAAAACGAAGGGTTGAAGCTACTTCGAGGATAGGGACTTCATTTGCCGTGGCCCATTACTGCGCCCAAGGCCAGATTGACCTACTGAAGACGCTTTCGGGTGGAGAAGGAACGGCCGTCCTTCTGGAGCACAAGCTGGCAGAGGTTGATCAGTGCCTAATCCAGTTACAAAAACTGCAGCAAGTCGATGTGTCTGCTGCAGTAGAGCAGGAGCGTGCTTTCCTTATAAAAGTCGTAAAAAAGGTAAAGGCTGTACAGGAGACGACCAAGCCCACCTTGGAGAAGGACCTCCATAAGCTGTCTCTTAAATATGACAAGCTGAGCTGAAAAGGAGAGATTTGCTTGACTCGTGAGGAGACCACCATTTATGCCATGGCCGAAACTAACGAGAAGCTCCTCCAGCTCCAGGCCAGGATGACATCTCTAGGGACTGAGCTCTAAGCCACTCGTCATGAGAGAGAGAAGATCTGTAAGAAGACTGATGAAGTCACACGAGCCTCTGCTGCTCTAGAGGGTGCCCTGAAGAAATTAGAGGAGAATTGGCAGGCTCATGCATATCTTGAGGATGCTGAAAAGCTATCCCAGGAAGCTGAACGCCGAGCCAGACTGAGAATTGAGCGCTCGACTGCGCAGCTGGAAGACATTCTCACAAGCTATGTGTTACTGATGAGTAGTGAATTTTCCTTCTCCCTTTTTTTGTGATGTAGTCTTGTGAATGTAACTTATTTTGAATAAGCAGAATACATTCACTCCACTCTTTATTTGTAGTATCTGAGGTGCTCGTACTAGAGGGCCTAATACAGCATTTGTGTTTGATGAAGGATATCCCACTGGAGGATGTTCTTTTTGTGGACCTATTGCCCTTTTTTACATCTGGAGATGCGAGCAATAGATTTGAATAATAATTGGTGGACCTATTACCCTTTTATGCATCTGGAGATGCGAGCAATAGATTTGAATAATAATTGGTGGACCTATTACCCTTTTGTGCATCGATAGTACGAGTAATATATTAGGAACGAAACCTAACAGGAGTAATATGGATGTGATAGGTTCGGATAAATGGCAGAGCTTTCCTACTCAGAGGTAGTATGGACATGGTAGAAGTAAACTCTGTAGGGATGTATAGAACAACTTAGAGGTAAGGTGAACGTGGATGTTCTAGGATCAAATGTACAACTACGTAGGGGTGGCTGTACGGGATATCCCGTAGGGGGACTTTTGGTGGACCTATTACTCTTCTGCGTACTGGTGGTACGAGTAATAGATTTTTGAGACAAAATCCAACAGAGGTAATATGGACATGATAGGTTTTGTGGTCTTAACACCATGTCTTTTATCCTGGATTAGGTACAGGTGTTAAGTCAATAGACTATCGGGATCAGAGGTAATATGGACGTCACACACGATAATCAAGAATGATTTTTGGTGGACCTATTACCCTTTTGCGCACTGGTGGTGCGAGTAATAGATTCGAGACAAAATCCAACAAAGGTAATATGGACGTGATAGGTTTTGTGGTCTTAACACCATGTCTTTTATCCCGGGTTGGGTACAGGTCTTAAGTTAGAAGATTGTCTATATCAGAGGTAATATGGACGTGATATATGACAATCGAAACATCAGAGCGGAAGTTCAGAGGTATCAATATACATGACTTGTCACTCGAAGATATGCAATGTGAGTCCCTTCGGAGGGAACAGAGTGTAAGTTCATAGATACCTGATGTACATAAATCGACACTCTAGGCAGTATTCTTTTTTTTAGTCCAACGGCAGCCTCTTATTTATGAAATAAGGAATTTTTTCCACAGGGATTACATCCTCAGGATAGGGGCTATCCACCTGTGCAACCAGGTACTTGGCGAGTTCTACGTCCTCTTTGGCTACCTCCTGCGAGACCGAAGGTTGGGGCACTATCTTGGGCAACTTGACCACCAAGGGTTCAGCCTGTGGTATTGGCTTGCCTGAGGGTGTCGGATCGACACTTGGTTGCCGGTTCGTCTTGGGAAGACGGATGACAATTGGCTCGGTAGGGAACTTTGTGTCTTCTGGTTGCCTTTGAGTAGATTTTGGCAATCGGACCACCATCGATGTCACAGAGGGCCGCACATCTTCCTCTTACCTTTGAATGGATTTCGGCAATCGGATCACCATCGGCCCTATGATGAGTTTTGGCTCCTGGCTGGATCTCGGGAGCCGAATGACCATTGGTTCCAAATGTGCAGGTGAGGCAGGAGAACAGGGCACTTCTTTATGCAAAGGTGCGAAGAGGGGTGCGGCTTTGCCCGGTTTACGGGCCTGGAGATGAATTCTCAAAGGTTACTCAGGCCCTATGATGGCCTCCAGTTCGTCAGTTATGTGCTTCTTGGATTCGTCATATAGACAAGCCTCCGAAGAGTAATAAGATTCAACCCCTTTGAAGGGATCGATGTCGGCGAATTTAGTCTTCACGAAGCCGTGCTTACTGACATACTTGAAGTACTGGTGAAGGGAGGAAGGTACTATCATATAGTCATGTATCCACGGACGTCCCAGGAGGATGTTGTAGGACGTGTCTGTATCTATGACGTAGCAGGTAACCTCCATCTTTAGGTCACCAATCTGACATTTCAATCGGATCTTCCCTAGGGGATAGCTCATTCTCGAGTTGAAACCGCTATGGCAGTATTGATCACTACCAAAATAAGTCATATCAGCGACGAAATTAGCGACGCAGACTTAAAACGTCGCTAATTTTGTTGGATTTAGCGACTCCAAAAGTACGCATCATAATACGTCGCTGATAGCGACCAACAGCGACATATTACGACCACCTTTAGTGTAACAAAAATCAACATCGTTGATTTGTCGAAAAACGTCGCTAGTTTTATTAATTTAGCGACGTTTAGCATCGCAAAGATTAAGACGTCGTCGAATATTAAAGGAAGGCCGACGCTTTGCGACGTAATTACGGACGTCGCTAACTTCCGCTAAATAGGGCTTCCTCGGTTCGACTTTTCATTTCTCCCTCTTTTCAAATTTTTTGTTCCCGCCCCTCTTCCCCGACCTCGACGACAGCCCGACCCCTTTCCCTCCGACGCCGCTCATCCTCCTCCTCCACCGCGAGCCCCTTCTCCTTCCTCCGGCGAGCCCCTTCTCCTTCTCCTCCTCCACCGCGAGCCCCTTCTCCTCCTCCACCGCGAGATCCTCCTCCTCCTCCTCCTCCTCCACCATCGCGAGGAGACTGAAGGTAAACCCTAACCCTAAATGAGATGTTTTTCATATCCAAAATGGACACGGAGACACATTACGACCATGTGTTCACTGATACAGTGTGTTCGTGAGGTTTTGGACACTTTGTGTCCATTTGTTGGACACGTGGACACCCCCAAGCTTACATATATGTATTTCACCTCTGTACACTTAATCCCCTCCTCTTCCACCACCGAACTTGTCCTCCTCCTCCTCCTCCACCACCGCGAGGAGACTGAAGGTAAACCCTAACCCTAATTGAGGTGTTTTTCGTGTCCAAAATGGACACAGAGACACATTACGACCATGTGTTCACTGATACAGTGTGTTCGTGAGGTTTTGGACACTTTGTGTCCATTTGTTGGACACGTGGACACCCCCAAGCATGTATATATATGTTTTTCACCTCTGTACACTTAATCCCCTACATACACTTGTGTATTTTCGTATTAATTTGGTTTTGTATATTGGGTTTGGATTTCGATATAGTGTTTGATACATTGTTTCACCTTGCAACATTCCTACACTTATTTTAGACAACAAGTATATGAACCAATTAGTCAACATCTATTTGTTGAAGTATGGTACTCCATTCTTCGTAAGTTCTAGCTATATATGTCTCAAGATCCAATACTCAAAAATCCCAAGAAGAAGAAAAGAATAAAATGACATCGCTCAATACCCTATGACAACTCTTTGTAGAATTGTGTTAAAGTGTGAGTTCTACAGTATGAGTTCTACAGTATGGTTCTCTTTGTAGAATAAAATGACATCGCTCAACCCTATCGATCCTCCATACAAGTCTTCCTTCATCTATTGTCTTAAAGTGTGAGTTCTACAGTATGGTTCTCTTTGTAGAATTGTGTCTTATTATAGACAACAAGGGTTTCCTATTTTTACAGGTAACATGGCAACAAGTGTAAGGGAACATATAGGTATGTGTTTGTGTTTGAAAGGGAGTGTCACAAGAGTAAGGCGTGAGCATGTGTTAGTATTTTGAGCTGTGAGAGTGTTTGTTCTATTGAGGTTAGTACCAACTGTATTTTGGCTCCAGCTTCAGCTCCATTTGCATTAATCTACGGTACGACATGGTGATCAGGACATAGTCCCTGCAGCCATTCGACTGGCGAGGCAGAAACTATGTAGTCGTAGATAAAGTTGACTGTCATCCAACCCTCATCCCTCTGCTTTCGAAAATGTACTCAAATTACATGATGGTTCCTTTAGCTTGTTTATGTTACAATTATATTATTTGTGACTATCGATCTTACCAGATGGCACCCATGACCCGAGGAGCGGCACGTCGTTTGAGGGAAATAGTGAATGCTGAGGTGGCTCCTCCTACAGTTAAGGAGGAAGTGGCACCGGTTGCTAGTGAGACCGGGAGTTCTATTCTTCCAGCACCGGTAGCTAGTGAGACCGGGAGTTCTATTCGTGCAATACTTGTAAGGGACGACATCTCTCCTCACGCCAAAGATCTCGCTTTTTTGAGGTGGTTGCGTGATCGTATCACTGAGCGTTTGCGTGAGCAGCATGGTTCTCATTAGCTATTAAGTACTTATTTGTATTGGACTATTTGTATTGGGTTGTTTTTGTATTAGACTATTTGTATTGGACTACATATATGAATTAGTACTGTGTCAATCTCTGGATTGTATTGGACTACGACATGGTGATCAGGACATAGTCCCTGCAGCCATTCGACTGGCGAGGCAAAAACTATGTATCCGTAGATAAAGTCGATTGTCCTCCGACCCTCGTCCCTCGGCAAAGATGATACGACAACCAACCGGAGAGGATACTCTGAGAGATCTATCTGAGTAGGATGTATACTCTGAGAGATCACCTTTACAAGAATTATATCAGTAGTAGGATTGAGTGTTGGAGGAGATATTATCAGAGTATACGTCCTACTCAGATGGGTCTCTCACCGTTAATATTTTTTCTGACGGCATGGTGGATGTGCTCCCTCAACAGATTCTTGCTCCGAGCCAAAACTTTGCCCCGGAGCTCAAGTGGACATCCTTGGTGTAGAGCTCGAGTGAGAGGTTCCTGACAGCATGGTGGTCTCCTTTGTCAAAGTATCCGTGCTCATCCCATATTGGTCGTGGGTCGAGCACGGATACTTTAACAAAGGAGACCACCATGCTGTCAGGAACCTCTCACTCGAGCTCTACACGAAGGATGTCCACTTGAGCTCCGGGACAAAGTTTTGGCACGGAGCAAGAATATGTTGACGGAGCACATCCATCATGCCGTCAGAAAAAAATAGTAACGGTGAGAGACCCATCTGAGTCGGACGTATACTCTGATAATATCTCCTCCAGCACTCAATCCCACTACTGATATCATTCTTGTAAAGGTGATCTCTCAGAGTATACATCCTACTCAGATGGATCTCTCAGAGTATCCTCTCCGGTTGGGTTGTGTTCTGAGCCATCCGTTCTCACAGTGTTTTGTATTTTCGGCGAACCCAGGGATTGGATTCTGTATTTTGTATTTTGGTTTCTATATTTTGTATTTTGGTTTCTGTATTTTGTATTTTGTATTTTGGTTTATGTATTTTGGCTCTAGCTCCATTTGTATTAATCTACGGTACGACATGGTGATCAGGACATAGTCCCTGCAGCCATTCGACTGGCGAGGCAGAAACTATGTAGCCGTAGATAAAGTTGACTGTCCTCCGACCCTCATCCCTCGGCAATGATGATATGACAACCAACCAGAGAGGATACTCTGAGAGATCCATCTGAGTAGGACGTATACTCTGAAAGATCACCTTTACAAGAATGATATCAGTAGTGGGATTGAGTGCTGGAGGAGATATTTTCAGAGTATACGTCCTACTCAGATTGGTCTCTCACCGTTACTATTTTTTCTGACGGAATGGTGGATGTACTCCCTCAACAGATTCTTGCTCCGAGCCAAAACTTTGCCCCGGAGCTCAAGTGGACATCCTTGGTGTAGAGCTCGAGTGAGAGGTTCCTGACAGCATGGTGGTCTCCTTTGTCAAAGTATCCGTGCTCATCCCACATTGGTTGTGGGACGAGCACGGATACTTTAACAAAGGAGACCACCATGCTGTCAGGAACCTCTCACTCGAGCTCTACACGAAGGATGTCCACTTGAGCTCCGGGACAAAGTTTTGGGTCGGAGCAAGAATATGTTGACGGAGCACATCCATCATGCCGTCAGAAAAAAATAGTAACGGTGAGAGACCCATCTTAGTAGGACGTATACTCTGATAATATCTCCTCCAGCACTCAATCCCACTACTGATATCATTCTTGTAAAGGTGATCTTTCAGAGTATACGTCCTACTCAGATGGATCTCTCAGAGTATCCTTTCAGGTTGGGTTGTGTTCTGAGCCATCCGTTCTCACAGTGTTTTGTATTTTTGGCGAACCCAGGGATTGGATTCTGTATTTTGTATTTTGGTTTCTGTATTTTGTATTTTGGTTTCTATATTTTGTATTTTGGTTTCTGTATTTTGCATTTTGTATTTTAGATTCTGTATTTTGGTTTCTGTATTTTGGCTCTAGTTCCAGCTCCATTTGCATTAATCTACGGTACGACATGGTGATCAGGACATAGTCCCTACAGCCATTCGACTGGCGAGGCAGAAACTATGTAGCCGTAGATAAAGTTGACTGTCCTCCGACCCTCATCTCTCTGCAATGATGATACGACAACCTATCAGAATCCTCGACTCTCTTTCGCTTCTTGGATATTGACCCAGCTTCCAATCTCTCATTTTCCTCCGGGTCCACTCTACTCCCAATCTCTTCCTCTTTTATACACGGATCTACAGAATCAATACCATCCAAGGAAGGCAAAACTGAATCAGCATTGTCTTCCGGATCGTCCTCATCAAGGCATAACGGGCTGCTCAGTATGCCCAGTTTCTTCAACTTCTCGCTGGCTGCAGAGTCGAAATGGGAACGGGTCCTCTTTGCCGGCCCGGAGCTCTGACTCGCACTCGTCACCGCGCTACCGGTTTTCTCTCCTCCTCTGACGCGAGTCATAATTAAGAAAAGAAATTTCGTACCTCTTCTTCACATAAACATCATTGTCGCCTTGTACTCGATCCTCCTCATCTGTGACGCTATCCAACTTCTCGGTGCCTACATTGTCACTCGTATCGTCCTCTTCTTCGCCTGTCTTTTTGCTCCATGTCTTGCAATCATCTGCTATCACCGCCGACTCATTCGACTCCTTCTCCGATGACTCCGAGGAGGAGGAGGAGGAGGAGGAGGAGGAGGAGGAGGAGGAAGACTCGGAGAAGGAGTCGAATGAGTCGGCGGTGATAGCAGATGATTGCAAGACAGGGAGCAAAAAGACAGACGAAGAAGAGGACAATACGAGTCGAAGGGGAGATTCGAGTGACAATGTAGGCACCGAGAAGTTGGATAGCGTCACAGACGAGGAGGCTCGAGTACAAGGCGGCAATGATATTTATGTGAAGAAGAGGTACGAAATTTCTTTTCTTAATTATGACCCGCGTCAGAGGAGGAGAGAAAACCGGTAGCGCGGCAACGAGTGCGAGTCAGAGCTCCGGACCAGCAAAGAGGACTCGTTCCCATTTTGACTCTGCAGCCAGCGAGAAGTTGAAGAAGCTGGGCACGCTGAGCAGCCCGTTATGCCTTGATGAGGACGATCCGGAAGACAATGCTGATCAAGCATCTTCCTTCTCCTCTCCTCCACCATGGCTCTGGACCCATCTGCTCCTCCCTACTTCCTTTCTTCTTATTTGACTCTCTCAACCACATATGATATCCAGCTCAAGTGTAGAGTCGGAGGAGAAGAAGGGGCAGGAAGAGAAGGGGGAAGCAGCACAGCCGGCGGCATGACCCAGAGAAAGTACAAGTGTTTTCTTCAAATCCATAGGAGAACTATAAGGATATATCTTTTCACATTATGTCACCTTGTCAAAGACCCTTAATGTGAATATCATGTTACCGCGGTATCGGAAGACTAACATGTCATAATTTTCTAAGCCGTGTGTTTTGACATAATCCTCCCAACTCTTTCCTCCTATGTAGTAATCTTGCATTATTACATAGAACTGAAATCCGGTTGGAGGATTATGTCAAAACACACGGCTTAGAAAATTATGACATGTTAGTCTTCCGACACCGCGGTAACATGGTTGTCACATTAAGGGTCTTTGACAAGGTGATATGTTGTGAAAAGATATATCCTTATAGTTCTCCTACGTATGTTGAAGAAAACCTCTGTACTTCCTTCGGATCATGCCGCCGGCTGTGCTGCTTCCCCCTCCTCTTCCTGCCCACTTCTTCTCCTCCGACTCTACACTTGAGCTGGATATCATATGTGGCTGAGAGAGTCAAATAAGAAGAAGGGAAGTAGGGAGGAGCAGATGGGTTCAGAGCCATGGTGGAGGAGAGGAGAAGGAAAATGCTTGATCAGAACTTGAGGTGGAAAAGTTGTGACGTTGATAGCGTGAGAGAGGGAGAGGGTGAATGGAGGGAGGGAAGTGGCTGCATGTCTTTGGCTCACTCGAGCGGTATTTGTCCTTCGACCCTCATCCTTCGGCAATGATGATACGACAACCTATCACTATATCTTATATAGTAGTAGATGATATCTTAGTATTACATTATGTGAGTTCGTCTTGATTCTGTTACATTATTCAGATACTAGATACGATAAGAACATAGACTACACCATATGTCCAGAACATAGATGATTCACACTAATGTATGCTAGAATGAATTTTGGGTTGTGTTCTGAGCCATTCGTTCCCATATTTTATGTGATTGTTGTAGACTTGGTTATAGGGACTGAAACCTGTATACAGCGAGAAATGGACATTCTGTGATTGTTTGGATCCTATTCTACAGTGAGAAATGGTTATCTTTTAAAACTGCAGGGAGAAATGGATATTCTGTATTTTATTTTTTATTTTTTTGCAGATTTAGCGATGTTTACCGATGTTTACCGACGTCCTTCGACCCTCATCCCTCGGCAATTATGATACGACAACCTATCACTATATCTTATATAGTAGTAGATGATGTCTTAGTATTACATTATGTGAGTTCATCTTGATTCTGTTACATTCTTCAGATACTAGATACGATAAGAACATATACTACACCATATGTACAGAACATAGATGATTCACACTAATGTATGCTAGAATGAATTTTGGGTTGTGTTCTGAGCCATTCGTTCCCATACTTGGCAATTAAGCCATTCGACTGGCGAGGCAGAAACTATGTATCCGTAGATAAAGTTGACTGTCCTCCGACCCTCATCTCTCGGCAATGATGATACGACAACCTATCACTATATCTTATATAGTAGTAGATGATGTCTTAGTATTACATTATGTGAGTTCATCTTGATTCTGTTACATTCTTCAGATACTAGATACGATAAGAACATATACTACACCATATGTACAGAACATAGATGATTCACACTAATGTATGCTAGAATGAATTTTGGGTTGTGTTCTGAGCCATTCGTTCCCATACTTGGCAATTAAGCCATTCGACTGGTATCGACGGTGTTGGATTATTATATACCATTTCGGATAGTATCGTTAGAAAGTAGTCAACAATGCTTCGTATTGTGAAGTGATATTGTTGTAGACTTGCTTATAGGGACTGAAATCTGTGTACAGTGAGAAATGGACATTCTGAGAACTGGACATTGTGTGATTGTTGTAGACTTGGTTATAGGGACTGAAACCTGTGTACAGCAAGTTTTGGACATTCTGTGATTGTTTGGATCCTATTCTACAGTGAGAAATAGTTAGCTTTTTAAACTGCAGGGAGAAATGGACATTCTGTATTTTATTTTTTTTAATTTTTTTTGCAGATTTAGCGACGTTTACCGACGTCCTTCGACGTAATTTTGCGTCGGTAAACGTCGGTAGGTAAGCGATATTATCCAGTGTACCGACGTTTAGCGACGCAAAATTACGTCGGAGGACGTCGGTAAACGTCGCTATTAAGCCCCAGGAATTCCCAGGATTTATCGATGTTTCGCGTCTTTGATCATGTCACTAAACCGCCGACGAGTCGACGGTAATGCGTCGGTAAATTTACCGACTCGTAGCGACACCATATTTTACGTCGCAGAGACACCGACGACACGACGGTAGACGTCGGCATTATACCGACGTATATTTACGTCGGCAAACGTCGGTAATTGCGACGATTGGCGACGTTTATATGATCAGCAACTAACATTTCTGCGACCAGCCAGAAACGTCGGTAATTTCGTCGCTAAATATTGTTAGCGACGAATATTGTCGTTTTTACGACGTCTTTTGGCGTCGCTAAAACGACTTATTCTGGTAGTGGATCGCCGCTAGCCGGTGCATAGGGATGCTCAGAAGTTGGAGCAAGCTTTTTGGGATGATACTTATCGACGAGCCAGGGTCGATATGCATCCGATCCACCTTGATGTCGCCTATGTATCCAGTGTAGTACAAGGGGCGATCATGCAAGTTGGACTTGATCAACATGTCCTGTGGGGTAAATATGATGTTGGGTATTACATCTGCGCCATTGCTGTCCTGTAAATCTGCTGACGGGTCTTCCCCTGGAGGCTTGACCTGGGCTAAGTAGGCGTCAGCATTTTGGAGTGCTTCGCTCAATGCGACACGAATATCCTTGGAGAGCCTTAGGAGCTCATATAACGACAACTTTGCCAGTGTATTAGCCAATTGTGCTAATATGTCAAAGTTGTAAGGTTTCTCCAGCCCCTGAGGTGCATCGTTACGGGGTGGCATGTCGAAGCGGGTTTCCTTTGGCTTGGACTTATCTGCCGGTGGAGGCTGAGGCGGCCTTGGAACATCAGAGGCAGGCAACATTGTCGGCTGAGGATCTTCGACTGAACTTCCGAGTGTGGGCTGGACTCGTGTCCCAGACCGTGTAACAACGGCTGCCGCTTCCTCAGTTTCGGCTGAAATTGTATGGCAGGATCTAGACTTCATGCCCTTCTTCTCGTTGGTTGGAGATGACACCGCCTGGGTAACTTCGGGCTCTAAGTCCGGGTGCACCCATATGATCTCTCCTTGTAACGCCCCAGTCCTAAAATACGTAGGACCAAGTACGTAGACATGTCAGCTGTATTCATACGAAGTACGTAGGTCTCGTATGAATACATGAGCTGTAAAATACAGTAATCCAAGATAAACTAAATCTCATCCACAATGAAAAGAATAATAATATAAATATCAACTCGAATATTTATGATACAATCGTTGGGCACAGACAAAGTCCACTACCAACTATCTCAATGAAAGAAATGTACAATAAATCGAGCGATAAAAATGGCAAGACGAACCAAGCACAATCGTCTTCGAAGGAATGAAGAATACCACGGCCTTGGCTAAGATACCTGCGGAAGACATGAACACACACCTGGGGAAAAAACCAGGTCCTCAGACAGACGTAGCAAGATACAGGAAGAACAAGCTAATATGAACTGTCATAATAAATACATAATATATAAACTAGACATAAATATGCAAAGGAGATTCTAGCCACCTAATGTGGAATTTAGAGGACAACTTTCATGCGCATGGGTGGGATTTTAGGCTATGTGTACGTAACTGGCATCCAGTCATCTGTATCCGTCCGTAACGTCTAAAACATCAGAGGGCATCTGCAAATATATTGCCACAGTTCCATCCGGAGACTGTGGTTTACCTGTTTGGATTCCCATACGTACTAGCGACTGTCCTCCCCCAATTTATCCCACACTGTTCAAGTCATGTCCATGGCTCGTCCAGTTTTGTAACTGCTTGAGTCTCTAAAACCCTAGTCATAGCAGTTACGATCATCTACCGTCACACGACTTTAGAGATAGCTAGTCAATAAGTCGTGCCCCTAGCAACATGTCTCAAACCGTGTAGTGTGAGTGTCACAGCCAAAGGAGATGTAAGGATATCCCCTAACAAGAAGGTAGTCCGCTAACACTAAGTCAACATGCATAAAATAAAGTAACGACTAATAAAGTCGCTTGCACCCAAGTATGGCTTGGACGCGCAATTTATATCAAAGGAAACTAACAATATGAAATAAAGTAAATAATACAGTAAATAAATAATTGACAGTTAATTAGCAAGGTATACTTGCCTGTTACGACGCCTGGTGAGCTGCCTGGTGTGGTGCTATGATCATGGTGGCACAACATACGACTTTGGTGATACAACTACGCAAGACGACCTCTCAGTTTGATTAAAGTTGATTGGCGTGATATGATCATATCGGCACAGAATTAGTCCTAGACGTCAAAACTATGCAAGATAATTTCGGATGATGGTACGGACCGTGTCATTAAGTCCGGAATAGTCAAATTAGCAAGGGACGATATAAGGTAGTTCAGAATTCGGAAGAAGACGTAAATATGACTAGCCACGAATAAGAAGAGAGATGTATATATATAAATATATAGCTATTTTTGGAAAACATATATTATATTGAAAACTATATTTTATTAGTCAAACTATTTTGGATAAATACTTTAATAATCTAAAAATATCTTTTGAAACCTTAATTTTATAATATTATAGTTTTAGGTCAAAAGTCATATTAAAAATACCTCAAAAATACAATAATATATTTTAGGCTTCATAATCTAGTTTGAAATGAAGGTCACTATACTTTTGTTACAAAATAATTTCTAAAAAATTATTTAATATACATATTTATTAAAAATAATTACAGTTAATAACTGGTGATAAAAATAATAATACTAATAATAACAAAATAAATGATAATAATAACCTAACATGAAAAATAACCATTTCTATTTATTATCTTGGTCACTGATGATAATAATAATAATGATATTAGCAAAATGTCTAATGTTTGCAAAGAAAAGCAAGATTCAAAATAAAAAAAATATCAATATGATAATAATAATAATAATAACAATACTAATAGAAATAAAAAAAATTAATAATTACAGTAATAATAATAATAATAGTGATGATTATAATAATTATATTAATAAACAACCACAAAAAATATAAACAAATAATAAAATATTAAAATAAAATAAAAAACTTGCTGCTCTCTTCTTTTAGGAAGGGAGGAGAGAGAGAGAGAGCGAGATGCAGAGAGAAAGGGGGGCGAGTGTGAAGAGAAAGGGAGCGGAGAGAGGAGGCGGAGGGAGAGAGAGAGCGAGGCGGCGAAGTCGGGGGAGAAGGGGAAAGTGGGGCGCGGCACGCGGGGTTTTGAGGCGGTCGGAGGCGGTCGGCCTCGGCGAAGAGGCAGATCGGAGGCTGAGGAAGAGTGGCTGGGGTCGGGAGCTGCTCGGCGGACGCGGCGGGGGAAGGGGAACTGGGGCGGCGAGCGGCGTTTGGGGCGGAGACCGCGGCGAGGCTTGCGCCGGCAGCGGCGGATGGCTGAGAAAGGGGGTTTTGAGGGTGAAGAAGCGGCGGGATCGGGAGAATCGCCGGCTGGGGTCGGCACGCGGGAAGCGCGGCAGAGCTTCCGGTGGCTTGCGGCCACGGCGGTGTCGGGACGAGACCGAAGTCAGGTGAGTGGTGATGGGTTTTTGGGTTTTTCTCTTTATTCTTCTTTCTGTGTCGCTGTCGGGTGGCCGGGGTGTGGTCCTGGAAAGATGGAGAGATCACGGCGATGGCGGTGGTTGGATTCTGATGGTGAGGTGGTGGTTCTGGTGGTTGCGGTGACTTGGGGTGTTGGCCGGAAGGATGTAAGGGTGGTGGTCGTGAGGTGGTTGAAGATGGAGACGGTGGCCGTTGGCTGGAAGGTGGAGAAGAGGTGATGGCAGTGGCGGCGAGCGGCAACGTGGTCCGATGGGTACGGCCGGGGGTTATGCAGCAGGAGGCCGCGGTGGTTCTACTGGGTTAGGGGAGAAGGCTGGAGGCGACGGTGTCTGGCTGGAAGGGGATTAGGATTAGGGTTTAGGAATTTGATTGTGTCGGGGTGTGTCCGACACGAAGTGGTTGGAATTGTATATGTAAAGAAAATATGGAAAAAGAATTTTGGACACCGACACGTTGCACGACACTTATGGGTGGAGGAGAATTTTGTGGAATAAAATTTATGGAGGAGTACCTGCCTATTTATAGGACGTGGGAATTCCCAGTTAGATAATGATTAGAATTGATTTAAAAATCTCAATAGATAATACCATATTAATTTAAATATATTTAAAGTAAATTAAATCCAAATTCGAATCAAATTAAATCTAAGTAAATCTTTATTCATAAAATACATCCATATTTTTAAATCATAATAATTTATCTAAATATCAATCAAACAACATTTAAAAATATATTTTTTTATGAACACTAATATTATAATAATAATTAATTTTGAAAATCACAATAATATTTTTAAATATTGATAGAAAATATTTGGAATTATCCTTTGTAAAATAAATAATTAAAATGTCTAAATTATGTATAATATTTCAAAATACCTTTTGTAGTAAAATTAAGATAAAATAATTTTTGAAAATTTGAATCGTCTACACGAATTAATTTTCGTGTACTTCGCATTCAACTAAAATATCTATGTATGTATTTTTTTTTTATGTATGTATATATATATATATATATATATATATATATATATATATATATATATATATATATATATATATATATATATTTATATATTTTTATATATATATATATATATATATATATATATATATATATATATATATATATATATATATATATATATATATATATATATATATAATATATATATATATATACATATATATATATATATAAAATATATATATATATATATATATATATATATATTTTTATATATATATATATATATATATATATATATATATATATATATATATATATATTTTGAAATCGGTATAATTAAATAAAATTGCCACTAGTGTGACGAAAATTTCTTTTCAAACAAAAATAAAATATTTACTATAATAATATTGAAATGAAATGTTTTTCTAAAATCTATAAATAAAGCGTTTTCAAAATAATATATATCTCGTACATATTCGTACTCGACGAAATTTCGCGCGCGACGTTCAAATTCGAAAACAAAAAAAATCAATACCAAATAAAATTTAAAAATCTTAGTAAAAATTTGGGGGCTTTACATCCTACCCAACTTACAAGAATTTTGTCCTCGAAATAAAAATGAGTAGGGGGGTTGAGAGGGTACAAGGGTATATCAATGAGGAACAATCAAATCACGATGTTCAAAACATGCATTAGAAAATCGCGATTTTCAAGTATTGTCGAAATAATCATGGATATGGTTATGGGTGAGGTCGCTAACTAACGTAAGAAAAAGATCAAGAGTCTTGGAAGTGAAGGTAGAATAATTTGAGAACAGGGGCACATGGTCCCTTGGAAAAGATAGTCATCTAGGTTAAGGGGGTACGACTAAGAAAACATTTCTAGTCATTCCTAAATTCCAAACGATTAGATGGTCAAGGTAATAGTTTGAGGGCGAATAACTTGAGACGAGATTATAGTCACGTGGCTTGGTCGAAGGCTAACTAGCTATCATGGTCATAGGGGAACACTTGGTTTCTATCTATCAAGTACGAGTCTTCGTCTAACTAAGTAAAAAACCAATATGAGGCCAAAGAAGTTGTTTTCAAATACCAATATGTGGTTCAAAGGCGAGTGAGTAATTCAAAAAGAATTGCCAAGGCTATCGCGGATGGGATTCTAGAGAAAAAGTTTAGCTATGTCCCCATCCACGTAGAACGATAAATAAAAGCGAACCAAAGTGCACTCGGTTGATCAGACCATCATGCACCGGTTCTGACTAGACAATATGTTAGTGAGCGCGCGCTCAATAGCATGTGTCTTGATCAAGTTTGATAACGGTTAAACTTGCAAAACTAGGCTATAGTAGCAACATTTAGTCAAGATGGTAAAATAAAGACACGTGAGATTATTATTGAAAGAGACTAGAATTAGTTCGAACTACTTAAGAATCTAAGTCTTGTTTGGTGCCTATACAGTCGATCTATTGTCTCCTTGTCTAAGGCTTTGGTCGACCAATAAGGTATGGTCTTTAAAAATTTATAGTCTAGGCAATCCACTTAGTATCTACGATAGTGAGTCATAAGGACAAAGTCTTATGCTAGGTCATGAGGCATTCTACCCAACTTACAAGAGCTAATCGAGGAGTCATAAGGGATCAAGCAAGATGCAAATCGAGGAGTCAAGCGAGAAGGCAGTCAAGTGTGTGGATGAGATCCTAGACTCTAATCCTATACGCAGGCTTGCTTGGTACGGTAAAGGGACCAGACAATTTATCTTGACCTGCATGGTCTACCACAAAAATATGTAACGCCCCAGTCCTAAAATACGTAGGACCAAGTACGTAGACATGCCAGCTGTATTCATACGAAGTACGTAGGTCTCGTATGAATACATAAGCTGTAAAATGTAATAATCCAAGACAAACTAAATCTCATCCACAATGAAAAGAATAATAATATAAATATCAACTCGAATATTTATGATACAATCGTTGGGCGGAGACAAAGTCCACTACCAACTATCTCAATGAAAGAAATGTACAATAAATCGAGCGATAAAAATGGCAAGACGAACCAAGCGCAATCGTCTTCGAAGGAATGAAGAATACCACGGCCTTGGCTAAGATACCTGCGGAAGACATGAACACACACCTGGGGAAAAAACCAGGTCCTCAGACGGACGTAGCAAGATACAGGAAGAACAAGCTAATATGAACTGTCATAATAAATAAATAATATATAAACTAGACATAAATATGCAAAGGAGATTCTAGCCGCCTAATGTGCAATTTAGAGGACAACTTTCATGCGCATGGGTGGGATATTAGGCTATGTGTACGTAACTGGCATCCAGTCATCTGTATCCGTCCGTAATGTCTAAAACGTCAGAGGGCATCTACAAATATATCACCACAGTTCCATCCGGAGACTGTGGTTTACCTGTTTGGATTCCCATACGCACTAGCGACTGTCCTCCGCCAATGTATCCCACACTGTTCAAGTCATGTCCAAGGCTCGTCCAGTTTTGTAGCTGTTTGAGTCTCTAAAACCCTAGTCATAGCAGTTACGATCATCTACCGTCACACGACTTTAGATATAGATAGTCAATAAGTCGTGCCCCTAGCAACATGTCTCAAACCGTATAGTGTGAGTGTCACAGCCAAAGGAGATGTAAGGATATCCCCTAACAAGAAGGTAGTCCGCTAACACTAAGTCAACATGCATAAAATAAAGTAACGACTAATAAAGTCGCTTGCACCCAAGTATGGCTTGGACGCGCAATTTATATCAAAGAAAACTAACAATATGAAATAAAGTAAATAATACAGTAAATAAATAATTGACAGTTAATTAGCAAGGTATACTTGCCTGTTGTGACGCCTGGTGAGCTGCCTGGTGCGGTAATATGATCATGGTGGCACAACATACGACTTTGGTGATACAACTACGCAAGACGACCTCTCAGTTTGATTAAAGTTGATTGGCGTGATATGATCATATCGGCACAGAATTAGTCCTAGACGTCAAAACTATGCAAGATAATTTCGGATGATGGTACGGACCGTGTCATTAAGTCCGGAATAGTCAAATTAGCAAGGGACGATATAAGGTAGTTCAGAATTCGGAAGAAGACGTAAATATGACTAGCCACGAATAAGAAGAGAGATGTATATATATAAATATATAGCTATTTTTGGAAAACATATATTATATTGAAAACTATATTTTATTAGTCAAACTATTTTGGATAAATACTTTAATAATCTAAAAATATCTTTTAAAGCCTTAATTTTATAATATTATAGTTTTAGGTCAAAAGTCATATTAAAAATACCTCAAAAATACAATAATATATTTTAGGCTTCATAATCTAGTTTGAAATGAAGGTCACTATACTTTTGTTACAAAATAATTTCTAGAAAATTATTTAATATACATATTTATTAAAAATAATTACAGTTAATAACTGGTGATAAAAATAATAATACTAATAATAACAAAATAAATGATAATAATAACCTAACATGAAAAATAACCATTTCTATTCATTATCTTGGTCACTGATGATAATAATAATGATATTAGCACAATGTCTAACGTTTGCAAAGAAAAGCAAGATTCAAAATAAATAAAAATATCAATATGATAATAATAATAATAATAATAATAATAATAATAATAATAATAATAATAATACTAATAGAAATAAAAATAATTAATAATTACAGTAATAATAATAATAATAGTGGTGATTATAATAATTATATTAATAAACAACCACAAAAAAATATAAATAAATAAGAAAATATCAAAATAAAATAAAAAACTTACTGCTCTCTTCTTTTAGGAAGGGAGGAGAGAGAGAGTGAGATGCAGAGAGAAAGGGGGGCAAGTGTGAAGAGAAAGGGAGCGGAGAGAGGAGGCGGAGGGAGAGAGAGAGAGCGGGGCGACGAAGTCGGAGGAGAAGGGGAAAGTGCGGCACGGCGCGCGGGGTTTTGAGGCGGTCGGAGGCGGTCGGCCTCGGCGAAGAGGCGGATCGAAGGCTGAGGAAGAGTGGCTGGGGTCGGGAGCTGCTCGGCGGCCGCGGCGGGGGAAGGGGAACTGGGGCGGCGAGCGGCGTTTGGGGCGGAGACCGCGGCGAGGCTTGCGCCGGCAGCGGCGGATGGCTGAGAAAGGGGGTTTTGAGGGAGAAGAAGCGGCGGGATCGGGAGAATCGCCGGCTGGGGTCGGCACGCGGGAAGCACGACGGAGCTTCCGGTGGCGTACGGCTACGGCGGTGTCGGGACGAGGCCGAAGTCAGGTGAGTGGTGATGGGTTTTTGGGTTTTTCTCTTTATTCTTCTTTCTGTGTCGCTGTCGGGTGGCCGGGGTGTGGTCCTGGAAAGATGGGGAGATCACGGCGATGACGGTGGTTGGATTCTGATGGTGTGGTGGTGGTTCTGGTGGTTGCGGTGACTTGGGGTGTTGGCCGGAAGGATGTAGGGGTGGTGGTCGTGAGGTGGTTGAAGATGGAGACGGTGGCTGTTGGCTTGAAGGTGGAGAAGAGGTGATGGCAGTGGCGGCGAGCGGGAACGTGGTCCGATGGGTACGGCCGGGGGGTTATGCAGCAGGAGGCCGCGGTGGTTCTACTGGGTTCGGGGAGAAGGCTGGGGGCGACGGTGTCTGGCTGGAAGGGGATTAGGATTAGGGTTTAGAAATTCGATTGTGTCGGGGTGTGTCCGACACGAAGTGGTTGGAATTGTATATGTAAAGAAAATATGGAATAAGAATTTTGGACACCGACACGTTGCACGACACTTATGGGTGGAGGAGAATTTTATGGAATAAAATTTATGGAGGAGTACCTGCCTATTTATAGGACATGGGAATTTCCAGTTAGATAATGATTAGAATTGATTTAAAAATCTCAATAGATAATACCATATTAATTTAAATATATTTAAAGTAAATTAAATCCAAATTCGAATCAAATTAAATCTAAGTAAATCTTTATTCATAAAATACATCCAATTTTTAAATCATAATAATTTATCTAAATATCAATCAAACAACATTTAAAAATATATTTTTTTATGAACACTAATATTATAATAATAATTAATTTCAAAAATCACAATAATATTTTTAAATATTGATAGAAAATATTTGGAATTATCCTTTGTAAAATAAATAATTAAAATGTCTAAATTATGTATAATATTTTAAAATACCTTTTGTAGCAAAATTAAGATAAAATAATTTTTAAAAATTTGAATCGTCTACACGAATTAATTTTCGTGTACTTCGCATTCAACTAAAATATATATATATATATATATATATATATATATATATATATATATATATATATATATATATATATTTAAAATCGGTATAATTAAATAAAATTGCCACTAGTGTGACGAAAATTTCTTTTCAAACAAAAATAAAATATTTACTATAATAATATTGAAATGAAATGTTTTTCTAAAATCTATAAATAAAGCGTTTTCAAAATAATATATATCTCGTACATATTCGTACTCGACGAAATTTCGCGCACGACGTTCAAATTCAAAAACAAAAAAAATCAATACCAAATAAAATTTAAAAATCTTAGTAAAATTTAGGGGTTTTACACTCCTCGCGATGTGGTGAGAGGTACCAAACCAGATGTCTGGTTCCGGACGGGTGTATGATTAGTAACCTCCATCGTTGTCCGAGGGACGGGTATTACCCCGTCTGGAGTATTTGTTGGGGGAAGTCACCGAATTGAACAGATACCATGTTCGCAGCCACAGTAACCTCTTCGAAATCTATCGACAAAGCTTTGGAGTCGATAAGACTCTGGATGTACTGCTTTAATTGGAAGCAGTCATGAGTGGAATGATGGACATAGCGATAGAAGTGACAATATTTTGGGTCCTCCATTTCTGCCGCTCGGGGCTCGCGCCTTGGTGGAGGGAGCTGGATCCTACCCCCTTGTAAGAGCATATCGAAGATAGGTTTGACATGACTATCTGCAAATGAGTAATTCACCTTGGGCCATTGACCTTCCGCTTGTTTTTGTTCAGGCTTCTTGGTCGCATCAGCGACCATGGCCTATTTGCCTTTATTGTCCCGGTTGGTGGTGCCGCCACTGTTGTTGTTGCTGGAGGTGGAACCAGGACGTTTGCCCTTATCCTCTCCATCTGGGATGTGTAATCCCAACTGGCGAGCCTTCTTCAACTTTTCCTCCGTATTGGTAGCACTTATGATGAAGGTCGTCCAATCCCTGAACTGATCGTCGCCCATCCAGAGGCTAATTGTGGGGAGCAACTTCTTCTGGCAGATTTCAATCAAGGAGCTCTCGGGATTGCCTTGGGACAATCTCATTGCGGTTTGGCAGAACTGCTCGATATAGTTCCTTGTTAGCTCCCTCTCTTCCTGAACGACGTCTATGAGAGACGACATTGTCACATCATGCTCCATTTCGTAGAACCTCTCGAGGAACATGTGCTTGAAGCCGTCAAAAGAATGGATGTAGTTGTCAGGAAGGTTGCGGTACCAGTCGAACGCGATCCCCTCCAATGCTCCGATGAATAATCGTGTGAGGATGGCATCGCTATGCGGCAAGTGGTCGGTTGTGACCTAAAAATAAGTCATGTACCGACTAGCAGAGGTCTTCCCGTCATACGAATCTATATGAAACGGTGTGTAGCATGGGCGAAAAGGAACATCTCTCCATGCGACGGGATATGGCTGCCGTATTCTGAGGTCTTGGGAGGAGTCTCGGGCATTGAATATTGCTCGAAGCTCCTGGAATTCCTTCCTTGCCTCCTTGGCTTCATCCGCAGCTGAAGGAACGGATGCTCCTAAAGGATCATCACCCAAAGGAGGGGCAGTCGTGTTGGAGTCCGCATTGACTGCGGGTCCCAAGCTTGTTTGTCCGGGCGTCCTTGCTGGTTGAGTTGGCAAGGTGACTTTGATTTCGTCTACAGACTTGACCAAGGATAATAGCATGGCTTCAAGTACTTCTAGACGTTGTCGATCAGTAGGTTCTTCATGATCATCATCGGTCATAAAGACTGTCCGCACATGGGTAGAAGTGGAAGGGATCTTAGCATAGGTGCTCTCTGTGTCATACCCTCGTACCGAAATATTGTCGAGGAATGTCGGAATCTCTTCCTCCTCGAACTCGAAAGGGGTGCTACCCCTGTGCAGGAAGCCGCATCGTCTTGGCGAGGGCGGTCGCCCTCAGGGAAGTCCAAGTCTGTTGCGTAATTTCGGAGGATCTCTACCCCCTGTGTATGCTCTTGGTAGACAGGGTTGTCGCATATATTGAGGGGACTGCTTCCCCCTGCTTCATCCACTCCCAAGGAGGCCGAAGGTGCACCCCTAGGTGCTGGAAGCTTCTTTTTGGATTGAGTGCCTAAATAGACACCCCCTGTGGCTATCAGCGGTAACCCTCCAGATGAGAGTTTCCTTGTAATGCTGGCTGAGATTGTCGGGCTGGAAGAGCCTGTCTTCTTTCCCCCTTGTCGGGAGGAACCTTCCGAGTTTAATTGCTGGAGGCTAAAGGAAACTCCTCGCCTCCCGGAATTTGTACATGTTTCTCGAGTTGTTGTTGGACAGGTGCTGGCTGCTGCAGTCGTTGGAAAATGGACTGCCGATCTTCAGGTGTTGCCGACTTGTCGCAGCAGCAGTTGACGATGACTTGGGTGCAACGACGTCCCGAGAGGGACTCGTCGCATGCCAAGGTTGCCTCTTTGCGTTTGTGAGTAATCACCTCACGCAAGTCGATAGCAGGCTGATCTACCTTTGCATCAAACTTGTGGACTCGGGTATCCCGAGCACACAGGTGCGTAGGTATCATGTTTGCTCCCTGATTCGAGGCTAGTAAAAGCACTTGCTTTCGATCGTTGGAGGGAGACTTTAAAGACCCACCCTGTCCGTTAGCCCTGGGGGATTGGACGTGGGTGGTTCTGTACAACTTTCCATCAGGAGCCCGTATAACAGTTAACGGTGCCCGTTGACGGTCAGTAGCTTGGACAGTTGACTGGGCTTGTTGGGCCCGCACTGTCCTGGACTTCTTACACTTAGCACCTGAATGCGCATAGTAAGAAGAGTCCTAATTAAAATATTCTACATTCTCAATGGGCCGCATGGAGTCGGGCCCGCATGAGAGACGGTCGAACACAGAGCTTCTGACAAGGCCGCATGAGACATCCTGTCTGAGGCCAGGATTGGCTGCCATATGGGCCATCTTCTTGCGGCCAGAGTTGGCTGCCGCATGGGCCATCTTTCTGCGGCCAGAGTTGGCTGCCGCATGGGCCGTCTTCCTGCGGCTAGAGTTGGCTGCCGCATGGACCGTCTTCCTGCGACTAGAGTTGGCTGCCGTATGGGCCATCTTCATGCGGTCAGAGTTGGCAGGCGCATGGGTCATCTGCCTGCGGCCAGAGTTGGCTGCCGTATGGACAGACTGCCCATTTCTCTTATGCGGACTCTTCTTCGTCCGCATGGATTTCCCTTGTGCCCCCAAAAACTCAGTATCGTAGTATTTTCCTTTGCTGAATTTGGGGACAGTGGGGTCCTCTGCGGTCGGAAGCAAAGCCACAGGAGAGCTTCGATCACCGTCTTGGGCCGCAGAAGAAGCTTCTTCGAGAACTTGGTCGGGGGCAACAGTTTTGCGCTCCGACGTCCTGCGAGTTCTTTTTGGGTTGGCTCGCTTTTGTGATGGGATGGCACTCCCTTCAGAGAGGATTTTTTCGAAGGCTTGTTGTTCATAACGAACCACAAGCATTTGTTGCTGTAGAAGCGTAAATAAATTTCGTAGACCAAGACAAGGAAGTTGAGATCTTTACGCAAAGATAGTTCCAGATTAGACTTTACGCAAAGGTCAAACTAAGTCAAACTCAAACTCTGCACAAGGGTTAAATTCAGACTTTACGTGAAGACAGTTTTCACTCTCTACGCAAAGAATGAGCTATCATGCTGCATTAAATGCATGCAGATACTGTTCTGACAGATTGATTCTCTGACAAATAATTGCACAGAAGCCAAGAAGATTGTTGTTTAGTGTGCCAAATGAGCTGCTCTACGCTTGAGGAACAGCCTCCTCTTTACGCATAAGAGTTATTTAAGCTTTTACGCTCAAGGCTATCTCAGCCACTCTTTTTGCACGTAGAGTTTATTTGAGCCTTTACGCTCAAGGGTATTTTTAACCGCTTTACGCAGGAAGCTTACTTTGAGCTATTTTACGCTCAGACATGTCTAAACAGCATCATTTACGCACAGTCTGTCCTGATTGTGTGGGAACGTGGTTTTCTGACGTGGCCTTCATGCCATACTTCTCGAAGAACGTGTATACGTGTTTTTCTTATTTTAATGGATTATGGGACACGTGTCAATATGCGTAGATGCCAATTTCTGTACGTGGATGACAGTTATTCTACCAGCCTGCGTAGAGACCCAATATTGGTGCTTTTTACACACAGAAGATAGGCCTATATAAAGACTTCTTTTTTACAGAAGAAGGACGGGATTTTTGGAGACCAGATATCTTGAGAGAATTCATACTTTCAGAGCAAAGTGATTTTTCAGATCATTTCTCTTCAGCTTTTCTTCTAGAACAGAGTGAAGCAAAGCAGGAAAGCATTCGACCGTGCCATCAGTGCCAATTGTGTCGATACCTTTCTGGTGACTTAGTTCTTCCAGTTGTTCATCTCCAAGCAGTTTTCTTCATCATCATCATGTGGTCCAAAGAACAAAATGATCGCTCTCAGATCAGACTTCCATAGCAATACTCCCTAGAATTTACTTGTACTTTTGTACATTTTCTCTCGTTTTCTTTCAAAAGCCTTAGGGTATTTTGTTAAGTGAAACAAAACAGACCCCCTTCAAAGTTTTCAAAATTTTTTAATATTTGAAATACTTTGAACAGAAGCGTAAAGTTTGGGATATCCAACAGTCATCAGCGTAAAATTAGGGATACCCAACAGTCATCAGCGTAAAATTAGGGATACCCAACAGTCACTTCGAGAATTTGAATCAACCTTAAGTTTTCTATAAATAGACTCTATTGGAAGAGAGAGAACTTTACTCATCTCTTTCATTTCTCATTCTCTTCTTCTTTTATCTTCAAAATCATTTCGAGCAAATGGCACCCAAGAGCAAGGCCGCCGCCTCAGCTAAAGGCAAGAAGCTTGCCACTTCGTCGACAGCTAAATCGTCGGAGGAACTTCACGTCGCTGCAGCATTACTGGAGAAGAACATCGATGAGACCCCAAAGACCAACCCAAACGTGGCTCCGACCATGATACGTAGAAACCCTATCTATTTCGATCATTGGAGAAGATGACCCAAGAACAACCCTAAATCATACGCTCACGTTTATACGTGCCAGCGTAAGAGTTGAAACCAAAAATACGCTCACGTTATACGTGCCAGCGTAGATCTCAAAAATAAAAATATGCTCACGTTATACGTGCCAGCGTAGAACTTGAAAATACGCCCACGTTATACGTGCGAGCGTGAAACTTGAAAATATGCCCACGTTATACGTGTGAGCGTAAAACTGAAAATACGCAAGTCAAAAGACCATGTGTTTTTCATACGTAAAAACTTTACTCTTTTGAACAGAATCATAAAACCAAAAATACGCTCACATTATACGTGCGAGCGTAAAACTGAAAATACGCAAGTCAAAAGACTGTGTTTTTCACATGTAAAACTTTACTCTTTTTGAACAGAAAAAAGTACGCGTAAAAACCTTTCAGTCTTGGACTGCGTAAAACAAATTCTCTTTAAAACAGAGAACCTTTTACGCATAATAACTTCAAAACTTAACTCATGTATAATCATTCGCGTAGAACTTGAGTTTGCATAAAGTTCATACTTAGAGTTTTTACTAATTTGATTTTTCTTGTTGAACTTCTTTTGCAGTGGACTTGGGGATCCATTCTCTCTCTGAGGTGTTTGGCTCACCAACTGTTATTTTGGGATCAAATTATCTGGAGAATTTATCCCATGTCGAATTTTCTCAAACTAACAAGCAGTATCCCAAGGAAAGACATCAGTTGATAGCTGCTCAGGGAGACAGAATGTTGTTATCTCTGACGAACGGAGAATTACTGTCGTCATTGGATGACCAGCATTACTTGAAACCCGTATTCATATTTGGGGACTCAATTGATTTCAAATCTCAGACAAACCCCAAGAAGGAGTCCTGGTTGTTCAAGTTTGGGGAAAGGGCAATGTATCTCCCAACAATGCCAAGGGATTATCCCATTTCTTCTTTTGTTCACGCCACTCATCCGAGACAGATGATCTGGAATCTGACTTCCAACAGTCATAAAGGACTGGGGAAAACTATATTCAAGAGGGATGAAAACCAAATGGGCTATCATTCAAGTACTCTCAGTGGTAATGTCACTTCTTTCTCAGGTTTATTGCCTGGATTCACACCAAGTGAGGGCTCGCCTAGAGATCCAGCCAGTGCAGATATTGATGTTCATTAACAAGTTTATAAATGCTTCAGTATTATATCCCCAAGTCAACCCTAGGCTTCCAGGGTGGATGACCCCTCACAATAAAAATTAGGTTCAACTTAGCTCTTAGATCATAAAGAACTTCGAAGCATAACTACAAGCCATCGGATTGTTAGAAGCGGTAGCCTCCACAAGTCAAGGCATACCCATAAACAATAACCTGTTCTTAGCTCTGATGGAGTTATATATCAGCTCGACGGGAACCTTTACGACCCCAGTAGGCGAAATGGGTTTTGCACTCCATGAGATGCAATTTATCTCCAAGCTACCAATGGAAAAAGTTCCATATGAGGAGTATGTTCCCTCCAACCAAGAACTATCAGAAATTAGTAAGAAAAACCCTCGCTTAGTCGAGGTATACCAAGAGCTGATGTGTCATTATTTGATCTGTACCACTATGTATGAAAGTGGATCACATTTGGCATATGTCAATAAATGGACAACATATCTATTCCATCATAAGAATAGAGTGTCCAAGGAAGATAAAGAGAGATTCCAAGACAGCAAGGCTCAAACCATTAATTCTTGCTCGATAATTTCTGCTGACTTGATAAATACTTGGATGATCACCTATAAGTCCCCGGACAAGTATTTAACAACCAAAGATGGAGAATTCTCTGCAGGGACTGAAACATTGAGCTTTTTAAAACATGGCAGTAAAAAGCTCTCAAAGGAAGCCTTGCTGGCAGGCTTTCTTTCCTTGTGGTTGTGAAGGTGGGTCGTACCAGGGACAGGTAAAGTTGACAGAATTCATCGAAATGTACTATGGCCAGCAGAACTTTTGGTATTCAAGGCTAAACTCAGCCTATTACCGGCAATGGTGTGCCGGATAAATGCGGGTTTACGAGTATTTGGTAAAGAACTGATCAATAATGCTCCCTACCGTCGCAATTTTCCTAGGGTGGAGATGCCCTATACCTATTTGATGGGCTGGCTACTGCATCACAACTGCAGCTTATTACCACCAGGCCCTGAAAATGATGCAGAGGTATTCCTCCAGAAGTTTAGTAAAGCCACCTGGAAAGCAACTTCAGTGACAGATACACGGACAGCACTGAACTTCTCTTATGGGTGAAATTTTTTTGCACACGACCACCAGTTCCAGCCGACTATTTTGGTGTACAATTTGAAGACGTAGGTCGAGATAGAACTGAGATACCTGTGCCAGTCTTCAATTGGTTAATATGCATCAGATCCTCACATCTGATGTATAGAACTGAAGGCAACTGCATCTTTGAACCGTATCTACCTATCGGTTTACTCGTCAGTTCGGGTATGACCAGCTTCACGTTGGTAATTCCTCCACTACTTTCAACAATTATGGAAAATTAGTTGATGGAGCGAGGGCATGGCGATATTTCAGCGTTGGATGCACCGGTACCAAATTCCATGTGTCAACCACCTCAAGCATAACTGAGCTACGAATGCTTCATTCGTATGCACATTTTTATGTCTCCATTCGTTCTTTCGTAAAAGACTACAACGTGAAAGGAAGTCTCCGGTCAGAAAAATAAGGAGATGCCGAAAAAACCAATTATGGTGCCTTCGGATATACCTGATGATGTTGTTCCAGACGAATATCTGGAAACGATCCCTATAGGAGTTGGGGAGACAGCTGCAGGAGAAATTACCATTCCTGCTACCCGAAAGCGAAAATCGGATACAACTGTTACTCTCCGAGAGAAGAAGAAGAAGAAGGTTACTATTAAAGGGCCTTCCAAGCCGAGAGTCTCTACTCCAGAAAGCAAAAATTCTGCCGAAGAGACTCAAAACATTATATCTTCATCAGCTCAACCTGAAGAAGGATCTTCAGCACCCCAGCCGACAGCAATGACAGAAATTACAGGAGTCCTATCTCCAGGACGACTTAGCTCCTTATTGCACCAAACTTTGCCACAAAAGGCGAAAGCTGTCGAAGACACAGCCACAACTCCTGCTAGTAATCCGGAACCCATTCCCTCGGATGAACCGGGTATTGAATTAGATGATGATGACTCGGACTTAGATTATAATGCACTCTTATCGCGTCCTGCACCTACTCCAGGTAACGACAAATTACTCAAAACTTATACAAAAATATGTATTATAATTTTGTATATTGACTATCTTGTTTAACCTTTGTAGGGATCGTCGTTGTGGCAAAGCCTGTTGCTCCTCCCCCTCAAAAGTCTATTCCTGAATAGATAATAGAATCTGAAGAAGGAAGTTCTTCTTCAAAAGAGGATTTTCTTTCTGAGGAAGGTTCTCCATCTGTGGAGATACAAAAAGAGTCTGCATAAGATGCACACCAAGAATTGTCTTCTCTTGCCGAAGAAAGAGATGAAGAGCCGACTGCAGAAGAAGAACCTGCAGTGCTCAAAGAATCGGTTGCTACAAAAGAACCGATTACTGAGGTCATAGATGTAGCAGCAACATCAATTACTACTGCTAATCCAGACCAGGTTCCTGAGACAGTGGTGTTCGAGTTCGAATCGAACATAGAAGGCAGCACCTCCGTAATACCATCCCCTGCCACCGAAACTCAAGCTCCAGAGGCGGCAGAAAAGGTTGCTGAAGATATAGTCCCAGAACTCCATAGGAATCAGTTAGCCATGGTAACGATGACAGATATATCTTTAACTCAACTTGCTACCACAGCGACGACAGGATCTGTCTCTGGTTTTCAGGAGAAGAGATTGGCAGATATTGCTGATACACTAAGCTCTAATGCTGATATGAATCTTTTGGTTGAGATTCATACTGAGACATTTTATAAAACCTTAGCAGCATTGATCAAGATGGTTTTAAAGAAAGGCCTCAGTTATGAGAGTTTGAAAAGTGCGATTGCTACCACCATTGACAACATTGTAATGTTTAATGATACTGAGAGGGCACTAGCCTTACAAAAGATAGTCCAAGGACTTGAACAACCAATCAAAGAATATCTAAAGTTGTCAAGTGGGACTGTTGAAAGCCTAGTCCAATCTGAGTATGATGCTCTCACAAATGAATATACAACTCGGGAAACTATTTTTAAAGAATCTCTTCAAGAATATAGCAATAAGGTTGCCGTAGAAAGGGCCTTCTTGAGAGAGAATAAACCCCTATTGGAGCAGCATCAAGAAGCCTATGACTCAATGAATATCAAAATCCATCAACAAAATGATAAAATCCGTGAAGTCGAGGCTGAGCTAGCTCGATTAAAGGAGGAGCAAAACCAGATGACGGCAGATCGAGATCAATATTTGAGGCAAAGTTCCATTTTGGAAGAACGGATCTTGGGTGCTGAATCAAATGTCAAGACTCTCGAAGAGGCCAAAGATAAAATGATAGCTGCCTTTGCCGAACTTTCCCATCTTTGTACTGCGGAAGCTCGACAATCCAAAGCATATACAACTGTATTGGGCTCTCGCGAAAAGCGTCTGGCAGAATTGCAGAAAATGATTGAAGATCTATCTGCTCCGCCTTAGAAATTTTTTGTACCCAATAAAGAATTTTATATTCTGTCATTTTCTTCCGTTTGCTGATGTAATATTTCAAACCATGAAATGAATGAAATATTTTTTATAAAATAGGTATGAGATATAAAACAATTATCAGAGGTAATATGGACATGATAAGTCTTCAAAACTCAACAAAGTAGATTATATCTATCCAGAGGTAATGTAGACATGATAGAAAATAAATCTTTTTTCTTTTTAGAGTGTACAATACTATCAGAGGTAATATGAACATGATAGATTGTAATGACTCAAAGAAAAGTAGATTAATATCTATTCAGAGGTAATATGGACATGATAGATAATAAATCTTTTTCTTTTTGAAATCAGCTGGGAAGAAAGAAAATCAAAATTCTCTTTTGGGAGAATAAATGATCAGCTTAACCAAACCATGGCAGCGGAGAATGAAGACGAAATTCAAACATAATATTTTTTCAAGAATTTACCATTAATCAGTATCATGAGCAAATCTCCATTAGGTTTAGATAACCTATAAGCACCATTAGAGAATACGGTTTTGACTACATAAGGGCCTTCCCATTTAGCTTGGAATTTGCATTTACTCTTATGAGTCATAACCATAGGTCTTCGGAGAGCTAGAACTAGCTCTCCTACTTTAAATACCCTTTCTTTAACTTTGCGATTGAAAACTCGAGATATGCGGGCTTGATACAACTCAATGTGCTGTTGTGCTTGAAGACGCTTCTCATCAAAACCTTCATGTTCCTAGAGTCTTAAGCGGTCATTATTCTCTATAGTTAGCTCATTAGCAATGGCAATTCTAAGAGATGGTATCTGGATTTCTAGTGGAAGAACAGCTTCACATCCGTAAACCAATAAAAATGGTGTAAAACCAGTTGGAGTTCTAATTGTTGTTCGATAAGCCCATAAACATTCTCCAAGTTTCTCGTTCCAATCACGTTTATTAGAAGAAACAAATTTTTTGAGAAGTTTAATAATTGTTTTGTTGAAAGCTTCTGCTAAACCATTAGCAGCTGGATTGTAAGCTATAGAAGATAAGTTTTGGATCCGATTCTTGTCACAAAATCGATAAAATGCCTGACGGGCAAATTGTGGTCCATTATTATGGATTATCCTTCGAGAAATCCCGAAACGATAAATGACATAATGTTTGATGAAGTTAACCACATTAGACATTTTTACTTCAACAAAAGGAACTGCTTCTGCCCATTTAGAAAAGTAGTCAGTTATAGCAAGGATAAACCGATGCCCTTTGACAGAAGGGAGATTAATCAGACTAATAATATCCATACCCCAAGCTTCGAAAGACCAAGAAGCTGCCGTAGGATGTAGAAATTCAGAAGGTTGATGAATAAAATTAGCATGAATCTGACATGCTTTACACCGTCTGGCGTAATCCACAGCATCTACTATAATAGAAGGCCAATAATAACCCATCCTTCTAATACGATCCTGTAACTTTGGACATGGTTGATGTGCACCACAAACTCCATCATGAGCTTCACAAAGTGTTTGCTTAGCTTTACTTTCCGAATGGCAACACAGTAAAAGCCCGTCATAAGAATGACGATACAACATGTGCATAGAAGTATCATAGTAAAATAGAAACAATCGTCTTTTGATTGATGCAGCTTCCCTTGGATCTTCAGGTAAAATCCCATAGACCGCATAATCAATAAATGGACTTCTCCAATCCTTTTGCTCATTTGATTCGGTAGCATAACTCTGTTCGATGTGCAAATTATTCTTGACACAGAATAGGTCTCGATCCAACAAAATAATGGTATTTTGTCTTCTGATTGTAACTGCTAAGTCTACAACTAAACTACAAGAGCGTTAGCTTCCAAATTTTGAGAGCGTGGTACGAATTCAATGAAGAACCCTTTAAATGAAAGAGCCAATTTGATTACCACTTGATGATAGAGAATGAGGTCAGGATTTCTAACTTCATATGTCCCGCTGACATGATTGACGATCAGCTAAGAGTCTCCATAGGCTTCTAAGAATTCAATGTCCAATTGTTTTGCTACTTGAAGACCAATTAGCAGAGCATTATACTCTGCCACATTATTTGAACATGGTTCGTTGAGGGAATAAGCACGATATATAACCATTTTATCAGAAGAGACTAAGACAATGCCTACTCCAGAGACAATATTGCCTTTGGGTCCAACTTATGATGCTCCATCAAAATATAGTTGCCAAATATCACTCTTCAAAGCCATGTTGCAGTCTACGACTTCATCTGGAATGTCGTCATATAGCTTAGAAGTTTCAGGTATAGGATGAGCTGCTAAGAAGTCAGCTAACGCTTGACCCTTCACTGATTTTTGAGGTATGTAGACCATATCATAGGGAGTAAGCAACATTGCCCAAGTAGCTAACCGGGAATTAAGAATACTTGGCTTCTTCATTAATATCCGAATAGGATTTATTCTGGAGATGACATGAATAGTCTGTCCCGATACATAATATCGTGTCTTTTGAATGGCAAAAACCAAGGCTAGACATTCTTTTTCTACAGGAGTATACCTGTGTTCAGCCCCAATCATCATTCGACTAAGATAATAAATTGCTTGTTCATGACCCTCATCACTTTTCTGTGCAATAATAGCACCAAGAGAATGATCTAATGCTCGAACATACAGCAAAAATGGTCTTCCCACTACTGGGGGTACTAAAACAGGTAGATTTGTGAGGTATTGCTTGATGTCATTGAATGCTTTTTGACATGCTTCATCCCAAACAAATGACACACCCTTCTTCAATAAACAAGAAAAAGGCTGTCATCTCCCAGAAAGATTTGATATAAATCTTCTGATATAAGCAATGCGACCTTGAAAGCCACTGAGCTCTTTCAGATTGCGTAGAGGACGCATTTCAAGAATTGCTTTAACTTTATCAGGATCAACATGGATACCTGGAGAAGTGATGACAAATCCTAAAAATTTGCCACTGGAAACCCCTAAGAAAGACTTAGTAGGATTTATCTTTAATTGATGTTGACACATCAACTCAAATACTGTCTTCAAGTCTTGAATGAGATCATCTTTTGATCGACTTTTGACGGCAATATCATCTACGTAACATTCAACTATTTTTCGCAGATGTTCTTGAAAGATATTGCTCATGGCCCGTTGATATGTAGCACCGACATTTTTCAGACCAAAAGGCATAACCGTGTAGCAATAAACTCCAAGGGGTGTACGAAAAATGTTGTACTTTTCATCTCCTGGATGCATCTTAATCTGGTTGTATCCTGAGAATCCGTCCATGAAAGACATACGTTCAAAACCACAGGTATTGTCTATCATGACATCAGTGATCGGAAATGGAAATTCGTCTTTTGGATAAGCTGCGTTGAGATCTCAAAAATCTATGCAAACTCGAACTTTCCCATTCTTCTTCATGACAGGAACAATATTGGTAATCCAATCTTGGTGTTGTTATTCACAAACAAAGCCACATGTGATCAGCTTTTTAACTTCTGCTTCAATTGTATCCATCATGTCTGGTCGAAAATGCTGCTGCTGTTGTTTTACAGGTTTGGCATTAGGAAGAATATTGAGTTTATGGGTAGCTACTTTAGGATTCAGACCTGGCATATCCTCGTAGCTCCATGCAAAGATATCAATATATTCTTTTATCAGCTTTATCAACTTTTCTTTTTCATCTTTGGAAAGGTTTTTGTTGATAAATATCGGCTTTGACGTAGTTTCGTCTCCAACATCAATCTGGATAATTTTATCTTCTGTGGGTGGCTGTCGCTGTTCAAACCGAAGCTCCCACTGAGTATCCATTTGTTGTGCCCAAGGGTCATTTTCAAATAGTTCAGACTCATCATCGGTTTGAACCATATTAACTGAAAAGACGTTCTCAGATTCAACATACTGGACTCCTTCTGAATCTGAGGATTGTGAAAAACTGAAAGAAAACTCTTCTTCCATATCTTCCTTAAATATATTGGATGTATCGTATCCCAAACCATGACGGGTTCGTTGATAAAACGGATCACCACATAATGGTAATCGTCTACCTTTGCCCTGATTGTGACCTGACTTGGTTTTCAAATCATATCCCATACTCTGGATAATCTTACGGGATTGTTGAATATATCTGTCAATTATGATTTTTCCTTTATCCTTCTCTTCGAGATTATCTGTCTGTATAACAGGAATATTCCTAGCCAAACCAAACACAATTTGATGCTTGTTTTTCTTAGTAGACGGAATCACAAAATAAGATTCTTCATGACGTCTATAAACCACATAAGCTTGTGATGATGAGGCAACAGGTAAAAAATAAGGAGTAGATGTTAGGAACATCTGAGTATAGGGCCCAACATCGATATGAGGAAAAGAATTCTCTTTGTGATTAATATATAAGGTTTCCTCTGTATTTATGTCAGCTTTATGTCGATGACTTTGATTATCAACAGATAAAGTCATTCTTTCAATATATTTAACAGCCATATACTCCAAAAGGAAATCTTCATTAAAATGGGAAAACACAGATTAATTAATATTTACATCATTGACAGACTGGTTACTACGCCTTAGATTAATCATTAACGGACCATCATCCGTCATAGGCGTAGACTTGCCAAGGTTGATAACTAGTGGTTCTGAATCAGTTGGACGAGAAGTACGTCCTTTAACCTTGATCATAAGAGGCTGATCACTAATGTTGGCTTGAACTCGACTTTTGACTGCAATTCTCACAGATTCATCAAACGTAGCTTGAGTTCTTCCTTTAACTTTAATCATCAAAGGTTCATCATCGATAGGTTGGGGTCGAATCTTACCCTTAACCTTAATCTTCAAAGGTTAATCTTCTGAGGGCGATTGGTCTTCTGAAAGCGATTGGTCTTTTGAAGGCGATGGATTTTCTGAAGGCGGTCGATCTTCAGCCATATCGGATATTTCCATCACATGCTCCTGTGTATAGAGTATTGAATCAGAGAAATAAGCTGCAACACCTTTAAAAGGATTAAGATCTGCAAATTCAGTCTTTACGGTCCCATGAGAATCCACATACTTGAAGCATTGGTGGAGAGTTGAAGGTATAATGTTATGTTCATGTATCCATGGTCTTCCAAGTAGGATATTATAAGACACGTCTGAATTGATAACATAGAAGGTTGCCATGGTTCGACGATCCCCTATTTGAATCTTCAGACGAATTTTCCCCAATGGTTTACTTCTTCCAGAATTGAAACCAACAATTGTCGTACTAGTGTAAGTCAACTCACTAGTAGGAATCCTCAATGGTCGTAACATACTCTGAAGAATAATGCTAATGGAAGACCTAGGATCGATGTAAATCCTGTCAACCTCGGTCGAGTCAATATACCCTGTGTAACACAGAGGCCTGTCATGTCGATTATGCTTCAACAGCATATCCTCTTATGTGAAAGTAATATTAGAAATTGACTCCATCACACTGTGGCATTGGGGACACGACACTGGTGTATTGTCAGGACTTTTGAGCTGGGCTAAGCTCCTGTAGCAAAGCTTCACTCAAAGTTTCTCGACTTTCTTTAGAGAGACGGAGTAACTCAAAGATGGAAATCCTAGCCGAAGTATTGGCTAATTGGGCTAAAATATCAAACTTATAGGGTTTCATCAACCCTTGATTTGGACCAGACTTCAGCGGGACGTCAAAACGTACTGTCTTCTGTTTTCTTTTTTCAACTACTGGGGGTTTAGAAAGTCTTGCCTCGGCAGGAATAGAAGATGACTGAGCAGGTAGAGTTTCAGCGGCATCATCCACCTCTTTAGAAGTTCCCTCGTAATCTTTATGGTAGTCCTTTCCAGATCTTGTACCAGCAAAAGCCTCTTCATCAGACTCAGAAGAATGAAGTAACATATTACAGGATTTAGTCTTTTTTCCCTTAGTCTTCGTCTTATGGGGATTTTTATGAGGGACCTCAAATTCCAATCCGACGGAGGATCTCCGACCTTGAATTTGCAAAGGAACTCGCATTGTTGGAGAGTCCTAGGAAAAAAACTCATGAAAATAACCATTCAACTCACAAAAAATTTTGAAATCAGAATTTTCGAATTCGCCTCCATGATCACTTTGGATGCGAGTAATCATGAAGTCCTTTTTGTTTTGAACATTTTTACATAAAATTTCAAATTCAAAATGTGCATCATTTTTATTTGATAAAAAAGAAAACCCAAGTGCAGCGAGAAAAATAATCAACGATAACAAAAGCATAGAGTTTTTGTAGGACTATTGAGCACCTCTAGGGGGAAGTGAATAGAGTGTGTGCGTGTGCAGCGGAATAAATATCACAATTAAAAATTATGAACTATGGCAAGTAGGAGCAAATGAAATAACAGTAAATGAGTTACAGTAAAAGTAAGAGCTAAGAAGATCAAACTCAGTGACACAACGATATATACTGGTTTCCTCGTGGAGGACTAATCTAGTCTCGAGTACTCCTGCTCGATGTTAATCCACTATGGCATAATCTTTAACTGAGTGCTTTCAACTCTTACAATACCGTGCTTGGGGACAAGTGCACAACCAACTTCAACAACATCGTGCTTGACGACGAGTGCACGACCGACTCCAGAAGGGGATTTGAAAACTGGAACGTTTTTTGAATTAGCCTCCGATATAACTCTTCAAAACCAAACTCTAGATTGAACTGAAACTGTACTAGCTTGGCTAAGAGTAGGGGCTAGATTTGAAAGTGTAGCTCGTAGAAAACACTTTAAAGGAATAAACAAGAGTATAAATGAGTAATTTGAAAATGTGAAAGTTATCCTCTATTTATAGTGTTTTTATTGACCGAATTCGGACATAGTTAGGATGCAGAAATTTCACATTCGAATGTTGGATGCAGATATCAAGGAAATTCAAAAACAAATTAAAACTACCCTGACCGAACTCGGGCCGAGTTCTGGCCGAACTGTTTAGGCCAAATTTGATAGTTTTTGGGCTATTTTGATTGTGGATTTTTGGATAGAAATTTGTGGATAGTAGACTATATCTTTGTGGACTGAGATTAGCTAAGCCAGTACCGATCCTAATCAATCTTACATATTTTTTCTAAACTCAATAAAGATAAAAATATAGAAGAAATATGAAAGGTTCTTGATCTTGATTCCATCGCTTTTGGTTCTTGACGACAATGAGACGTTTGTAGCTTGTAGCAGTAGTAGGTGCCGACTTTCTGACTTAAAACCTGTAGCTGTATATATATTTTGCGTATCGACCAAAGTTGACGTTGATTATCAAAATCAGGTATGATCATGACCAGTAGGCCAACAATCTCCCCCATTTTGATAACTAACAAACTTTGAGTCTATACCAAAATATAACCAATATAATATTGAACTTTGAAATTATATCTGACTTGTCTGAAATCTTGAAAATTTTGATTTTGGTATGCTCATTCTTCCCCTTTGTCATGTACTCAAAATATGACTCCCCTGCAATTTATGAGCCAAGCAACAATAAAGAAAAATAGAGTGATACCAATATGATATGAAATAACAAGTCAACTCAGGTAGTATTAAGATAGTACATCAGCAGTAGCAGTAATAGATGAAAACTAACAGCTCACATAAAAATGAAAGTGTCACTTCAACTGAAGTAAATAAGTCCAAAATGCATAAAAAAAACAAAAGTGTTGCTACATAACATATCATCATTAAACAGATCCACAAAATACTAAGTCCAAAATATCAAACCGACGATCAGCACCACCAGGAGCATCAGCAGGCGGCTGGGTCGGATCAAAGTAAGCGGTCATCGGGTCGAAGTATGCAAATGCCGGATCATCCTCAAGTCGAGGATAGTCGCCTGTATAGTACGATGATGAACCATCGTCCACTGGATGTCTGCTATAGCATTTCTCAAGATCTAAACCTGAGAAATGTGGCAGAACTAAGTGTCACTATAGCGAGTCAGATCGGCCTGAAGCTATTGTCCCTGAAGAGTGACAAAAGCATCCAACTGCTGATATAGCTCGTCAATAGTGTGACCCGGGGCTGCAGGGGCTGGATCAGCTACAGAGTTTACTGGGGCTGCAACTGGAGAAGGTGGAGGAGGAACATCGTCAGGAGGGTGCGGGGATCTATCTCCTAGACCTAAGTAGCTCTGATGGTATTCCAAAGATAGGACAGGACTCTAAAGGAATAACAAATTTCTGAAAGATTGCCGTCAGATGCATAGGATAGAGGAGGTTACGGCCTGCCCTCCGATAGTTGATCATAAAAGCTAACATAGACTTGAGAAAGGAGAAAGAAATCCCAAAGTGGATATGATACATCGCAGATAATCCAATGCGTGATCTCATCAGTAGATCTCGTCTTGGGTAGAAGAGATGAAATAATGATACAAAGTAACTCATAGAAATGTTGGTTTAAGTTGCATGCGAACAACATTCTCTGAGGAATCGGAACAGGATGACACAACGCAACTTTGAAGGATTCAAGTGTCATGCCATCGGAAAATTGAATCTTCCTAATCTAGACAAGAGAGTCACCATTGTTAGGCATTAGAAAATATTCGCTCAAGTTGGCAGAATTGAATTCAAATTCCATTTCGCTGACAGATGAAAGGATATTGTAAGACCCCTCCCAAAAATTTACTTTTATTTATAATTTAGTAATTTCTAATTTTGCAATTCATTTCAATAATATATTTGAATTTTCATGACTACAGTCTAACTATTCAATTTTATTTATTTTCGATAATATTGACTCTTGTTGAAATAATAATATTATTATCTAGAGAATTCTATAAGTGATAGAATGTTTATATTTTTCTTTAATAAATAACAACAACTCTACCACTTCCCATTCCTATTTAGCTAACCCCCAACCTCTTCACATTCCTATTTAGCTAACCCCCAACCTCTTCTCTTTCCTATTTAGCTAACCCCCAATCCTTCCATTCCGTAACCCCCAACTCAACCTTTTCCATTTGTAACTTTCCTTCATTTCTCTATAAAAAGAGAAATGTTAAAACAAAAACTTACTCATTACCATCTTCCTCCTTTGGAGCAACCCAGTGACCCGCGCCGCACTCGACGACACGACCTTCATTCCGTGTCTGTGTCTTCCCGAGAGCACCCTTCGAGGCTGACACCAAGAGCTTCCACCAATTTTTTTTTGGTAAGGTTTACTACCGTTCTCTTAGATTCTATAGAAAGAAATATAGTAGAACTATATGATTTATTAGAGATGAAGAATAATAACTCATTGTTCACGTGTATAGGGCATGTCGCTCCCGACTTTCCTTTTTATCTCTCTTAGATATTTTAGCATAATTGCAATAACCCCTTCTTTCCACTCTCTGACCATGATTGTTTCTCTCTGTACATGTTGGTTCAAGCAATCATGATTGTAAATTTAAATAAAAACCCTCTCCACAAACCAATAGTGCAATCAATCCAACTCATCTCCACCATCGTTTTGTCTCACACAATATATGAATAGGTAATTGATAGTTGGAAATGAGCCCTCCATTAATTAATTTTTCCAAATAAACCCCTCCCTTTTTCTGTGTTTGCACAACACATATACACAACAACACACACTATTCATGTAAGTAATGCTTACATGTGCACGAAAACCAACTAAAGTTGGTGACATAATTACGTATAGCCCCTCCACTACAACAAATATATATTTTTATGACGGCTAAAAACCGTCATAAATGATATTTTATAATACTTTTTTAAGCTAGCAGCCGATATAAAAATGGGTGTTATAAATATTTTCTAAAAACGTTATACTTACTCCCTTCATATATAACACTTTTTTTAAACATTATATATAAGTAGAACATATAAAACACTTAATTCACAAATCGTTATACATGAGTTAAATATATATAACCCTTATTTTCAAAGTGTTATAAATATAAAATCTACTTATATCACTTTTTAAAACTTTTATAGATGTAATGCACAAACACACACATATATATCACCTGTAAAAACGTTATAAAAATAATGGTCAATACTGACCGAGACATTCATTTTGAAGCAGACAACATAAAATATCAAATTTAATAAACATTTGAAACTTTAATTTGAATTAAATATATCATTCAGTTCAGTCCCAAAAATACATATACTGCCCACCATGACATTTTTCCAAAAAGATACATACTAGAGTTAAGTATTAAATACCCTCCAAAAAGATTCAGATATCATTCAATTCATGCATAGACTCAGATACATTTTCCACGATATCTACAATCCCTCCAGAAAACTCAGGAACACGGGAATGCTTTTCTGATGTACCACAGCTAAGATGTACTTTCAATGCAATTAAAAATATCCAAGAAACCATGTTAGTTTACATGGAAAGCAATGTCCTTGAAAATATAAATAAAGTGGCTGATAGATAAGCCATATTCACAAATAAATTTCTACCAAAAAAGAAAGCAGTCCTTGAAAATATAAAGATGTCAACACAGAGACGTCAACGAGGTAAAGCACTGCCCTTGAAAATACATGTTTGATCAAGTAGTATCTACATGTTTCTGATAACTAGAGCTGTCAAGTCGGCCAGCCCGGCCCGGCACGAATTTGAGTGGACCGGGCCGTGCCTCTTGAGCCCATAAACTGTTGCAGGTCGGGCCGGGTCGGACCGGGCTATGGATGAAAATATTAAGCCCAGCCCGGCACATGACCCACAGCACGATGGGCGTCGGGTCGGACGAGGCAAGACTGGGATGGGCCGGACGCGACCCAATATAAGGGACTGGGCCGGTCACACTGGAGGCCATCATTTTAATTCAATTCAGTTCAGTATTTGCAACAACTTGCAACTAATATATATTGAAATGAATTGAATTGAATTTCAATTCAATTCAGTTCAAACATTCATTTCATTTCAATTCAATTAACTACTACACTATATAATCAAAATAATAACAGAGGCCACCACCACTAGCACTTGTTGCTTTAGGCAGTGGTACAAGTCATATTTGGAGGGCAGAGTGTTTGTTGTGTACATATTTTTCTTTCTTTTCCTTGTGAAAGTGACAACACTGCTGTTAGCTGCTAGGATTTAGGACAAATCAAAGAGATTGTACAGGGGATGTTGCAATAGTGTCGAGCTTTGGGTCGGGCCGTGTCGGGTCGGACTTGGGCTTCGGGCCGGGCCTATATTATGGGCCAGTATACGTGGCCCGGCACAACCCAATATACGGGGCCGAGCCGACACATGGGCCATGTCTACTGGTAACACAAAGACGTCATCGATTAAAGATGGATATTGAGACAAGTACTAGTTACAAAAGGAGATTACTCTGATAACATAATGAGATGAATGATAAAAATAAGCACACATACTGAAATAAGAATGTAAATGGGAGTTCAGTTGCCTCAACTAGAAACTAACAAAGAGTTCTTTATGGTTATTTATTGAGTAACTTAAGAGAGAATACAAACAACAATTTAAGAGTAGGAAAGTACATCAAGCAATCTGCATTCAAACAACAATTGGCATCTAAAATCATTAAAAAAGAACACCCATGAACTCAACTCTAGATGAATTAATATGCAGCACATGATCAAGTTAGACTACATTGGAATAAAATATATGTGATACTGCTAGAGTTGGAGCTTATAACTTGAGAGTACTTCAGACATTATGGAATAAGAGTATCAGACAATAAGAAAACAAAATCAAAATGGAAGCCCTCACACCTGAATACACGAGGAGAGCAAGGAAGTTAGCCCTCACACCTGAATGTATAAAAGGATCAAATGTTGGAAGATTGAGCCACAAAAGGGACACTTCAAATATGTGAACAACTGAATAAGGAAACTCATAAGTAAACAGACCAAGTTCAGTAGCATATACAGACAAATTTTATATAATTACAGCTGCAAAAACAAATAATATTGGATGTGACAGAATAGAGAGAGAATATTTTAGCATAATGCAAGCACTAATAAGAATGTGTTTACCTTTATAGTGACTTGGGTCAGACCCTCCAAATACAATTTCTCGAGCAACAATGATCTTAAGACAGACAGACTTCAAATGAGCACATTGATGCTGCTCTGCCAGGGCCATGGTCGACGCATCTGTATCAACACTAACTACATCACATAATTTTGCCTCACATAATAGCTTCAACCTCTCCAAACCATATCTATCAACTGCCACTCTATCACATCGAATATTTTACTTTGTCACATCGGATACATCTCCTTCAATGCTCTGTGATATTTATAGTCCATATGATAATGTCACATTCTTCTGCACTCCATACAATAACAATCATTTTGGATGATTTATAGGTAACAACCATTGATTTTCTACAAAGGTTCTTCGGTCATTACAAGGAACTTCTATTATTGTACCAATAAAGAAACCTATATTTTCAATAATTTGAGGTATAAGGGAAGAAACTAGTAACATGGACCCTAATAGTTGTATAGCCTCTTAGTTGGAACAATCTAGAGAGCAGCACTAGAATAAATATAGGAATGCTCATGATGTATACTCCTATATATATATATATATTTTTTTTTTCCTATATATATATATATATATGTATACTCCTATATATATATATATATATATATATATATATATATATATATATAAGCTTTAGCCTTAAAAATTGAACACTTCAATCAACCATTTAAGTAAACATATATGCTATTACGGAAGCTGGAAAAGTGTTGGCAAAAAGTATATCACCACATAATTCACAACCACAACCATGCAAAATTGCACTTCAATAATGTTTTTGGTCTCCTTAGAGCTAGGCAAAGCAAGCTATATCCCAAATGCGGGGTGAGGAGTGTTGTGTCAGATACATGCTATATGCAGATACAGGCACTGATACTATCCTTTGGAGGAGTATCTGTGCAACATAGTGTATAAGGTAAACTAATTGGCAATGCTCCATGTACAAAAATCTGCAAAAGGTATTCAAGAACCACAAATATTGGAAACTTTGTCCCCAAGAGTAAATACTGGTATAATATAGCAACATCAAAATATAGGGAGGAACAAAAGCTGATTGACACATGCGATGTAAAAGGTTCAAATATGAGGGGGTAATAGCAACACAAACTAGGATAAGGCTAATTGTTTAATTCTTTCGATATGGAATTGGTCATTAAAGAGTCTAGAATATCATATTGGTACCTTTCTTTGTCGTTGTAACACAATGTTGAAGTCCTTCAAGATCAATAGCCAGAGTTGACAAGGACAAAGTGCATCTCCTGGCAAGGACGGTGCACTTGGGCCACACTCGAAATTTTCTAGCCTAAAACTTTCATTCTTGAGGCATTAGAAATACATCCATTAGAATGAATAAAATCAAATCCAATAAAGACACTATCAATGTATTAGAAGTACTAGTTCAGACAAGATAACAAAGAAAAGAAGGGGCAAAATAAAAGTTCTGATAAAAAATATGTAAGTAGATTACATGGAGAACAAATACCTGCACAATATACTATTTCCAGCTTTGGAGTAGAACTGTTATTTCCATCATAAATTTTGTTCTTTACATCATAATCCGGAGTTTGATCTACTTTCTTCAGGAACTTTTATCCAAAGCTGGACTATAGAATCCTCATTTTTCTGATAAAAACTCCAGTTGCAAGTCTATCAGATGGACCCAAAGGTTTCCTGTTAGAGAGTTTAGAGTCAAATCTGAGGAAAAAAAAATACTATCTCAAAGAATCATATACTCATAGGAATGCTCTAATAAGTAGGATATAATATAATTTCATTTAGGTCCATTGGGACATCATACATAACCCAAGCATACCATTCTTTCATCTGATATAAACACCTATGAGACTCTCTGAAGAGTGAAAATGCAATGTCCTGCAAAATGTTTTCGATAGAGAGGTCAAATTTTGATAACAAAGGTTTCTAAAGCTATTGAGATTAAATTGTTCAAGTATTAAACAAGTGGCCAGTTCCTAGTATGAGAAGAATTGAATCATAGGGGCTTCCTCGCCATGTATTTAGCACGCTCTGCCTTGTCCCACGCCATGGCTCGGGACTCCAAAGCAGTAGGATGCTTAGCCAGTGCCTTCCGGCCATGTTCATGGGTACCCTCCCCTCTGGTAGGCCACGCATTTCCATTCACCGACTCGTTCTTCTGAGCCCCTTGATGGTGGTACTGGTACCTCCCCGGGCTTGAAGTCCTCGACTCGATAGGGCTGGTCAGCACCGGAGTGGTGGCTCTAATTGGAGTAACGGTCCTCGATGGTGTCCTTGGCTTGCCATCGGGGTCATCTCGGTACCCACATCCCTCAAAGAGACCGAGCTGACTTCTTCCAATGGCTTGCCCATCCTCCAACCAGACACACCACAGTCGATCTTCTTGGTCGCCCCTTTGTCCTAGATCCCAGCTGCCATATACTCGAGATCGGCCACACTAGTTATGTCACCAAGTTCGTACTAGTGAAGTATTAAAAACCAATTCTGTAAAACAAGGTTAAGATAAAAAAAAATATCAACCAAATGTGATATTTATAAATAACTGATACAAATAATTTAATAAGTACAAATTACCTAATATCAAAATATTATTTATAGTGCAATCAAGCATTATATAATAATATAAACTGATCAAAGTATGAACTAGAGTGGGGAAGAATTCTAAGAGTCGAAGATTCAGTATATGATATAGTGGGAAAATTTCTCAAATCATAGTGTTTGGATGCAAAATTGTAAAGAGAGACAGGACATCTCACCTAGAGGCATGAAAATTACAACCATGTTTAGAAAGAAAAAACTGCCATGCTTAGGTGGTTGATGTGGTGATTGTGTAACCAATGGTCGTTCCGAATAGATTGACGTACTGACAGACCCCATATATTTTTTTGACAGATCTCATATATATATATATATATATATATATATATATATATATATATATATATATATATATATAAGAACATAAATCATATATATAGCATGGTGCCACATGTCTACAAGGTCAGAAAATGAAATAAAAGGATTCTCATATTAGCAACTCTATGTACAAAAGGGTTCATCACAAACTACTACAAACTTCACAGGATCTTATAGGAAGTTGACAAGGCCTGTTATATATATATATATATAGCCATATATATATATATATATAGCCACATGTCAACAAGGTCAGAAAATGAAATAAAAGGATTCTCATATTAGCAACTCTATGTACAAAAGGGTTCATCACAAACTACTACAAAACTTCACAGGATCTTATAGGAATTTGCGAGGCCTGTTATCTTGGATGCCTCAACGAGGGTTTGATGTGAGTTCTTTCCAAACACATCCGCTATAACATTGAAGAGCAACGAGCGCCAAAGTCTATAATACAACTTGAAGTCCAAAAATGGTTAAACCAATTGTGAACATCTATTCATATGATTTTTAGTCTAGAATAGGAAAAAATGTGCAACAGACACACTCCGTAGCAACAAATATTGTTGTTATATTATTGGTGCAATAACCTATCTATTAGAAGACTGACATGAATCAGTCATTTTGTATTTTATTGGTGCGACAAACAACATACATACATTACTTTATTGTATATTCATTTAGTGTCTTTCGATTCTTTACTTGTAAATATCAAAATAATAACAAAACACTACCAATCTAAGTTTAAATATGAGACAATAAACATTAACCATCTTGATCGGCATCACAAATACTCGTAATAATATAAAAAAGCAGACATCAATTAACAGCCAAGGGCACTAAAATAGATTGATGTCAAATCAGGAAACTGAAAATCTACATAATTATTCAAAAGAAACAACATTCCTAGCAAACTGAAAATAAATAAATGAAATGAGACTAATAATTTTTTTAACAACTTGAAAAATAGAGGGTCAGCACATGATCTTTATACCTACCAAACTGATAAGAATTAACATCTAACACAACAAGCAGTTCTGATAATAGAGGGTCAACACATAATAAATCGAATGAGACTAATAATTTTTAACAGCTAGAAAAATAGAGGGTCGACACATAATATATACACCTACCAAATTGTAACGTCTCAGTGAAATTACACAACACCATATCGATAGTCCAAATTACAAAAAAAATGTCACCTAGTACTCGGGACATGTAAAAGTTTTTTTTCCACTCTTTAGGAAGCCATCCTACTGAAGCGAACAAAAAAGGGGGAACATATAGTGAACCAAAGTGCTCCTTGCCACTTCGTACAGAAAGTGACTGTGCTTTTCTCGATTGGGACATTGAGACAAACAGTTGGTGATGGGTCTTGACAAACAATACATAACCCATCAAATAGTGAAAAAATCAACACTAATCTAAACATCAAAGAAAGAGAGAGTAAAACCATACAAGTCACAACACCAGTGAAGTCCTCCGATCCAGCTTCTTTTCCTTCTGGAAGAGCTGGTACGACTTTAATGCCTCCGGGATCTCCTCTGTGTGCCCTAACGAAAACAAGATCACAAAATAAAGATCCTAGGGAGTAGAAGTCTATCAAGTTCCTCATTATTTTCAACCAATAAAAAAATAGCCAAAATAAACTGAAGCCATAAAAAGGAGGCACTAGACCGAATACCTGACCTCTGGCTCTCTTGCCGATGTCGGAGTAGAGTCTAAAACCCATGGAGAAAATGATGGAAGGAGAAGAAAACGAAACCCTATAATTTTCAATTTCTATAGAGATAGGTAAGGAGGAGACGTTGTCGACGAAAAGAGGCAAGAGGCCGGGACCCATAGAAAAGATGACGTTGTCGACGACAAGAGCAGGCTGCCGGCTCTTTCTTTCGTTGCATAGGAGATGAGGAGAGGAGGAGAGCTAGAGGAGGGAGAGAGCTCTGGGTTAAGTGTTAGGGCTCAAAAAAAAAAAATGGGTGAGATGAGAAGGAAAATGGGAGAGTGGGAGAGAGAGAGAGAGAGAGAAAAGGGAAGGAGGGTTTTGATTTATGGATTGGGTTCGAGCGGGCGTTTGAGCAGAGTTCTAATTTTTTTTACCACGTTTTATAACGATTGCATGCAATAACGTTACATATGTATGCACAATATATAACACTAAGCGCTATAAAGCATTATAATAGGCCAAAAAAATTTCAAAACCGTCATATTATGTGGTGTTGCTGAAATTATGTAAACACTTATATATGAACTGTTGTAATAGCTCATTTTCAAGCGTTATAACAGAGTATTTTTCTTATAGTGCTTCCACTTCTAATTAAATTTCATTACTACATACTACCTTTAATTCACATAAATCTTATTTAATCTATAGTAACTAGTACACAAACCACAAGTATTAATTGTCTACCTTTATAATAAATGCGTATATTATATATATACACCTAGGTAGAATTAATAATAATATATTTTTATATACAATAAACTTTAAAAAAAATTATATAGGCTAGTTGGACTTGGAGTTGGGACCGGATCCTCGACCTTAGCGTGGGAAGCAGGCAAGTATGCCTTGCCAACTTGTACAGTATATCTTATATGCTTGTTCCCTACTTTTCTATTATGTTTCCCCATATTTTTATGTTCATGTTGATTTACCCTGTTTCTAGTTTTACTTTATCATGTTTCTAGTTTTACATGCTCGTACATGTTTTATGTTATATTCTATTATCTGTTATATTGATCTTCGGGTTCATCTGTGTCTCATGATAGAGATGCCTAGTATTACGCCACTATTCCTTTGACTCGACTTAATGTGATATGACCTGACTTGAGTATGACTTGACTTGAGATGTTCTATAGAGTGGGAGCGCTTTCCTTGGCTATAATCTATATGATCGACTTGACCCTTGTATTCCTCTAGGAGATTGATACTAGGATTAGCTACGTTCTCGATTGAGAGTCGCTTGCCTTGGACTACAATTGAAACTTTAGATTGGGAGTACTTGCCTTGACTACAGTCTATAGGATTGACTTGTTAGCCACGTCTAGTATGACATGCCACTGTCTTAGTTTCCTGGTGTCATAGTTAATTCTTTCGTGACTATTTATTATTTTTCCTGCATATTTTATACTGTTATATTTGGCATATTTTTATGCATCTTGCTAGTCCCCTGAGGACCTGGTGATCTCTCCAGTATTAGATAAAGTTATCAAGATTTAATACATTGATGGATGATGGTTAATTCACCAAGACTACATGTATATTTAGTTGATGCTATTATCATTATCTTCCTTATTTATCTATTGTTCTCTATTTGACTCATGCTGTTATTATAGCCTAGTCTTCTACAAGCTTTATTTTCTTCTAGCTTGTTCATGATGAATGTATTACTGGGGATCCACTCTAATATATTTATCTATTCTAGAATCAATGTATTACGGTCTGATCAGCCTTAGTGCACTTGATTCATTATTATTACCGATAATTAATGGATTGAGATATAGTTGATTTAGAACAACAAAACAGCTTAAACATACTCGAACAAGAATGGAGTCCTCTCGTTATGTAGCTGGCATGTATAAGATCTCCTAGTCCTACGTATTTTAGGACTGGGGCATTACATTTTTGTGTGGCCCATGCAGGTCAATTAGTCGTTTCAGTTACGTGACTGTACCGAGCGGGCCTGCGAATATGATTAAACCCTTAAGAATCTCAATCCACAACTGCCTTGACAATTCTTTTAAAAATTTCTCTACCGTCATTGAACTTCGTATTTTCTCTCGACCATTCTTCATTTGCTTTTTCGTGCCATTACTTCTCGTCCCTTCCTAATTCGAAGTGACGAATGATCGTGCAATATAGAATTTATCATAAATTCGTAATTTATAGTGTAAGTTAGTTTGCTTATTAAATTTTGGTTGCTTGATAGATAGGAGGGAATTAGAGATGTCATATGCCACTGATATCTAGGGGTATGGATTTTTGCAACTAGTGTGAAAGGGTTATAAAATTTTAGGGCATCATGTGTTTGATGGGATAGTGTGACCAAGGTGGGTAGACTTCCTCAAAGACACAATGCGATTTATTGATGATGAATTAATTGAAAAAGTTTTATGAATTTACAAGTTTGTGAGAGAGGAGATTGGATTTACTTTTCGAGAATTAGTTGGTTGTAGATTATTATTACTAATTGATTTTTAGATTTAAGGCTTGAATAAAGATATAGGACGAAACCTTTGAAGGAATTAGTCGGTAGATTCAAGAGCTATAGAGGACCGAGGATATAGTGGTTGGGGGACTGGTAATTATAGTCCTTGGCTTGAAAGTCAAGGAGGACAAGCCTTCAACATGATCGTTGCAAGACCGCCAGTACCAAGAAGAGCGACTGAAGGTAACAATTTACAAGTGTTATGTGTAGTGCCCCGTCCCGCTCAGTCAATCGGAGGAATCGGAACGCTAACGGCGTTCGGACTTAGCCTTGCAACGGCTGCTCGAAGACATCGCTCGGTCGAGGCGACTGCTCGCTCAGGTGGGGTAGTTTTGGTGAACTTGCCTCATCTTAGCCTTCACATAATAAATCGCATGTTTTCAACTTGCACAAGTAGGCTTGATAATAAAAGAGACGAATCCAGATAGCTAAGGAAATAATCCCGACAGGTCGAAATGAGTTAGAATATGGAAAGGTCCAATAGTCGGCTTAGAGTTGGTGCACGGCGTGCTTTGAAAATGACACTCGATCCTTCATCCCGTGGCTTGGGAGAAGAAAAGTTGGTTGAGTAGGCGAAGTTATGAACGTAGCCTAAGTCATAGGCGTCGCCCGCATGAATGCTTCATAAAGCGTGTACGGTCCCATCGTCCAAAGCTTGGCATAGCCTTGGTTTGCCAATGAGTTAAGTTGCGTTGAACGGATTGTGACATAAGTCTAGGCACCTAAATGACTTGGTCGTTCGAAGTCGAATGCGTGCACAGCACGTTCCCACGACGCAAAGCTTGACGCAGTATTTGCTCGTCAAGTTGTTGCAAAATTAAGTAAGACAAGGACTATTAAATAGGCGTTCATGAGTTGAATAGTCCCACAATCCCAAGGCCCGTCGTATAAAGTATGATTCGGACGGTAGTGTTGCGTAGAACACGATTGGCTTAAGGCACGATGCACGGACTTAGCATTTTAAGGCACGGGCTACGATTGATTCATTGAGTTTGGAAAAAGGGACAAGAAAGAAGTATGCTCGTGGCTATAGGTCGTTGAGGCGGTCTCAGAAGAAAGAAGTATGCTCGCGTCTATAGGTCGTCGAGGCGGTCTCAGAAGAAAGAAGTATTGAACTTGGCCCTGAAAGAAATGGGGACACTAGAGGTAGCATGACTGTGTGAGATGTCAGTTTGAGTCGAGTCTTGCATGGTCATGGACAACTTGTCGACAAGGTGGGTCGTTTCCCTGTACGGCAACCCGGCGGCCACGGGACCGTTGTGGCCGCGATTGGAAACGAGTAATTAGCTGTGCTGGGCACGGGTTAGGCGGAGACATGTAGCAGGGCTAGCTACTCGCGCTGAAAGGGCACCCGTCTAACAAAAGCTAGAGGAGTCCGCGATGGCTCTGGGAGTCAGTGACCAATTCATATAGATGAGTCGGCATGGGCGGCAATCCGTGTGTGTGCCTTTGGATTGAGTTGAGTTATTGAATGTGTGTACAGTTAGAACATAAATGTTTGGGCCTAAGAATGGCTACAACATAGGCGACGTGCTTCGGCACGAGATGTGGCGTCGAGTCTTATATTTGTCAGCATATAAGTTGCATAGTTTGGATGTGAGTTTTCTTGAGTTTAAGTCAGGAAATGCCGCAAGGCAAAGTCGGTCGAGTGACACTCAACCCACAAGTCTTGATTAGGTCAGATGATGATTTAGTAGCAAAGGGCCGCGAGGCGGCGATATGATCGAGTCTCATTGAGTTGCGAGGCACGACCTCAACAAGGACTTATAGCACGGTCACACGGGAATGGAGTCTTATCACATAGTTGCGTCTCTGATTTTAAGCCGTAAAGCAAGCACGACTTGATAGGTTAACGTTGTTGAGTTGATGTTGCGTTGCAAGCACAAAATTGTCATGAGACACAAAATAGGCCAAGGCGTATGTCCTAAAATCGATCCTAAGGAAAGAGTAGAAATACAATCATAAAGGGACTATGTTACACACAAAGTAAATTAACGTGTTGCTTTTGTATGGGTGGGCGAGGAGCTCATTCTACCAGTACAGTTGAGTACTGACACCCACATAGTTTTCATGTGCAGGCATAGGAAGAAACTCGTGGCACGGAGCTCGCTTGGATGCGTCGAGGCACGGAGTTCCTTGGCGATTCGAAGCATGCGGCCGCATGGAGTCAAGACTTATACAGGACATAATGTATGGACGTCGCCTTCCAAAGCATCCGCTGTCTCAAGACATGTATTGAGAGATGAGAGAGAGCTGAGTGACTTGTAATGTGAGCTTGAGTGAGCTTGAGAGACTTGTAATCTTGGCCTTGTGCCCCATTGTAACCTTTGTTTCAATATCAATAAAAGAGTATTTTACAATGACTTGTGTTTTTGCTTCAACTTTCGCTGCTATTTTTTAATGTCTCTGCTTGAGACTTCTGTGCGACAATCCCGTCGCAGCCGCTGAAATCGGTCGTTATGGAACCCGCCTTACACGAGCGCAACCTAGGCTCGTGCGGCATCATGCCTTAGCGAGGACGATCGCTCCTACGGGAGCGGGGCGTGACACAATGGTATCAGAGCACGGCTTTACATCCTTGGACTATCGATTGAATTCTTTAACTCTGTTATTTCCACAAACTCTGAATTGTTGCTTCCGCAAAGTTGATATCGTTGGTGCGCTCTCTCTCAAATGTCCCACGGGATATCCATACAATAAGTCTATCTATTTTGCAAAATATAGGAGAACAGTTTTTGACAACAAAACAAAAAGATGGTTCACGTAAGCACGGTTGGCTAAGTCGGGCTGGGCATATACACCAAGGATTTACGTCGACCTTAGAAGAGTCGAGTGCGGGATTCGAATTGTGTCGGACAAGAATGAGTTGAACTCGATTGAGTAAAAGTGAGATGACTATCGATAGGGGTGCTATCGAGCGACGATAACGTCGATGCGATATAAATGAGCGTGCTTAAAAATTGAAGAAGGGTTCGAACGGAAAATTTGAAGAAGCCGATTTTGATTCGAATGATAGTTGAGGATTAGTTAAGCGATAGCCTCAGGGATGTCGATCGATCGATTGAGGATTCGGGGTGTCAATGAGTCTATCAACGAACATCGCGTGTATGCAAAGTCGTAGATTGAGTATCATTAAACAAGTTATAGTCTTAAGATTTGACGATGTGTGATTCGAACAACCTAGAAATTGACGCGCACGGAACGTGCACGGGATTGAGGATTACGCAAGTAGTAAACGCAAAAATGAGCGAGTAGATGAAATCGAATCAAGAAAAAAGTTAGGGTGTACTAATGGATGAATTGATCGAGGAAATTGATATGAATCATATACGAAAAGTTAGCACGACGAGAAGATAGCGTGCATGAAAGGTTTGATTCGAATGTTTGAAAATGACTCTAAGGATTGGAATGGATGTCGTTCGATAATTGAGTTAGCAAGGAATGATGTGAATTGAGGAAATACGTTGGTCGATGATTTAAGATAGACGGATGAACAATACGTGAGTCTGGGTTTGAGGAAAAATTGACGTTGTAAATGATTCGAGGGATAATGATCGAACTTGAATTTGAATGTCGAGGAGATTATCCAGTCGGACAATAGCCTCATTCGTACGACTCAAAATTTGGTTGCAAAAGAAGATCGTCAGGTTACGCATATCGTCGATGGTATTGAGGCGTATCAAAGATCGATATGCGATAACTCGGGGGTACTCTGACTCGACGAATAACAATCGTACAAGTGTTATTGTTCGGTTGGATGCAATACTTAGGACTTTGATTGAGATGAATGTTGGATGAAAATAGAAGTGTCTTGAGGGTTACGCAGATAACCACAACATCGACATTCTTGTCTTGCACGAGCGCAACTCTAGCCTCGCACACGCATCACGTCAGATTCGGGACGATCGTTCGGCGTGAGCGTTGACATGGTGATTCATGTCGCGGGAATGATCGAACTCGAAAAATTAGGACGCGGCAAATTTGATTGTCTTGACTTGTCGGTTTGATGCGAAGGAAAATTCGAGGATATTTGGACTTGCGATGGATGAATGAAATAAACTTGAGGATTAAGTAGGTCTAATCCGCGCATCGAGAATGAATTAGTCTAGACACAAAACAAGAGTTACGTCCCGATGAGGATGATTATCCTATGGGAGCGTGCATGGTGATTCATGCCCACCATGGATAATCTGAATCGCGTGAGATCGGGCCGCAACATATTGTTAAGTCAGATGACCTTGTGATCGATTTCGTGAATTGGGATAAATGACTTAGGGAGTATGGAATGTGAATTATGGTTTAGCGATGAATTGTGTCGTAGCGTGCTTGACTTGGAAGGATTGATAGGTGTGTTATGTCGAACGTGTTCAAAGAAATAGACTATGCTAAATGACTTGATGAACGAAGTGATATTGATATGTCAAGGAATTGGTTAAAACGTAAGTTATCGTAGGATGGCTTTGCTGAATGACTCAAACCCCGTGCGACAAATGTTGGGATGTGTGTAGGCAATCTATGCTTGAAGTTTAGAAATCGGAGTGATGCGAGCTTGGGTAGAAAATCTCGTACTATCAATTTGGTTTGACCTTAGGATGGGGTCAGTGTTGATATTGTTGTTTAGGAACTATGATTCCAATACTGACGGAAAGATATAGCCTAGCGGTTAGGCAGACGTCCGAGTGCGAAGTGGTAGGATTTGTGGAGGCACCACTCGCGAGTATCGGTTGACATGCATGTATATCAGGGACGCTCGAATATGTCCACGATCCGACTCGAGTGGTAATGGTGGATTCTCTATCACGAGGCTTGGCTAAAATGCATGTATTTTGGGGACGCCTAGAATATATGCACGATCCAACTAAGTGATATGTTGAATCAAGTGAGACTAGAGGAATAGAAAAAGGGTCTAGGATTTTGAAATAGTGTTTAAAAGAAAAGATTGAGGGTAGTGCGAGCGTGGCTCGGATTGAGAAAACGCATAGGCGTAGTGTGTGCGAGAGTTCTTGAATGTTGAGTAAAGTGATAAGTCAATAAGTAAGTACTCAGTTAGTTTCGAGGACAAAACTTTTTCTGAGTGGTGTATGATGTAGTGCCCCATCCCGCTCAATCAATCGGAGGAATCGGAATGCTAACGGCGTTCGGACTTAGCCTTGCAACGGCTGCTCGAAGACATCGCTCGATCGAGGCGACCTCTCGCTCAGGTGGGGTAGTTTCGGTGAACTTGCCTCATCTTAGCCTTCACATAATAAATCGCATATTTTCAACTTGCACAAGTAGGCTTGATAATAAAAGAGACGAATCTATATAGCTAAGAGAATAATCCCGACAGGTTGAAATGAGTTAGAATATGGAAAGGTCCAATGGTCGGCTTAGAGTTGGTGCACGGCGTGCTTTGAAAATGACACTCGATCCTTCGTCCCGTGGCTTGGGAGAAGGAAAGTTGGTTGAGTAGGCGAAGTTATGAACGTAGCCTAAGTCATAGGCGTCGCCCGCATGAATGCTTCATAAAGCGTGCACGGTCCCATCGTCCAAGTCTTGGCATAGCCTTGGTTTGCCCATGAGTTAAGTTGCGTTGAACGGATTATGACATAAGTCTAGGCACCCAAATGACTTGGTCTTTCAAAGTCGAATGTGTGCACGGCACGTTCCCACGACGCAAGGCTTGACGCAGTCTTTGCTCGTCAAGTTGTTGCAAAGTTAAGTAAGGCAAGGACTATTAAATAGGCGTTCATGAGTTGAATAGTCCTACAATCCCAAGGCCCGTCGTATAAAGTATGATTCGGGCGGTAGTGTTGCGTAGAACACGATTGGCTTAAGGCACGATGCACGGACTTAGCGTTTTAAGGCACGGGCTACGGTTGATTCATTGAGTTTGGAAAAAGGGGCAAGAAAGAAGTATGCTCGCGGCTATAGGTCGTCGAGGCGGTCTCAGAAGAAAGAAGTATGCTCGCGGCTATAGGTCGTCGAGGCGGTCTCAGAAGAAAGAAGTATTGAACTTAGCCCTGAAAGAAATGGTGACACTAGAGGTAGCATGACTGTGTGAGACGTCAGTTTGAGTCGAGTCTTGCATGGTCATGGACAACTTGTCGACAAGGTGGGTCGTTTCCCTGCACGGCAACCCGGCGGCCACGGGACCGTTGTGGCCGCGATTGGAAACAAGTAATTAGCTGTGCTGGGCACGGGTTAGGCGGAGACTTGCAGCGGGGCTAGCTACTCGCGCTGAAAGGGTACCCGTCTAATAAAAGCTAGAGGAGTCCGCGATGGCTCTGGGAGTCAGTGACCAATTCATATAGATGAGTCGACACGGGCGACAATCCGCGTGTGTGCCTTTGGATTGAGTTGAGTTGTTGAATATGTGTACAGTTAGAACACAAATGTTTGGGCCTAAGAATGGCTACAACATAGGTAACGTGCTTCGGCACGAGATGTGGCGTCGAGTCTTATGTTGTCGGTATATAAGTTGCATAGTTTGGATGTGAGTTGTCTTGAGTTTAAGTCAGAAAATGTCGCAAGGCAAAGTCGGTCGAGTGACACTCAACCCACAAGTCTTGATTAGGTTAGATGATGATTTAGTAGCAAAGGGCTATGAGGCGACAAGGGCCGCGAGGCGGCGATATGATCGAGTCTCATTGAGTTGCGAGGCACGGCCTCAACAAGGACTTATAGCACGGTCACACGGGAATGGAGTCTTATCGCGTAGTTGCGTCTCTGATTTTAAGCCGTAAGGCGAGCACGACTTGATAGGTTAACGTTGTTGAGTTGATGTTGCGCGTTGCAAGCACGAAATGGTCTTGAGACACAAAATAGGCCAATGCGTCTGTCCTAAAACTGATCCTAAGGAAAGAGTAGAAAGACAATCATAAAGGGACTATGTTACACACAAAGTAAATTAACGTGTTGGTTTTGTATGGGTGGGCGAGGAGCTCATTCCACCAGTACAGTTGAGTACTGACACCCATATAGTTTTCATGTACAGGCACAGGTAGAAGCTCGTGGCGCGGAGCTCGCTTGGATGCGTCGAGGCACAGAGTTCCTTGGCGATTCGAAGCGTGCGGCCGCATGGAGTCAAGACTTATACATGACATAATGTATGGACGTCGCCTTCCAAAGCATTCGCTGGCTCAAGACATGTATTGAGAAATGAGAGAGAGATGAGTGACTTGTAATGTGAGCTTGAGAGACTTGTAATCTTGGCCTTGCTCCCCATTGTAACCTTTGTTTCAATATCAATAAAAGAGTGTTTTGCAATGACTTGTGTTTTGCTTCAAATTTTGCTGCTATTATTCAATGTCTCTGCTTGGGACTTCTGTGCGACGACCCTGTTGCAGCCGCTGAAATCGGCCGTTATGGAACTCGCCTTGCACGAGCGCAACCTAGGCTCGTGTGGCATCACGCCTTAGCGAGGACGATCGCTCCTACGGGAGCGGAGCGTGACATTATGATAAGAATATGGACTAGGAAATTAATTTGTGATTAATTGATACTTGCTTGATTAGGAGTAACCATAGGAAAGTAGCACACCCCTTGAGTAATCTTAGAAACATTAGCATACCCTTTGAAACATTAGCATACCCTTTATTCTTGTGAGTTATTTTTAATTTTGAGGACGAAATTTTTCTAAGGTGGGTTTGTAAGACCCCTCCCAAAAATTTACTTTTATTTATAATTTAGTAATTTCTAATTTTGTAATTTATTTCAACAATCTATTTGAATTTTCATGACTACAGTTTAACTATTCATTTTTATTTATTTTCGATAATATTGACTCTTATTGAAAGAATAATATTATTATTTAGAGAATTCTATTAGTGATAAAATGTTTATATTTTTCTTTAATAAATTACAACAAGTCTACCACTTTTCATTCCCATTTAGCCAACCCCTAACCTCTTTTCATTCCTATTTAGCTAATCCCCAACCTCTTCTCATTCCTATTTAGCTAACCCCCAACCTTTTCTCATTCCTATATAGCTAACCCCCGACCCTTCCATTCCGTAACCTCCGAACCTTTTATTCTGTAACCCCCGACCCTTTTATTCCGTAACCCCCAACTCAACCTTTCCCATTTGTAACTTCCCTTCATTTATCTATAAAAAAAGAAATGTTAAAACAAAAACTTAAGCATTACCATCTTCCTCCTTTGGAGCAACCCAGCGACCCGTGCCGCACTCGACGACCCGACCTTCTTTCCGTGTCCGCGTCTGCCCGTAAGAACCCTTCGAGGTTGACACCAAGAGCTTCCTCCAAGTTTTTTTTGGGTAAGGTTTACTACCATTCTTTTATATTCTATAGAAAGGAATATAGTAGAACTATAGGATTTATTAGAGATGAAGAATAACTCACTGTTGGAGCTGTATTGTGCACACGTAAGAGAACAGGAAACACCACATGCATTTTGCTCCTGGCTTTCCTTTTTCTCTCTCTTAGATATTTTAGCATAATTGCAATAGCACCTTCTTTCCACTCTCTGACCATAATTGTTTCTCTCTGTCATATGTTGGTTCAAGCAATCATGATTGAAAATTTAAATAAAAACCTCTCCACAAACCAATAGTGCAATCAATCCAATTCATCTCCATCATCGTTTTGTCTTACACAACATGTGAATAGGTAATTGATAGTTGGAAATGGGCCCTACATTAATTAATTTTTCCAAATAAACCCCTCTTTTTCTATGTATTTGCACAACACATATACACAACAACAACACACACTATTCACGTAAGTAATGCTTACATGTGTACTGGATCCAACTAAAGTTGGTGGCATAATTACGTATAGCCCCTTCCACTTCCAATTAAATTTTATAACTACATACTACCTTTAATTCACATAAATCTTATTTACTCTATAGTAACTAGTACACAAACCACAAGTATTAATTGTCTACCTTTACAGTAAATGTGTATATTACATATATACACACCTAGGTTGCATTAATAATAATATTTTTTATATATAATAAACTTAATGAATTATATAGGCTAGTTGGACTTGGAGTTGGGACCGGATCCTCGACCTTAGCATGAGAAGCAGGTAAGTATACCTTGCCAACTTGTACAGTATATCTTATATGCATGTTTTCTACTTGTTTATTGTTCTTTTCCACATATTGTTATATTCATGTTGCTTTACCCTGTTTCTAGTTTTACATGCTCGTACATGTTTTTTGTTATATTTCATTACCTGTTATATTGGTCCTCGAGTTTATCTGTGTCTCATGATAGAGATGTCTAGTCCTACGCCACTATTCCTTTGACTCGACTTGACGTGATATGACCCGACTTAAGTATGACTTGACTTGAGATATTCTATAGAGTGGGAGCACTTTCCTTGGCTACAGTCTATATGATCGACTTGACTCTTGTATTCCTCTAGGAGATTGATACTAGGATTGGCTATGTTCTCGATTGAGAGTCGCTTGCCTTGGACTACAATTGAGACTATAGATTGGGAGTGCTTGCCTTGATTACAGTCTATATGATTGATTGTTAGCCATGTATAGTATGGCATGCCACTATCTTAGTTTCCTGGTGTCATAGTTAATTCTTTCGTGACTATTTATTATTTTCCCTGCATATTTTATATTGGTACATTTAGCATATTTTTATGTATCTTGCTAGTCTCCTGAGGACCTGGTGATCTCTACAGGTATTAGATGAAGTTATCAAGATTTGATACATTGATGGATGGCGGTTGCTTCACCAAGACTACATGTATATTTAGTTGATGCTATTATCATTATCTTCCTTATTATCTTTTGTTTTCTATTTGACTCATGCTGTTATTATAGCCTAGTCTTTTACAAGCTTCATTTTTTTCTAGCTTGTTCATGATGAATGTATTATTGGGGATCCACTCTAATATATTTATCTATCGTAGAATCAGTGTATTACGGTCTGATCAGCCTATACTGTAATACGTATTTATAAATACAGTGCCTATACTGTAATATGTAAATAAATACAGTGCCTATACTGTAATACGTATTTATAAATACAGTTCCTATACTGTAATATGTACGCTTTCAATTTCTGTAATTTAAATTCCTTTAAATTACATGTATTTTAAATTCCGCATTTATTGACGATTTTACGTACTTTGTGCAAACGACCACTCTAAGTCCAAGCCTAGCATGGGTTGATCGGACTTAGGTGAGCCTACACATATTCGGGGGCTAGTCGAGTCATGTTGGACTTGATTCATGGCTTCGGGTCCCGTATCTGGACTTCGGTTCAATTTCAAATACGCGGACAAATACATTAAATAATTATTTATTTAATTTCAGAATCTGTGATTTATGAACTTTGAATTTTCAGACAACTTTTTAATACTGAATAAACTCTAGAAAAATTACTATAAAATACTATGTTAATTAATCTAATTTAATATAATTTTTCCATGATTTAATTTACTGTTTTGATACTGGTTAAAAATAGTAAACCAGAACTCATTTTCAATGTACACTTGTAAACTGATTTTTAATAAATACTTACACTGGATTATAAATTCCAGAAAATTTATATTAAATTATTGTTACCTATAATTAGTGGATTGAGATATAGTTGATTTAGAACAACAAAACAGCTTAAATGGACTCAAGCTGGGTTGGAGTCCTCTCATTACGTAGCTGGCATGTATACGATCTCCTAGTCCTACGTATTTTGGGGTTGGGGCGTTACAGATACAGTCATCGATTACTTGCAAGTTATAATAAAACATACGAACTATATTATCGTGTTAGATTTGAAATTTCTAAAAATTTACGAAGTACTAAATTTTCAAAAGTAGTCAAATATTTCGAAAAAAATGGTAAAGTTAATCGTTTTACCCAGATAGATTTTTCGGTATCGGAAATGATCAAATTAACCAATAGGTAGATCTTTCTAGTGAAACAAAAAGGTCTGGATCATAATCCTCACCGTCATCGGGACGAGAGGGACTAAATAGATTAACGAGTTCGTACTCAAACGTAGAAGATGAGGCAGTATCCCTAATTTTCTTTCTCTTAAAGATTCTAGGAGCCATTACGAAATTGAGAGAGAAAAAGGAGAATTATACCTCAAAAACGATCAAAGATGAAAGAGAATGCCTTCAGAACTCCTAAGATCCGAGGAATTTTGAGATGGGAAGCTTGAGAAGGAGTATTTTAGGATATAGGGTTTGGGAATTTAGGGTTTCGGAGCTCTTGGGTGGCTGTTTTGGGGAGGAAGAAGAAGAAGGGGACTAATGTTTCGAACTGCTGTTATATAAAAAGTCCCCACAGAGTTCGGCCAAACTCGGTCAGAACTCGGTACGAGTTCGGCCACTTGAATTTTAGTTCATATTTGAATAATGAATGATAAAAATGACCTAAAAATTTGTAATTCATTGATTAATTAATATCCATTACCTTTGGTTAGCTGTAGGGGCCGGATCCCAGCTAATGGTAGTCTGAAGACACTTGGCACCGTGTCGCTTAGGCTTTTACGCCTTGTTGACTGAAGGACCCTTTCAACTTGTACCCAAAATAACTTCGACTAATAAATAGTTGAATTTGAAGTTTTAAAGTATTTTAATTAACACTTTATGATTTCGAAAATTCACGTATGCCTAACTCTCGACGCAGATAGTTGAAATGATCTTCGGCTAGAGGTTTTGTGAATATATCTGCGAGTTGATGATCTATGTCAATAAATTCTAAGCAAATATTCTCTCGTATTGTTGGTGATCACGTAAAATGTGGCGTATTTCTATGTGCTTAGTGCGTGAGTGACATACTAGGTTCTTAGTCAGATTAATAGTGCTAGTGTTATCACAGTATATGGAAATCTTATTGTAGTGCAAATTATAGTCTTCTAAGGTTTGCTTCATCCACAAATTTTGAGCACAACAACGTCCTGCGGCGATATACTCAGCCCCAGTTGTTGATAATGCTACAGAATTTTTTTTTTTTTTGCTAAACCAAGAGACTAAAACCTTACCTAGAAAATGACACGTACAACTGGTACTTTTACGGTCTACTTTGCATCATGCAAAATCAACATATGAGTAACCGATTAGGTTAAATGATGTGGTTTTGGGATACCATAAGCCGACAGTAGACTTTCCTTTAAGGTATCGAAAGATACGTTTAACGGCTTATAAGTGTGATTCCTTAGGATTAGCTTGATATCGTGCACAGATGCAAACACTAAACATAATAGCAGCGTGATTAGCAGTTAAATAAAGTAAACTATCAATCATATCTCGATACTTACGCTGGTCGACTTGTTTGCCATTTTTATCAATATCAAGTCGAATTGATGTAGCCATTGGCATGCCGATAGGCTTTACGTTGTCGAAGTCAAAGTTCTTTAGTACGTCCTTCGTGTACTTGGCTTGATTGATGAAGGTTCCCTGCGAGTGTTGTTTGATCTGAAGTCCTAGGAAGTAGTTGAGTTCTCCCATCATACTCATCTCAAACTCACTCTGCATACACTTAGCAAAATCTTGACAGAGTTTTTCCTTAGTAGAACCGAAGATTATGTCATCAACGTAAATTTGCACAAGTAAAATACAATCATCTGAAGTTTTGATAAACAAAGTTGTATCAGCCCTTCCTTTTGAAAAATTATTTTCAAGTTGGAAAGCACTTAAGCGTTTATACCAAGCGCGCGGTGCTTGTTTGAGTCCATAAAGTGCCTTTCTTAGCTTAAAAACGTGATCAGGTTTGTGAAAAGCCAAGGGGGTTCCTTCACAAAAATCTCTTCCTTTAAAAACCCATTCAAAAATGCACTCTTAATATCCATTTGAAAAAGTTTAAAATTATGAAAACATGCGAATGCACAAAAAATGCAAATAGATTCTAGTCTAGCAATAGAAGCATATGTCTCGTCATAATCAATTCCTTCTTCTTGACAATAATCTTGTGCCACTAGACGTGCTTTATTGCGTAGAACATGTCCATCCTCACTTAGTTTATTTCGGAACACCCATTTGGTACCAATTATCGATTGACCAATAGGTTTAGGAACAAGTTTCCAAACTTAGTTTCTCTCAAATTGATTAAGTTCATCTTGCATGGCATCAATCCAAAACTCATCAAGAAAAGCATCTGCTACTGACTTAGGTTCTACTTGAGAAATAAAAACTACATTTGCTGCTATGTCTCTAGTAGAAGAGCGTGTACCTACTCCCTTGGATACATCACCCATAACAAGTGGCTCTGGATGGTCTGGCATGAATTTCACCTTCTTAGGCAGACTCTCCTGATAGTTCTCATTGGTAGCAGTATCTTCAGGTGCTTTGGATTTATTTTATACATCTTCGTCATCACTGTCGCTATATTTCTGACTGTTGAGCTCATCAAAGGAAACATTAATGGATTCTTCAACAATCATATTTATCGTGTTTCTTGAATCACGGAGAGAAGAAATGCCAAGTAGATATGTGACCAATAACTATACCGCCTAAACCACTTTTTGAATGATAGTTCAACATACACCTCATGTATATTCGAGCTGGACCTTTTGAAGCACCAGCCCAAGCCGGTCACATAACGAAAACGGTATTTCAATCACACATAATTTAGTTTTGTACTTGATCTTTGCATGATTATTTTAGTAGCATATTTTAGTACCATGATCAATATATCATTATTTAGATTACCAATCCTATTATCATGTTCAGTATCTCCCTATCTAGTTTACTTGCATTACTTTTAGGCCTCGTTTGGTTCGCGGAATCTTCGGGTTAGAAAAGGAAAGTGATTACTTTCCTATGTTTGGGTGCCAAAGGAATTGAGGAGGAAAGGAAAGTGATTCCCAATGGAAGGAAAATCAGGGGGAAAATTGATTACATCCATCCAAGCAAGGAATCACTTTCCCACATTGAAATAATCACTTTCCTTTCTAAATTCCTCGACATTTCCAAACATCGAAAAGGAAAATCAATAAAAATTAAAATTTTCCAAAGGAAAGAAAATGACAAGGAATTTATTTCCTTTCTCTTCCATTCCGCGAACCAAACACCAAACGAGGCCTTAAAGTTTTATTTTATATCGTGCAATATTGTGTATGGTGGTATTTGTTTCCTGTTGACATTTTATGTGTGATGTGGATTTGTGCCTTATATTTCTGATGAGGCTGAAAGAGAGTTTGAAGACAATCCTTTGCTTAGTTCATTTCCTATTTCGTTCTACTCGAAGAGCTGAGAAAGAAGCTGCTGCTGATGTACTAAACGAGAACTCTATCAAGATTGCGTTTTATTCATTCTGAACCTACCATCTCCTTGTACGACTCCAAATGTTGTTGCTCAGGCAGGAAGACGGTTGAAGACAATTGGCATAGAAACTTTTCCTTATTGTAGTTGATGTCTGATTCCGTGGTACGTCATTCTGGATTCGGAAGAACTTTCATTCTGAACTTCATGGTGCAAGTTCTGGATTCTGAAGGAACTTCAGAGCTTTAGTGGTGATAAAGTAAGATGTCTTCGAGAGTCATCCTAAGAGAATGCAAGAGGTACAATACATTCGATGATCTACAGATTGAAAGAATTCACAAGTCAAATGCTTAAGGAAGTATACAAGCACAGCACACCAAAACAATGAAGGCAGAGATCGAAGTTTTAGAAAGATAATATGGGAGCTTATTTAGACTAAAATTCTCTACTCAATACTCAAACCTCTCTAATGAAATCGACTACAAATACGTAAAGGGGGAAAACTCAAAACCAGTGACCGGAATAAAAACAAACCTGATTACCAATGTAAAAAGCCAATAAGAACTACCAAACAAAAAATCACAAGTAAAAAGCCTACAAATCGGACTCTCCTCGCAAGAATTACATCTAAGCCTAAGGCAAAGAAGTGCAGTTTTATATATGGATTGACTTCACACTGACAGGAACTACTCTTCTTAGAGTTTTCTACTCCTTAGTTCTGCCATCTGTAATACCTAGAAAGTGCAAAATCACACTACAAACAGATGCTCACCAGTCTAAATTTGAGATTACATCACAAACAGCAAACTCCACAATAAAAATGCCATCCATAGAGAAACCACAGCCTTCATGGCAACATTTTTTTTTTCTGTTTCAAGAGACTGATCCTAGGATTAGATTGTGATCAAAAGCTTCTCAACATACAAGGTACTATGATAAGACATCTTGAAATGCCCCAGTATTTATCTAACAATATAAATATCACATGTTGCTACTTATTAACACAAATCAAACAAGCTTGCGGCATGGTTTCATCCAACTCCAGTGCTTAAACGATTTGATAAATGATCACAATCAGTATTCAAACATTGAACAGTAGCTAGAAGATCAAAGAAAACACACTAATATTTCTGATGGTAGAAGCGTTCAATAATTTAAAAATAGTAATGCATGACAAAATGATAGAATGTTCTTCATTTAAATTCCAGGATAAATGATCATTCAACAAAAAAAATACAAAATCTTAATATAACAACTGAGAACCACAAAATAGCAATCAAAATCAGTAGAATTGTCCTGTAAACTGCTAAAGTTTGTAAATGGGGGCATATTTAATGTGCAAAGTGAATCACATCTCTAATTGTATAATACTTTGATCTTCCAGCTGCAGTAGTAAGTACTGCTGTTGTTTTTTGCAGTTGGAGTCTGTCAAACCCTAGATAAGATTAGGAGATCAGCCAAGGGAAAACATCAGGAGATGAAGGCAACCTTGCTGTTAGAACCTCAACTCCTGTCTCAGTCACCTACAAAGTGACCCAAGTGATTAGAATGTTGATAAAGTTACAACAGTAAAAACACACACAAAAAAGACAGGTTCGTACATGAAGCAAAATGGTAAGACCTAGCCATGTCAGACATTACCATGGAATTTAAACTTCTCTAACCTTTGGGATGCGTGCACTTTTTTACGCATAAACTTACTGATTGTTAAATAAGATTGTTTAGAATCCAGTGGTCTGGAAAAATCGAATCTAGGAGACATTTATACTAAAATGATGGCAAGAATCATGGAATTCAAGCAATATTTGTGGATAATATGATAGAGTAAGATACGTGAAAAGATTTTGTTACCGTTGGCCCAATTCAACTTAAAAAAAATTATTCTAGCAATAGCCCGAGTGTTGGGTATTGTTCCCGACTGCCTCCTCTCCTTACCTTCTCTACTTTGACCGTGAGATTTTTGCTTTAGTTAAGCTACTTGGTAACTTGACTTCCTCTTCTCGTGCTATCAATGTATCGGTCTCTGCGAACCATTTTGCGAATAAGTCCTTGGATCCATTTCTATTTCGTAGCAACTTCTGCTCTGCTGTCTCTACATCATACCTGATTCCATGTCTCTACAACTTAGAGGATTCAATGCATATCAGTGTTCTAAATGGGGGTCAAGGCGGTCGTCTAGGCACTAGGCGGTCGCTATACACACCGCTTTTAATTTGGCGGTGGAGTAGGCGGCCAGTGAAGGTTTGACGACGTAGGCGAAGGTAGGCGGTGTAGGCGGAGGTGAGGCAAAGCAATACCCGACTAGATGACTTCCTCTTGTGGCGCTATCAATGTATCGATCTCTGTGATTAAGTCCTTGGATCCATTTCTATTTCGTATCAACGTCTGCTTTACTGTCTCTACATCATACCTGATTCCATGTCTCTACAGCTTAGAGGATTCCATGCATATCAGTATTCTAAATAGCGGTCAAGACGGTCCGCCTAGGCACTAGGTGGTCGCTATACGCACCGCTTTTAATTTGGCAGTGGAGTAGGCATCCAGCGAAGGTTTGGCAGTGTAGGCAGAGGTGATGTTTTGGAAGGAGCAATATCCGACTAGATGTTTTGGCAAAACAGTTTTGCAACCATTATGGACCTATGGTTCAATTTTACTTGACTAAAACTTCATAAATCTTTGTTCTACAACTTAGTTATGCATAAACAGCATTAAAATTTGCATATTATAAAAAAAAAACAGTTAGTAAAATAGTAAAAATGACCAAAATGAATAAAACGTCTAGGCTACGCCAAGGCAGTGGCTAGGCGGTAGACGGACCTTCTCTACCACGCACCCGCCTACCGTCGTTTTAGAACCTTGCTTCTCTCCAATCCACTTCCCATGTATCCGGTAATGTTATTGTGGGGCCTATCACTTCTCCGATACTTATTTCTCCTAAACATTATGGAGGCTAATGGAGATCTATACAGGTTATTGGTTCTGCCACGGTTATTGGCTTTGGCACTATTCCGTTTACATATAATTTCCACCTCTGCTGAGTTAGTGTTGTTCCCAGTACATTGCTCATTAACATTTTTTTTCTTTGTGATACAGGATCTTCTCACTCAGAGCGTGATATATATAAAAGTCGCAAAACTCTCAAGTTATATAGGCTGCATGCCCAGCCTTCATTACTTGTTTCTGCCTGGACTATTTGATTGATATCCTCGGTCCGATCATCCTCCCTGCTCTACTTTTAAAACGATGTTTCTGAAATTTTCTGATTCACGAGTGAAACGTGTAGTCTGATCAATCGTCTTATTCTGCACGCTGATTCTCCGTATTCTCTAGTGCATTCAGATATCCAGGGTCCGTATAAATTGCAAAGTTTATATGAATTTCGTTATTATGCTACATTTATTGATTATTTTTGGATAACTTGGCTGTTCTTACTCTGGGATCATGCCACAATATTCTTAGCTTTTCGGACATAATGAAATTCGTAAACAATTCTGAACTACCATTAAACTTTCTATGCATCGCCAATGTTTGGTCAGGATTCTAGGATTTCTATGTATTCACCGGATTATTCATCAAATATCATACCTCTTATAGTCTACAATCTAATGGTATTGTTGAACGAAAAATAGTTCCTTATCCAGAATAATGTTTCTCACTATTTTTTAGCTTCATGTAAAGCTTGTCATAATATTATCGCATCCCCCACCACCATGATTCTTAACCACCAATCTCCATTTTCTACTCTTATCTTTCCCTCTAAAGAGTTGTTCTTGGTGTTCCTATAAGCACTTGTTTTGTTCATTATTTCGGACGTAACACTCTCTTTGAGATTATATATATATATATATATATATATATATGTTGGATAATTTTGCACTCAAATTTTGTTTCTATTCACCAAACCAGAAGATTATTGTGTCTGTTGATGATACCAGTCTCGATCATCAACCCTAGTTTCCGCCGCCACAATTCCCCCTCCAAATTATGAGGATCCTCATCTTTTAAAATATCCAGATGAGCCTCCACTTGTAACTCCTACGGAGACTCTAATGGGGGCGTTTGGTATGCGGAATACTATATAGCCGGGAATTCTATATTCCCGGGAATCAAATTCCAAGGAATTAAATTCCCTGGAAAATTACATTCCCATGTTTGGTGACAACATAAATATTCCCGGGAAAAAAAAATTAAAAATAATAATAACGAAAAAAAATGAACAAATATAAAAAAAAAACCCGGTAAAAACGACAAAAAATCGGTAAAAACAAAAAAAATGGTAAAAACGACAAAAAACCGATAAAAACGACAAAATAACAAAAAACGACAAAAACGATGAAAAACGACAAAAAATTGGTTAAAACGACAAAAATGACCAAAAAGCGACAAAAAAATGTATAAACGACAAAAAATAACAAAAAAGGGATAAAAACGACAAAAATAACCAAAACACGACAAAAACGACATAAAATTGGTAGAAACGACAAAAACTAAAATGCGGCAAAAACGATAAAAAATAACAAAAATTGGTTAAAAACGACAAAAAATGACAAAAAAATCGGTTAAAACGACAAAAATCGGTTAAAAATAACAAAAAAATCGGTTAAAACGACAAAAAATAACAAAAAAGCAACAAAAACAAAAAATAATCGATAAAAATGACAAAAAATCGGTTAAAACGACAAAAAATCGGTTAAAACGACAAAAAATAACCAAAAAGCGACAAAAATGACAAAATCGGTAAAAGCGACAAAAATGACAAAAACGACATAAAATCAGTAAAAATGACCAAAAATCGACAAAATCGACAAAAAAAAGACTAAAAATCGGTTAAAAACAACAAAAAAGCTACAAAAACGACAAAAAAATCGCTTAAAACGATAAAAATTGACAAAAAAGACAAAGGACAAAAATTGAGTAAAAACGACAAAAAATAACCAAAAAGCGACAAAAAAATGCAACAAAAATGACAAAAAACGACATAAAATTAGTAAAAATGACAAAAAAAGCGACAAAAAGGACAAAAATTGGGTAAAAACGACAAAAAATAATCAAAAAGTGACAAAAAAGACAAAAAAAGGGGTAAAAACGACAAAAAAATCGCTTAAAACGACAAAAAATTGGTAAAACGACAAAAAATTGACAAAAAAGCGATAAAAACGACAAAAAAAGAAAAAATGTTCAAAACTAATCAAAATTGATCAAAAAAGAAGAAACAAATTTAGACAATTTTTTTTTGCCCGGGCAAAAAAAAAAATACCCACCTATTCTCAAGGGATAGAATTCCCATGTTTTGTGGGTAAACTATTTACCCGGGTATTTATAATTTCCGGAAATAAATTTTTTATAAGCCAAACAAACGTGGTAATAGATTCTCATCTTAAATTTAAAATACCGCGTACCAAACGCCCCCTAAGGCCTGTTGTACCTTTTGTTCCTCCCCGATCAAGCAAGAAAATGACTCGACATGATAACATCGCACCGACAGATGTTCCTCCTAGTTGTACTCTGGATGATCTTTCTATTGCTTTGTTCTCTTTGTGCAAGAAAACAAGTACACTATGCATCCTATTGCAAACTTTAATTCTTAGCATCGGTTCACTTCTCTCTCCAAGTTTGTTTTCTTTCTTCTCTATATCTCCTATGCGAAAGAAGGAACTTCAGCATCTAGGATAAAAGTTTTTTAAGGAAAAGGAAACGCATGCTTTGAGGTCTAATAGTACATGGCATCTTGTTCCCTTCTTGGCTACTCTCTGGAGCAGCCAATGATCTTTACTAAAAGCATAATGCTAACAGTTATGTTGAGAGATTAAAAGCTCGTCTGGCTTTACCCTGCAATATGACATTGATTAGGAGATATGTTTTACTATTACAAAGCTCAGTATCGTTCGTGTTTACTCTCGTCGTGCAACGTTGATGGTTGTTGCACCAGTTAGATACAAAGAATGTCTTTCTTAATGATTACTTGATCAACATCGTCCATGTGCAACAACCTGCTGGATATAGGAGTGTGAAGTCTCTAGTATGTTATCTTTGAAAATCTAGCTATGGTCGAAAGTAGTCTCCATGAGCTTACAGTTCAAAAGTCAAGTCAGGTGGTAAAATGATTGGCTTTACCCGGATCGCTACTAACTCTTCTCCTATCATTTCACCGTCGGACTCAGGACACGATGGTTGACGGTTCTTCTTGTAAATGTTGAGGATGCTATCATCGGAGATGACTCTAATGTTATGTAAATGCAAGGTCAAGACACATCTCTTGCAGCTCTTAGAGAATTATGGGTTCTTAGGGCGTAAACATGTTAATACTCCAACAGAACTGAATATGAAGCTCTCCAATCACGGTTCCTGAGATCCTCTTCTGCTACATTCAGATATGTACCGCCAACTTGAATACAAGCCCATCTATGTTGCAGTTATCCGCCCTAATCTCTCTTTTGATGTTATAGGCTTATAGCATCGTCACTCAGTATATGTAGTCATCTCAAATCTCTTATTTCACGTCAGCAAGTGTATTTCCCGGTATATGAAATATTCACCACCAAAGACTTGCCTAGCAACCCTATCTCTTCTATAACATGATAATGCCAACTATTAGTGATCAAAGATGATTAACAGATTACGCACATTCATTAAGTTAATCGAGTCACCTGGCAGGAAGAAGCAGATGGTAGTAGCGAGTTCCTCGACTGAGGTCAAGTATTACTTGGTGGACCTTGTAGTTTCTGAGCTTACCTGGAATGCTCTCCGATCTTGGTGTGCTGCTTCCCTCTTTAGCTTCTCTCTTCTATGAAAACAAGGCTATGATTCTAATTGTTGTGAATCCAGTCATCCATGAGCACACCAAGCACATTAGGTTGGATTGTCATTTCATTATGGACAATGTTAAGCTCAGTGAAGTCCAACTTAACCATGTTCCAGCTTCCTCGGACTTGAAAACATTCTTAATGTGCATAGCCACAAAAATGGGGATCTTATCCTTCTCCTATAAATATGTACTCCCTAGGATGAAATCAATCCATTGAGATGAGTATTTACCCAATCTCAACAGTTACATAATAGGAACACTTTCATAATAAACCCTTACATAATATCATGAAGGAAGTAGAATTAGTTCCAAGAATTGTTGGTAACTATAACATTATTTGACCTTTAAAAGAATCTATTATGAGATATTTTTATGTTGAGTACACTTGAATGGGGCAAATGTGAAAAGTAGATGAAATTTGGGGTTGCACCAAAAGTAAAAGAAAAGTTGATAATCGTTCTCTCCACATAAAATATGTTATACATCCACACACAAAATGGATCTAATTTGGGAGAGACCATAAATACATTCAAATAACAAAGAAAAAGTTTTTTGAAGTTCGGATTTACGCACCAAGAGTGTGTGCTCAAACTGAGCACTTCGCTTACCATCTGCAGTAACTGCAGTCCATCCATCCGGCCATAATCGATCACGCCATACTCCTACAAAAGTGGCTCTTTTGTTGGTTAATATCAGATAGTATACAATACGTGTATAAATCGAATTCAAAAACTACCTGCATTTATCATTGGCTCAATTGTAAATGTCTGCCCAGCTTTCATAACACCAACTGCTTTATTTTCTACACAAAGTTAAGGCAAAACCAACAAGGAGTGGAAGAAAAGGAATTTTGAGTTGGGAAAAATCCAGAACAAATGACCAAATCCAATAATAACTCGTCCATTGAGACCAAAAATATAATTTCCTAACTCACTCAGGGATCACCACTAAAAAAACAAAAATGGCAGCAGTAGGTAGTATAGTTACGGAAATGACTTCGGTTTGCCAGTTCAGGCTCAACTCCTCGCTTTACGTTAGCAGAACTATAGGTCAGGAAGGGTCTTTCTTTCTCTATGGGAGGACACGGGAATGAGTTTTCGGCATTATAAACTAGAAATAACTTCAAGAAATGCCTCCTCTATGATATAGGATACTAGAATAATGGGGAATGTTTGGAGCACAGTGGAATAATTCTCCAATACCATGACCGCAATATGATTTTACCTGCATCAAAAATATCAACTATTAGATTCTTGTGCATGAAACAAGAAATGAATAAAAAGGAACTTCATGTAGCAGTAGAAGATTTTTATCGCAATTACCACAGAGAACCCCGACATTAGTGCATGCCGATTAATGACCTCCCCAACCTCACGGAACCGAACCCCTGGTTTGACTGAGCTTGATAGCAAAAAAACATTTAATGATCATCTTCAGTTACCTAGTAGCTTTAGATCTAAGGAAAAAACTTAAAATCTCTTCCAAATAATTTTAATCAAAATCCAAACATAGCATGATTACACCAGGATTTCTCAAGATTACAAAATTTGATCTTTAACATAGTTCCGGACTATGCTACAATGTGTCTAATAAAAGAATTAAATACGATATTAAGACGGAGAAAATAATAGACGGCTATCCCTATTCTAAGCAGTGTACAACCCAAGACAAAGAAGAAACGAATGTAACTCAAGGTTTGAAATTTTATGTTAAACTCCCAACAACTATATAGGACAAAATATTGGAGGGAGTTTAATGTAAAACTTTAAACCTTAGGAGTTATATTTGTTTCTTCTTTGTTTAGAACAAAGTTGTCACGACGTTGTCTGTCGCGAGGGAAGGCCTGTTGTTTGCATCATTGAGAATGCAAGTTTGAGCTATGGAAACACCCTCTCCAAGGGTAAAATTGCACAAGTTTTCACCTACCCAGACCTCGCGTAAGCTCGGAAGAGTCCTTCTTTTTAATTATTTAGGACAGTTGGTATATAGAAGGGATACACATTAATTGGGTATGAAACAATAGTTTAAAACATTTAAGTCATGAAACTTCATTAGCATAACAGCATTGCAAATTAATTAAACTTCTGAACCCAAATAATATTTACATGGAGATGCATTTGAGGTTGGGTGTTGGGAGGCAGTGTGCTTGATGCAGAAACCCCTAAGGGTGATAACAAATTAACTTAAAACTTCCGAACCCAAATAAATATTTACATCAGGATGCATTTGAGGTTGGGTGTTGGGCGGTAGTGTGCTAAAACCCCTAAGGACACTTCAAAAATGCCATGCAAAAGAAAAACAAGTTTTTCATGGTTTTATGCAACTTAGAAATATAAGGTCGCACGTAATAACCAAAACAAAATTGCATATCTAACCGGACAACTCATGCAAGTATAGACTACAGGAGTGAGCATTATTTTTTTTTGGAACGAAAACCGAACCGAACAGAATAAGAGATTCAATTCGGTATGAAAAAAATTGGTTCGGTTTCGGTTTTGAAAAACTAAAATTTCTTATTCGGTTTCGATTTTGGGTTTCAGTTTTAATCCAAGATCGAAAACCTAATACGACTTGTGCAATTATGCGTATACCCTCAATTCTATACATATTTTACTATTAAATGTGTATATTTTGAAAACAACAAACAATTCTATTTGTGTTTTGAAGTCCAACTTTGGTAAATAACTAGTTCATCTTTTGGCTCAACCTTCAAATACAACAAACATGTATAAAATTGTATTTTTTGTTTGAAGGGAGACGAGATATCGTAGAATAGTATTTTTATTCCTCTCATTTCATCATATGGCAAGGGCCATATATATAGGGATAAAGGGGCAACCCAAGGGTCATGAGTTACATAACCCAAGGGTCATGTGTAACTCATGACATAATGGTGAATAAATAAGGGTTTCACAACACTCCCCCTTATTCATCCATTTCCTTGGATCCACTTATGAAATACTTCAGGGTTCAATAAGCTAATGGAGTGGATACTGCTGGATCCAGAGTAAACTTGGTTTGCCTCGTTAAAACCTTGGTTGTGGAAAATCCAGTGGGAAAAACCATCAGTCATAAGGAAAAAGAGTACAATCCTATAGTTTTACTCCCCCTGATCTATACAAGCTTCAGGCTTGCAGGTCTTTTAGTTGCCTCATCCCTATTCCTCTTACAAGCTTTACAAAAGTACATCGTGGCAGTGTTTTGGTAAACAAATCTGCTAAGTTATTACAAGATTGAATTTGTTGTATTTTGACTTGTTCCTTCTCTTGAAGGTCGTGCGTCCAGAAGAATTTAGGGGATATATGCTTCGTCTTGTCATTCTTTATGTATCCTTTCTGAAGTTGAGCTACGCATGCTGCATTATCTTCAAAAAGAGTAGTGGGCTCAAGTTCACCAGTCTTCAGGCCAGTAGATGCCAAAATGTGCTGAATGACAGAGCGAAGCCAAACACACTCCTTGCTTGTTTCATGGATTGCCAGGAGTTCAGAATGGTTGGATGAGATAGCCACACTGGTCTGTTTGACGGACCTCCAAGAGATAGCCGTACCACCGAAAGTAAACACAAATCCAGTTTGTGATTTCTCTGTGTGGGGATCTGATCTATAACCTGCATCTGAATAACCAAGTAAAGTGGAAGACCCACTATTCGGGTAATATAGTCCTAGGTCTATAGACCCTTGGAGGTAGCGCAGAAGATGCTTCACTCCATTCCAGTGGCGCTTTGTGGGCGCTGCACTGTATCTGGCTAATAAGTTAACTGAAAACGCTATATCAGGACGCGTACAGTTAGCCAGATAGAGTAGTGCCCCAATGGCACTTAGGTAAGGTACTTCAGGACCTAATGATTCCTCCCCCTCTTCCAATGGACGGAAAGGGTCCTTCTTTACGTCCAATGATCGAACGACCATTGGTGTACTAAGGGGATGGCATTTATCCATGTGAAATTATTTAAGTAATCTTCGTGTATATGTAGATTGGTGTAACAGGATACCACCCTTTAGGTGTTCGATCTGTAAGCCAAGACAATACTTTATTTTCCCTAGGTCTTTCATTTCAAAAGTTGTCTTAACGCTTTCAGATATCTCAGTAATCTCTGCAGGAGATCCAATAAGATTTAAGTCGTCGACATAAACGGTGACTATAACAAATCCTGTTTCCGATCTTTTTATAAAGATACACGGGCAGACTTTATCATTAGTAAATCCTTGCGTAGCAAGTAACTCACTTAGTCTGTTATACCACATTTTTCCTGATTGTTTAAGACCGTACAATGATCTTTGTAACCTTACAGAATAGGTGTCCCGAGGTCTATATGTTTTCTCTGGTGAAATTTTATATCCTTCAGGGAGTTTCATATAGATATCTTTATCTATATTGCCATAAAGATATGCAGTCACAACGTCTATGAGCTGCATTTCTAGGCTTTTCAGAGAAGAGAGGCTGATCAGGAATCTGAAGGTATTCCCATCCATGACCGGAGAATATTTTTCAAAAATAAATTTACCTTTCTTACCGTACGGTGGAAGAAGGTAAAAAAAAATTAACGGTACGTCGGATCGGCTAGGGAAGGAGGAAGGATGACGTCGATATCTGGACGTCGATTCTCCTTGCTTCAGCAATCGTGCTGATAACGTGTTTGAAGGGAGACGAGATATCGTAGAATAGTATTTTTATTCCTCTCATTTCATCATATGGCAAGGGCCATATATATAGGGATAAAGGGGCAACCCAAGGGTCATGAGTTACATAACCCAAGGGTCATGAGTTACATGATCCCAAGGGTCATGTGTAACTCATGACATAATGGTGAATAAATAAGGGTTTCACAACATTTTTAATATAATTTAACTACAATCCATGGTTTAAAGTATCGGCCGATACCGATCTGATACAGCCGATACCGATATGGTTTGGCATGTCCCGATCCGATACCGACCGATACCGACATTAAGGTCTCTTTTTCGGTCAATTCGGCAAAGAAAATTAAACGAAAAAGACAAATCAGCAAGGGTTCAAGCATAATAAGGTTGTAAAAGCATGTAAAAGAAGAAAATCAATCTATTGTACGTAAATCAATCGGTAAGGGCGACTAATATTTCATTTAATTTCAAAACTACCAAGAAATAACACTGAAAATACTTAAAATTATCGTAAATGAATAAAATATATGTTTTTAAATGTAAATAATTTATTAATAATTATTTGTTTTCCGATACCAAAAAAATCCGATACTTCGATCCGAAACCACCGATACTACCGATATCGCTGATACCAATACTCATAGGAATAGTCCGATACCGATATTGTGAACCTTGCTACAATCCCAACTTTGGGCACGACCCATTAAACAATAGAAATAGTCCAACCAAACAAACCAAATCAATCAAATCAATCATATTGGTTCTATTCGATTCTGGTTCGATTTTGTATTTTTAGAATTTCGGTTTATTCGGTTTTAACTATTTATGTTCGGTTGAAACTAAATAAACCGAACGCTCAACCCTAATAGGCAATATCGTCAAAACAAAATATGGATTATTAGAAATTTAATTATTTAATCTACGACAAGATTATTCATGTCATAACAATAGAGAATCTTATTAGTTTCACAAATAGTTTTTTAAGATTCATTATTAAACAAGTTGTTAATACTTAAAAACAATTATTACTTTTCAAATTTGTTGAGAAGTTGGCTCAACATAATGGATTTATTTGATTTCAAGAAATAATAAGTACAGTATAAATTGGAGAGTGTAAGTTTTGCTTACTAGAAATTTCCTAAAATGGCACTAAGCTAATGAAGATAAGCCAAAATACATAAAAGAGTGCATTCTCTTACACACACAAGCAAGTTGGAGCGTTGATGTCAATTACTACCATCATGGAGAGAAATGAAGATAAAGTATAGGCAATTTGATCTTGCAAAGCATGACCTTGTTATGAATGGAATGACAATCCACTTGATATGAGCTTAGTGCTAGGAAAGACTCGATTCTCACTAATGTGAACCGCAATCATGTTATAACTATAAAGAGAAGCTAGAAAAGTTAGCAAAAAAGCAATGATGAAGAGAAGGCTATATATTTACCCATGTAAGCTTGGAAAACGCATGGGCCATCAAGCGATACTCGATTTAGTTGAGGACCAAGCCATTAGGTGACTAGGATGCCTCCAAAAGAATGTAGAAAATCCGCTACTCAATCGTTGTTCCTCAATAGACCCTTAACAGTTGGTATCAACACATGCTCAAATAGAGAGGGAGGCATAGGGCTGGTAAACAAGCCCTTGCCAAGCAGATTTCTTTAGATATTGGAGAGTACACTCAATACGATACACTTGATGAGATAAAATAAGAGATTTGAGGTACCAACATATATTGACTAATAGTATGACGATAAAGGAGATATCCACTCAAGTGAGTGTTAGGTAGAACTGTGGATGAGTTGCCAAGTGGATGACTTTGCCAACAAGTTGCGGCACAAATCTGAAATGGGATTGAAGATGATAATAGAAGTAAGGATTAGAGAGTAACCCTAATTTCATTCCTCTTTTCCTTCACTAATATATTCCATATATTTTGAAGAAGTATTGTGTTGCTGAAATTGTCGGATTAAACAAACGATTATCATATTCGTGGTCGATCATCAACATTCATCATTGTAGCCACAAACCAATCAAGAGTCTTAACCAGCATCTACTATTATCTAACCGACATCTACTATCGATAAGTAGTTTGCTTTGGATATTTGGTATTATCAGTTATAACTTACTTTCATTAGTGACTACTGAGTTCAGAACCACAAATATTGTCCTATAAGACCTATCATGAATCAGTAATTTACCCTCATAGTGTTGGGTAAAGCCACGAACAACCAGACAAGAATTTAATATTCCAATACCATCAAAAGTTCAAGTGCCATATTCAATTCCGTCTTGTGTCTCAAGGGTAAGTCAATAATAGTCGTGGACCAAAAATCATAGATAGTTGTGGAGTCCTGTCCGATGATTATTTTTTCTATGGAAACGGTTGCTCTCCGTCGAAGACACACTCTTGATGATCGAGGAAAAAGGGTGCATGTTCTAAAAGAAAGTCAGACCAATTGAGTAGTCATTCAAAAAAACACATTTTTGTTTGTGAAAAAAGAGTCTGCTTGAATCTCACCCTAAGTCAAGTGCATGCAAGTCGAAAGCAGAAAATCTACATCTCAGTCATGTGCAGCTAACTTGAGATTAACCAAGAGGTAAGCAAACAAGATCTAAAGTGTCCTTTGATCATTTTGAACATCCATCTCCTCATTCATTACAAGCTGCCAACATGGGTGTTGAATTAAAGTAATAAGAGAATTAGAGGATCAAACAAACTCGGTGTTAGAATATCTATATGTAACCCTAACTCTCACTAACACTCTAGAATTTTGGTGCAAGTAGGACTTTAGCATGGTATCACAGCAACCTAGGTTTGAATCTTCACTAGCACACATTTAAGCGGATTAAAAAAAAAAGTGATTTGTGAATCCATCTCTTTGCCCACAAAGTAGCCTTCTACGGAGGTGTGTTAGAATATAAATATAAAAGCTTCATTAACGCTATAGTTATTGTGCAAGTGGCAAGGACCCGTATTTGTTCTAATAATAAAAAGTCGGTTTCTCACCGAAGGAAATAAATGAAAGAGCCTTAGGTTGTCAAGGGAAAGATTGTAGTGGTGAAAAGTAGGACCATTGTTCGAAAAAGGTAATCATGTGAGATGTAATGATTGAAAGGAGAGAAGAAGAAGAATATCCTTTTTTTCGTGTGAAAATAACCAATAAATATATATTTAGAAGAACGAGAAGATTATCAAAACCAAGACACAAAAAAACATGTGCAACCGAATACCTTAGATTGTTTAGACGGAAAGAGAGTCGAAAATAAAATAGATTGTTGATAACAGCAAACAACATGCTTTTAATAAGATGACAACATGTAAGTAGAGTTCCAATAATTATTTGCAATGACTTAATGTAAGGAGAGACCTACTTAAACTAAGGGTCTGCTTGGATTGAGGGAAAAAAAAAAGAGTAGAGTTTAGTGGGGTTAAATGAGGAGGAGTTAAGTGAGGGGGAGTAGAGTCAAAACATAGAACCTTGTTTGGATTAGAGGGAGAGTTAAGTGAGGGGTATTTAATAACTCTTGCTTGGATTTGAGGTTTTGAGTGAGAAGAGAATTAATAAAAGTATGATAGTTACCAAAATAACCTTATTACATTTGTCATAAAATGAAATTTGATTGAAATTTTAATTATAACTTGTCAAAATATCTTCACAAATTAGGAAGGTACGGAGCAACATGTTGAAAACAAAAAAAATGGAAGAAAAATCATGATATTTTATAGAACAAATGAGGGGTATTTATGACTTTTTAAACAAAACCCCTCAATCACCCTCCTTAACCCTCCGATTTAGGGGGTTAAAAAAATGGACAAAAGAGGATGAAATAGACCCTCACTTAACCCTCTATAACTCTCCCTCCTAAACCTCCACCCTCAAACCAAGCATAGTTTTATTTTCCCCTAGAGTAACGTGATTGGTGACACTGGAGTTGAATACCCAAAAAACAAGAGATACATGCTATCCCAAAAACTGTATAAGGGATTAAAGGACCGAGTAGACATGGATCCACAAGGATGCCAATAGAGGCCCTGATAAAGATGATTATGAAATAACAGAGGCATAAGTAAAGTCGAGATGTGACTACAAAGTGTAGCGGCTCTAGGATGTCAAGTTGTGGCAACAAGGGGACTTCAGCTCGCATGACATGATGATAGCAGCAACAATATATAAAGCAGCAGGCAGAGAAAAAACCAATGATGTCTACACCCAGAGGATGAACACTAAAAACATGTCTTTGTCGTGTCGAAAGGAGCTTGGCAATGGACTAATCTGTAAGAAAGAAGAGCAGGTTTCAGAGAAGAAGAATCAAATATGTGTTGAATAACACTTTATTATCAGAAGGAAGACCAGGGATGGACTTTTTTTTGGTAATAGAAAAAGTCATAACCACACGACAGCAAGCGATCATCCATGGATTTAAGAAGACATGAGCACACCTTGGTATCATTCTAGAGCTAGAGAGAGTTCTACTTGTGTCGGACGACGGATAGTTCATGAGATGCGGTATCAATCTGGAGCTAGAGAGAGTTCTAGTATCAGACGGCTGATCATCCCTTAGATGTTGTGAGATGATAAATCACAAAAACCCTAAAAAGATGCAAATATAACAAGATGACAAATCAGTACAAGCGGGACGAAGAGGTTTGATCCTGTAAACTAGGTTTTTGGCTAGCCAGCGAATAGCTGATTGGATCGAATATTCGATTGGTTATCTGGACTCAATTCTGGACAGAGATAGCATGGTTGTTGGAGTCGATGATTATGGAGCAACAAAAGATCCCGAAGTTGATGACATATCGGATAGCAGGATCTGATTGCAACAACAAAGATATATCCTCAAAGTCCTCCAGTGAAGAAGACTAGATAACAATGGAAGCAAGGTAGTCAAAGGCGCAAGGCGCACTTAAGGCGCGTGCCCGAGCGAAGCGAGACGCAATATATATATATATATATATATATATATATATATATATATATATATATATATATATATATATATATATGAGAACCAATAAACAAAAATAACTACTGATGATGCCAAATAGGAACCCTATCGAAACCCAATTTTTCCATTAAAAATACAGCATCGCCACCCAACTAGAAACCCTATCGAGAATATTTCAGTTAAATTAGAAGCAAGAAATTTTCCTTACAAAGATCCAAACTTCAGAAAACCTAAAACGATTTTTGTATACAAAAAATCAAAGGAGAAGCTCCAGCCGTATTTTGGGTGTATAAAAAAAATTCAAATACAACAACAACAAAACCTTTACCCCGGGTGGGGGTGGTGGGGGATGGACAAAAAGATCCCTGAAAAGTAATTAGCTATACAAAAACGGCTATAAATACCTAATGGAGAGAGGAGGAGCTCTGCTCTAATAGGGAAACGAACTTTGGCTATAATTTTGGGTAAAATTAGGAGAGAAAAAAAAAAGTCAAGACAAATCAAGAAAGAGGAGAGGAGGGAACGATCGAGAAAGACCTTAGGAAGCGCAGGAGGGTGGTTGCTGGATAGAGAGGAGGGGACAATACACCAAGAAAATGAGAGAAAAGAGTTCAGTCAGGTTAGGGGGTTTATTTTTTGAAAACTCAACCCTTGAGCACTTACACGCCCTTTTCATGGATTTCAACATAAGCCAGTCAAGTTTCTGACATGTTGTGACGGTCAATGTCGGGTGGACCCAATGTCCACCAACATTTTACATATAAAATCATTTCTACATGCATCATGCAGAAAAGCGTCGATATTGAATCTCAGAAACGAGTCCGTAGTTGGGTTTTTGGCATATAAATTTTTAATCATTCATTAAACTACACAAACCAGTCGAGAAACAATTGACACAAATTGGTATTAGCCAAATGTCTTGAACATCAGTTTTAAGTTTGCAACTTTGCACATTGATAGATTTTTTCCTTCAAACAATTATACTCACAAATAACTTATCATGAGGCCCGAGAAGAGGTATCCAGGCTGAAAGCCTCCGAAAAGAAACAAGTCTAACAAAAACCAGCATACGACATATAGTAATAAAAATTACCGATAGAAATGGCTTTCTCCAAGCATTCATATGCACAACGGACAAGCTGTTGTGATACTTCATCAGTCTCACCCACAAAATATGTCTCATTAAGATCCCCTGCAAATATATATAATTGATCAGACAACACTTCTAATGTATATGATAAAATATTGAGTATGTGATAACAATTTATTTATAAGAATTACCAATTCAACTAATAAAAACTTATTGATAATAACTTGGAAAATAATGATTGAAAATTTACCAAAAACAAGCATATTAGGAAGAACATTTATTGTAAGAAGGCATACTAAAGTATGTACTACTTGAGGTTGCAAGAGCACACCTTGCCAATGAAACATCCTAAATGTCAAATTATATGAAAATTATATGTTTTTGTTAGTGTAATTTTTTCCCGATATGAGTTATTAGAAGAAAAGGAGACAGGAAATGTGTTATCGCGTAAATACCGTTGTTTGCTACACAAGTTGGTGATTTATTTCAACAGTTCAACAATAATGTGTATAACACAACACACCCATTAATCGAGAGCCGAACATGGAGTAGTCTATGAGGGTAGAGGATCATGGTGCTGACAATCAGACCTGGTCGAGGAACGTGGTCTTGACAATCAGCCAGGGTAGAGCGTGTCACTGGAAATCAGCCCGAGTGCGAAACGCATCGAACGCAAAAATCTGGGATCAACGTGCATAGAAAAACAAACCCAATCCTAAGCCGGGGAGAGATCTAATAAGAGGAGATGTAATATATATATATATATATATATATATATATATATATATATATATATTGAAAAAGTAAGCATAGATAAGATACACTTAAAATAGTAGATCACTCTCAAGTCTGATGGCCACTCAAACTTAGGGGTTTATACAAATACATCCATCTATCCTAGTAATGCACATCCCTTTTGATACTCTGTTGTAGCCATTGCCTTCTAACCCACCATTATGAAACACTTTATTATTCTTCTATTGCCATAACTGCCAAATGGTAGCCTTGAAAGCATGTCTCAGCACAATATAGTCCTTGGAGCCTTTCTTACGGTATTATCCCCGGTGAGAAGTCTACCCTTGATGACCCTATAAGTACAATAGGAGATTTTGCCAGAGTACCCAAAAAACCACTACACATCATGTCATTCCACTACTGTAGAGAAGCCTCTAGAGAGGGCATAAGCAAACTTGAAAGTAAATGATCTGCTGTTGGAAAGGGTCCGTAGCAAATAATCCTCATGCATGTCATTAACAATTGGCGTCCTCTCAACATCCTCCTGCAAAGGGGTAGTGATTCTAGCTGATTAAGGATTATGATGCCCGTTAGAAAGAATATGAGAAACTTGACAATCTTCATCGTATATATTAAAGGCTTGTCACCCAAATCTGTCAACAAGTCTGCCCTGTGCCAAGCAATGATCAAACCTTAAACAGGTAGTTCTTCCATTAACAATTTCCCTAGATAGAGCTGGCAGGATAGCATCCTGATATATATAGAATACCCTTCCCATTGGTAGAGGCATTATTATCCACCTGAATGGGCCAAAAATTCTTGCCTCTCAATCACTTATTCTTCATCCACAGACTGCATATGCTATCATTAGTCAAAAGAGTTCAAGCTCTCCTCATTTGCAGACTGGACATCATGTCATCGAGGTTTCTCATCCTAGCCCTCCTTCCTTAGGTTTAGCAAGTTCAGACCACTTGATGGCATGTCTGGAATTCCCCCATATAAAGTTGGCACATAAAGAATGAATTTTCATGAACACTGAGGAAGCTTGAGCACTTGCAGCTAGAATATAACAATATTAGTGACCTTGCTCTTCAATACATTTAGTGATAGACTTGTCATATCTTCTAAAGCAGCAGACCAATTCTTAATAGCAATTATTGATTCCACATTAGTAAGCAGCAAATAGCAGTAAATTGTTGAGTATATTAATAATAATAGTAGTGGGCTTTACTCCCACATTGCCTAGAACAAAAGAGATAAGGGTTAGCCTCTCCTATTTATATGCAACTCCCCTTCATTAATGGATCATCCAATTATCCACTCAACATGGTATCAGAGCCATAACCCATCCACCCCTCTCCACAAAAAAATAAATAAAAAAACCTAACCCTAATCCACCGCCCCACTACTCCCCCCTCACTGCTGCCCCCCCCCCCCCCCCCCCCCCCCCCCTTCCACCAGCGCCCCCCCAACCAAGTTGTTGCTGCTGCCGCCGACCCCCCTCCCCCTCCGACGACCCCCCTGCCGCCGCTGCTGCTGCTACCAGAGCTGCAGCCGCCCCAGCCTCCCCCCCCTCCCGCGACTCCACTTCTCCTCCGCCCCCCCCCCCCCCCTCTCCACACGGGTGTAAACCCTAACCCTAGCCGCTACCCACTCCCCTCCAAACCCTAAGTTTCAAAAAAAAATGGCCATTGACTTGGACATTTCAGAGCAACCAAGTTGGAAACTCTGACTTTCCAATATTGATCTTTTAGGATTAGAGCAACCAAGTTGGAAACTCTGTCCTAAATTCACTTAGTAATCTCCAACGATAAATAACGTGGTTGTTTACAAGAACCTCTGATTCTCAAAGTTGGCCATTGACTTGGACATTTTAGAACCACCATGTTGGAAACTCTGACTCTCCAACGATTGGCTTGGGGAAGGCTAACAAAGAGCAGACACAATGGTTGTCTTGCATGATTCTTTGTTTCCTTGCTTAATCTTCACATCAGGATCTGCCTCGCGAGTGTCCTCTCTATCCTGACTTGTTTGATGCGCATCTCTACTGTGAATATTGTTGTGACTGACATTTTTTTCAGACACTTGTAACCGATATTTGAGGGATGGATAGCACTAGGACGCATGCCAGTGATACTGGTACTAGCATTTGGAACGCAATGGCGGGACCAATGGGCACTAGTACAACGATTTCCTCAATTCGACTTGTCGATCGAAAATTGGACGGACCAGAGGGATACTCGACATGGCGTAAGAAGGTCGAGAAGACGCTTCTATGGATGCAGTAGTCCAAACATTTGACTGACAACACCCCCCCCCCCCCCGCGCAGACTGAACCTATCTTTGAGCAATGGGAGATAGATGATAGTCGGTTGTTTACACAGTTGATAAACTCCATGGAGCCATCGGTGGAAGACATTATTCAGAATACGGACTCCGTTAAAGAATTATAGACGGTCCTAGCAGCAGTGTTTGATGGCAAACGCGATTTGTCTCGCATTTATGATTCCGTCATTGGCATATACATAGCAAATCAGGAAGACATATTCAAGACATTGAAGGCTAGGTCTGATGAGGTTGATCATATGCCCCTAACAACAAATATCAATAAATCTAGGGCTCAACGTGAACAACTTCATGTTATGGCGCATCTTGCCTCTCTTCATCGTGATGCGAACTCTGTTCGATCTCAGATCATTGCTGGATATGAAGTTCCATCTGTAATGGAAGCATATTATCGTATCCTTCGAGCAGCAAAAGTCGTAGAGACCACTCCGGATGATGCACCTGCTGATCGCTCTGCTCTTGGTGCTGCTCAAACAAGCATTCGTGGTGGTCGTGGTGGACGACGTGGTGGCCGCAATACAGGTTGTAATGGGGGGGCGTGGTAATGGTGGTCACAATGGAGCACGACCACGCACATGCTTCAATTGTGGTCAGCTTGGCCATTTCTACTGGCAATGCACTAAATCACCTGCTGCTAATATAACAATTGATGCTCCTGATGATGGTGTCCGATCTGTTCAGCTGACTTCAGATTCATATACAGAGTTCCTTGATTTTCAGGCTCAACGTCATGGTGACGCTTCCACGTCTGGATCCACAGCCGAATACTCAACAGCATATAGTCAAGCCAAAGCAGTGGATAATTGACTCTGGAGCGTGTCACGCCCCGCTCCCGTAGGAGCGATCGTACTCGCCGCACGAGCCTAGATTGCGCTCGTATAAGGCGAATTCCATAACGGCCGATTACAGCGGCTGCGACGGGATCGTCGCACAGAAGTTCCAAGCAGAGACATTGAATAATAGCAACGGAAATTTAGAACAAAACACAAGTCTTTCAAAAGATGCATTTTATTGATATTGAAACGAGAATTACAAAGGGGACGCAAGGCCAAGATTACAATCACTCAAGCTCACTCATCTCACATTACAAGTCACTCAGCTCTCACTCATCTCTCAAATACAAGTCTTGAGCCAGCGGATGCTTCGGAAGACGACGTCCATACATTATGTCCCGTATAAGTCTTGACTCCATGCGGCCGCACGCTTCAAATTGCCAAGGAACTCCGTGCCTCGACGCATCCAAGCGAGCTCCGTGCCACGAGCTTCTACCGTGCCTGCACATGAAAACCATGTGGGTGTCAGTACTCAACTGTACTGGTGGAATGAGCTCCTCGTCCACCCATACAAAACCGACATGTTCATTTACTTTGTACAACATAGTCCCTTTATGATTGTCTTTCTACTCTTGCCTTAGGATCAATTTTAAGACAGACACCTTGGCCTAGTTTGTGTCTCTAGACCATCCCGTGCTTGCAACGCAACATCAACTCAACAACGTTAACCTATCAAGTCTTGCTTGCCTTACGGCTTAAAATCAGAGACGCAACTACTCGGTAAGACTCCATTTCCATGTGACCGTGCTACAAATCCATCGTGTCGTGCCTCGTAACTCAGTGTGATTTAACCATATCGCCGCCTCGCGGCCCTTGCTACTTTAATCACCAACTGACCCAAATCAAGACTTGTGGGCTAAGTGTCACTCGACCGATATTGCCTTGCGGCGTTTCCTGACTTAAACTCCAACGACTCAAACCAACTTGTGCAACTCTATGCCAACAACTTAAGACTCGACGCCACATCTCGTGCCGAAGCACGTTGCCTATGTTGAAGCCAAATCTTAGGCTAAACTCTTCTTTCTAACTGTACACACACATTCAACTCGACTCAATCCAAAAGCACACATGCGGGTTGCCGCCATGCCGACTCATCTATATGAATTGGTCACCGACCCCCAAGCCATCGTGGACTCCTCTATCTTTTGTTAGACGGGTGACCTTTCAGCGCGAGTAGCGAGCCCCGCTGCAAGTCCCCGTATAACCCGTGCCCATCACAGCTAATTACTCGTTTCCATTCGCGGCCGCAACGGTCCTGTGGCCCCCGGGTTTCCGTGCAGGGAAACGACTCACCTTGTCGACAAGTTGTCCATGACCATGCAAGACTCGACTCAAACTAACGTCTCACACAGTCATTCTACCTCTAGTGTTACCATTTCTTTCAGGGTCAAGTTCAATACTTCTCAAATCTGAGACCGCCTCGACGACCTATAGTCGCGAGCATACTTCTTTCTTCTAAGACCGCCTCGACAACCTATAGTCGCGAGCATTCTTCTTTCTTGCCCTATCATTTCATTCAACTCAGAAACAACTATTTGAATCCCCGTTTTCCAAACTCAATGAATCAACCGTAACCCGTGCCTTAAAACACTAAGTCCGTGACATCATATCTTAAACCAACTTGAACTCTATGCGACACAACCGCCCAAGTCATACTCTATATGACGCGCCTTGAAGCCGTAAGACTAAGTTGTTATTCCCAGCCGTAGAACTCGTAGGACCGTGCTTGCTACTACTCCGATAGCCTAACACAACTTGCCTAACTTAACTTTGCAACAACATGATGAGCAAGGGCTGCGTCAAGCTTTGCCTTGATGGAACGTGCCGTGCACGTGTTCGGCTTGAACAAACAAGTTATTTGGTTGCCTAGACTTATGCCACAAATTGTGCAATGCAGCTTAACCAATAGGGCGGGCAAAGGCTATTCCAAGCCTTGGACAATGGATCGTGCATCTTTATCAAGCATTCATGCGGGCGACGCCTATGACTTAGGCTTCGTTCATAACTTCGCCTACTCAACCAACTTTCCTTCTCCCAAGCCAAGGGACGAAGGATCGAGTGTCATTTTCAAAGCATGTCGTGCACCAACTCTAAGCCGACCGTTGGACCTTTCTATATTCTAACTCAATTCGACCCGTCGGAATTATTCCCTTTTCTATGTGGATTCTTCACTTTTATTATCAAGCCTACTTGTGCAAGTTGAAAACATGTGATTTATTATGTGAAGGCAAAGATGAGGCGAGTTCACCGAAACTACCCTACCTGAGCGAGTGGTCGCCTCGACCGAGCAATGTCTTCGAACAGCCGTTGCAAGGCTAAGTCCGAACGCCGTTAGCGTTTCGATTCCTCCGATTGACTGAGCGGGACGGGACACTACAGAGCGTCTGCTCACATGACTGGTGACGCAGGTATAACACATAATTATGTCCATATCCGTCGTATTTCTGACATTACTGTTGCTAATGGAGGTTCCCTGACAGTCCGAGGACGTAGAAGTGCCCGTGCTCTGATAACATTATGTCACGTCCCGCTCCCGTAGGAGCGATCGTCCACGCTAAGGCGTGATGCCGCACGAGCCTGGATTGCGCTCGTGCAAGGCGGGTTCCATAACGGCCGATTACAGCGGCTGCGACGGGATCGTCACACAGAAGTCCCAAACAGAGACATTGAATAATAGCAGCGAAAATTTAGAACAAAACACAAGTCTTTCAAAAGATGCATTTTATTGATATTGAAACGAGAATTACAAAGGGGACGCAAGGCCAAGATTACAATCACTCAAGCTCACTCATCTCACATTACAAGTCACTCAGCTCTCTCTCATCTCTCAAATACAAGTCTTGAGCCAGCGGATGCTTCGGAAGGCGACGTCCATACATTATGTCCCGTATAAGTCTTGACTACATGCGGCCGCACGCTTCGAATCGCCAAGGAACTCCGTGCCTCGACGCATCCAAGCGAGCTCCCCGCCACGAGCTTCTACCTGTGCCTGCACATGAAAACTATATGGGTGTCAGTACTCAACTGTACTGGTGGAATGAGCTCCTCGCCCACCCATACAAAACCGACACGTTCATTTACTTTGTGCAACATAGTCCCTTTATGATTGTCTTTCTACTCTTGTCTTAGGATCAATTTTAGGACAGACGTCTTGGCCTATTTTGTGTCTCTAGACCATCCCGTACTTGCAACGCAACATCAACTCAACAACGTTAACTTATCAAGTCGTGCTTGCCTTACGGCTTAAAATCAGAGACGCAACTACTCGGTGAGACTCCATCGTGTCGTGCCTCGCAACTCAGTGTGATTTAACCATATCGCCGCCTCGCGGCCCTTGCTACTTTGATCACCAACTGACCCAAATCAAGACTTGTGGGCTAAGTATCACTCGACCGACATTGCCTTGCAGCGTTTCCTGACTTAAACTCCAACGACTCAAACCAACTTGTGCAACTCTATGCCAACAACTTAAGACTCGACGCCACATCTCGTGCCGAAGCACGTTGCCTATGTTGAAGCCAAATCTTAGGCCAAACTCTTCTTTCTAACTGTACACACACATTCAACTCGACTCAATCCAAAGGCACACATGCGGGTTGCCGCCATGCCGACTCATCTATATGAATTGGTCACGGACTCCCAGAGCCATCGTGGACTCCTCTAGCTTTTGTTAGACGGGTGCCCTTTCAGCGCGAGTAGCGAGCCCCGATACAAGTCTCCGCCTAACCCGTGCCCAGCACAGCTAATTACTCGTTTCCATTCGCGGCCGCAACGGTCCCGTGGCCCCCGAGTTGCCGTGCAGGAAAACGACTCACCTTGTCGACAAGTTGTCCATGACCACGCAAGACTCGACTCAAACTGACGTCTCACACAGTCATTCTACCTCTAGTGTTACCATTTCTTTCAGGGCCAAGTTTAATACTTCTCAAATCTGAGACCGCCTCGACGACCTATAGTCGCGAGCATACTTCTTTCTTCTGAGACCGCCTCGACGACCTATAGTCGCGAGCATTCTTCTTTCTTGCCCTATCATTTCATTCAACTCAGAAACAACTATTTGAATCCCCTTTTTCCAAACTCAATGAATCAACCGTAACCCGTGCCTTAAAACACTAAGTCCGTGACTTCGTGTCTTAAACTAACTTGAACTCTATGCGACACCACCGCCCAAGTCATACTCTATATGACGGGCCTTGAAACCGTAAGACTAAGTTATTATACCCAGCCGTAGAACTCGTAGGACCGTGCTTGCTACTACTCCGATAGCCTAACACAACTTGCCTAACTTAACTTTGCAACAACTTGACGAGCAAGGGCTGCGTCAAGCTTTGCCTTGATGCAACGTGCCATGCACATGTCCGGCTTGAACAAACAAGTTATTTGGTTGCCTAGACTTATGCCACAAGTTGTGCAATGCAGCTTAACCAATAGGGCGGACAAAGGCTATGTCAAGCCTTAGACAATAGATCGTGCATGCTTTATCAAGCATTCATGCGGACGGCGACTATGACTTAGGCTTCGTTCATAATTTTGCCTACTCAACCAACTTTTCTTCTCCCAAGCCACGGGACGAAGGATCGAGTGTCATTTTCAAAGCACGCCGTGCACCAACTCTAAGACGACCGTTGGACCTTTCCATATTCTAACTCAATTCGACCCGTCGAGATTATTTTCTTTTCTATGTGGATTCGTCACTTTTATTATCAAGCCTACTTGTACAAGTTGAAAACATGTGATTTATTATGTGAAGGCAAAGATGAGACGAGTTCACCGAAACTACCCCACCTGAACGAACGGTGGCCTCGACCGAGCGATGTCTTCGAACAGCCGTTGCAAGGCTAAGTCCGAAAGCCGTTGGCGTTTCGATTCCTCCAATTGACTGAACGGGACGAGGCACTACAGAGCATCTGCTCACATGACTGGTGACGCAGGTATAACACATAATTATGTCCATATCCGTCGTATTTCTGACATTACTGTTGCTAATGGAGGTTCCCTGACAGTCCGAGGACGTGGAAGTGCCAGTCTTCTTTCGGACTGTCTGTCAATTCTGTATTGCTCACACCTGGAAACCCGTTCAGTTTAATTTCAATTAGTCAAATTACTCGTGAACTGCACTGCTCGGTAACATTTTTCCCTATGGTTGTGTTTTTCAGGACCTGAAAACTGGAAAGACTATCGGTAAGGGAAACGTGGCTGGAGGCTTGTATCTGTTTGACGTACCTTCTTTTGTTATCTGTGCCGACGTGAAACTCGATCCTTTCGAGTTACATTGTCAGTTAGGACATCCATCTATCCAAGCTCTCCAGAAAATGTACCCTTATTTAGATATTCCTGCTTTTGTTCATTGTGAGTCGTATAATTTGGCTAAGCATCACCGGATTCCCTATCCGGTGAGTCATAATAAAATTGCATCCGCTCCTTTCGAGTTAGTGCATTCTGATGTATGGGGACCATGTCCGGTTGAATTAATAAAAGATTTTCAGTACTTTGTTACATTTGTTGATGATTACTCACGTGGCCCTTTTGTTTATCTGATGAAAAATCGTTCTGAATTATTTCACATTTGGTGCAATTTTTATACCGAAATAAAAACACAATTTGGTGTTCCAATTAAAAATTTTTGGACTGACAATGGTCGTGAGTATTTATCTCGAGAGCTCAATAGTCATCTGGCATGCAATAGAATCATCCACCAAACTTCTTGTCCGTACACATCACAATAGAATGGTGTGACCGAGCGCAAAAATTGCCATCTCTTGAAAACAACGCGTGCTCTCATGTTTCATGCACGTACTCCCAAAAAATTTTGGTCTGATGCGGTTCTTGCCGCTTGTTATCTTATTAATCGCATGCCATCGTCAGTCTTCAAATGGTAATACTCCATTTTCTAGGCTATATCCAGGACGAGAGCCATTTTCTCTGGCTCTCAAAATTTTTGGCTGCTTATGATATGTTCGGAATACCTGACCGGCTCTTTCTAAATTAGATCCTAAGACAATACAATGTATTTTTTTGGGGGATCCTAAAGATCAGAAAGGATATCGGTGTTTTTCCACCGTCTTAAAAAGATATTTTTTCACTCGGAATGTTACCTTTGTTGAAACCAAATTTACTCCACTTCCACAAATAACGGATCCGGTTCCCCAAGTTTATCCAGAAGAGAATTTCTTGATATTTTCTAATCAAACACAACAGCCCCTCGTACGGGTGCCCTCCCTTACCGAGCCAGTTCCCCGGTCCGATGGTCCGGAGACACCAATTCAGACTTTGCCAACGTCACCCCAACAAACATCGCCAATGATGCCTACAGAGTCATCCTCCTCTGGCTCTACTGATTCGTCTCCGCCTATTCCACCAGCAGCCCCGCCTTCTCCACCTGCAGCTCGTCTTCGTCGCGCATGTCGTGATCATCCCTTGTATGTTGACAGCTACAAAGGACTTACAAGTCATATTCAGTCTCTGGTGGCTACTATTGATGGGATTTAGATTCCCGAAAACGATGATGAGGGTCTCAAACATTCTAGTTGGCGTGCTTCTATGAACGACAAGATGAAAGGTCTCCAGAAAAATCATACTTGGGACTTGGTCGATTTACCATCCAGTAAACAGGCAGTATGTTGCAAATGGATATTCACGATCAAGATAAAACCAGATGACTCTCTTGATAGCCTAAAAGCTCGTCTGATGGCCAAAGGATATTCTCAGACATATGGTGAGGATTATTTTGAGACATTCTCTCCAGTTGCCAGAATGATGTCTGTTCGTATACTTTTGGCCTTGGTTGTTAGCTATGACTAGCCGTTACTCTAGTTGGATATCAAGAACGTTTTCCTCTACGGGGATCTTGATGAAGAAGTATATGTAATGCAACCTCTCGGGTTCATTGCAAGGGAGGGTAAAGTGTGTCATCTGTGGAAGGCTCTCTATGGTCTAAAACAATCATCTCGTGCGTGGTTTGGTCAATTTACACATATTGTTACTCAATTAGGCATGTGTCAATCAAAGATAGATTATTCAGTATTCTACCGACAGACATCAGCTGGGAGGATACTACTGGGTGTCTATGTTGACGATATTATAATCACGGGAGACTTTGTAGATAAAGTTACAACATGAGATAGGTCTAAAATCATGTACTCTAGAAGCCCCTTCTAAATTCACATTACGCATCAAGAGATGATTAGCCTCCATGAGAAGCCATCAGGTCCTGGCACTCTATTAATGTCAGCCTCCATGAGGATAGCCTTCGCCTCTTCTAAATTCACATTACGCATCAAGAGATGATTAGCATATCCAGTGATGAGCCTCCTAGGAATCAGTATAGGGATCTCAGTCCTATGGTGCTGTTGATTGTACAGAATTTCATAGCATAGTATTGTTTCCTTACCAATTATATCTTCATGACTAGTCCAGAAGTATCAAAGAACAATCTGCTATTCACTGTTCCTTGCCTTCATGAGTTATAGAAAAATTTACTGCACTTATCACCTTCACTAAGCCAGTGACATTTAGCGCTCTGAGCTAACCCAATCTCCTCTTGCAACACTAAGGTAAAGTAGTCTTAAAAAGCTTTCCCCTCCTCAGCGATAAAGCTCAAGCTTGAGAGGAGCCTCCTGCAGCCTAGACTGAATCACAGAATGCCCTTACTTGCTACATCTAACGGAGGAAGGAGACTGCCTCTGCCTCCAGTCTTTGATGGATAGTTATTTTTGAGCTTGGTCACCAGCCTATACATAGAGGACCCTCTCAACTCAGCTATTGCTTCAATGCATTCTTTATACCCCTACACCAAATGTCAGTGATTAGAATATCTAATAGGAAGATATCAAGGTCTCCTCTCCTGTCAAGTTTCAATAAATCTACAAGTACAGGACTATGATCACTAGATGCAGAGCTAAGGTAATGAGCATAATCCAGTGTATATTACCAAAGCATCTATCTAGTTTGCGTAGGATCCTATTATCCATAGACTTATTTGTCCAAGACCAGGTATTACCTATAGAATCTACCTCTTTCAAACCAGCATTCAGCAAACAACTATAAAACTCCTCCAGGATCCTCTGGGACTTGATTGCCTCCAACTTTTTCAGAATTATCTGATAAAATAAGTCCCAATTAGCAACGATGGAATAGTAATACCAGAAGCAATGGTTTCAAATTCAATCCAGAATGTCTTCTATCTGTATGAATATTGGAACCGTAAATCACTCAAACAGCCATAGTAAATCCCCATTGATTCTTAGCTATTAACTGACAGACATTGATCAGTCCTGTTAAGCACATCTTCCACCCATTGAGTGGTATCCCACCCTCATATCCTACATTTATCCTGAGTTGTATAAGCAACACATGCTTCCACTTTCTAGACAACTTAGCTTTATTTAGTTCTTTCTGCTGCTTCATTTTAGTTTCTGCTAGCCCAAACAGAGTAAGGTTATTATCCTTTAGAGGATCCTCTACATCCTACCATCTATGATGAAATTCAACCCTCTCACATTCCACACAATGATCTTCATGATAAATTAGGTGGGGTAACAAGGTCACTCCTCTGCTGTCTTCTGTTGAATTGCTGAGTCACGGGAGGCATTTTTACCTTCTTGGTATTGGGCATTTGTGCTTTGCAGAAGCCAACACTTTGCCCCATGTTGGGTTAATATAGGAAGTGTGCCTCCTTTGTGAGTTCCTCTAGAATTAGTGGCAAAAGATTCATTGCCACTCACATATATATATATATATATATATATATATATATATATATATATATATATATATATATATATAAAACAAAAAAACCCCTATATATTCATATCAAGGTGCAAAATGCCAAATCCTTTACAAGTAAGCGTAAAAGGAAGACAGAAAAATAACAGAGACAAAAGAGGCGACCCGTGTTCCCTGGTTAGGAGAGGACCGACCGCCAGAAGCGCTGGGGGGGCGTGATTGCAGAGCCTGCTGACTTTGCGAGATTGACGGAGAACCTCCCGGATAAGTTGGTTGGACGAATATTGGCGCCCTTCGTATCTGAATTTGTTGCGGTTTTTCCACATAACCTACATACTAGCGGCTGCCACGAACTGGTGGCCGTGAGATGCGCTACTCCAGGAGGCCAGGAGATCGTTGAAGCTCCCACCGTCTAGGCCCTGATTGCAGCGAAGAGATAGGGTGTTCCTGATGTGAATCGACTCAATCGGTTCACCAATCCCAACAAATAACTAAGAGGAATAGAAATAGAATGATCTTTTATATAGAAAAAGAACAAAACTCCCAACTTTGATGAACGGAACAAAGTAATAAATCCTTCTTCAATGACACTTGCGAGAATTTTCTCAATACAAGCATAAAAACTAAAGACGGCTAGCCCTAGCTATAAATAGAAAAGGGAAACAAAACCCTAAAGGGATTATTGTGATGAAAGACCACAATACCCTTTATGACTAAATAACAGAAAAGGCCTAAACAGTGGGCCTGGGCCTAAATCGCTCCACGTCTCCTACGACGGTTGTACGTGATGAAGGGTGGGCCCACATCAACACCCCCCCTAACAGAGCCACCTTGTCCTCAAGGTGGAAATCTGGAAACTGCGTCTGGAAGCTCGCAGAATCCTCCCAGGTCGCGTCACAGTCTGGCAGGCCGACCCAATGAATCAGGACCTCCTTCGTCTGGCCGGGTCCTCGTCGGATAGCTCGTACTGCCAAGGGCTCTAACTGTACCTCTATGTCCTCCGTGAGCGTCTGAGGAAGAGTAGGGGACGCTGCCTGATCCCCAATCGCCTTCCTCAACTGAGATACGTGGAAGACGGGATGAATCGATGATGTGTCTGGTAGCCCCAAACGATAAGCCACCTGTCCCACCCGAGCCACCACTGGATAAGGACCAAAATATCGAGCCGCCAACTTCTCATTCGGCCTCCTCGCCATCGAGCGTTGTCGATAGGGACGTAGTTTGAGATAAACCATGTCCCCTACCTGAAAGCTGACGTCCCGCCGATGCCTGTCTGCCTGTGCCCGCATCACCTGTTGTGCCCGCAACAGATGCTTCCGCAGCTCCTCCAAGACCCCGTCCCGGGTCAACATATACTCCTCCACCTGCCCTACCGGTGTCTGGGCGTCTCCGAACCGTACCAAGGGGGGTGGGTCGCGACCATACAGCACCCGGAACGGCGTCGTCCCCGCTCGTGAATGGTACGAAGTATTATACCAGTATTCTGCCCACGCCAGCCAACTGTGCCACTGTCGGGGAGAATCAGATGCGAAGCACCGCAAGTAGGTCTCGACGCTGCGGTTAACGACCTCCGTCTGGCCGTCCGTCTGGGGATGATATGCGGTACTCCTCTTCAGGACCGTACCGTGAACCCGAAATAACTCCCGCCAAAAGATACTCATGAATACCTTGTCCCGGTCCGAGACAATGGATGCGGGTACCCCATGTAGCCTGATCACCTCCCGAAGAAACGCCGTCGCTACAGTAACGGCCGTGTAAGGATGCTTCAGGGGAATGAAGTGAGCATACTTACTCAGCCTGTCCACCACCACCATGATCACCGTGTACCCCTCTGAACGTGGTAGCCCGTCGATGAAGTCCATGGTGACATCCTCCCAAACTCGCTCCGGCAAGGCCAGTGGCTGCAATAATCCGGCTGGGGCCATAGCCATATACTTGTGACGTTGGCAGACGTCACAAGCGGCTACCAATCGTGCGACGGCCCGCCGCATCCCGGGCCAAAACACCTCCCTGGCCATCCGCTGATAAGTCTGCTGAACCCCCGAATGGCCTCCCGTCGCAGAACTATGGAACTCCTGGAATAAAACGGGAATAAAGGCCGAAGTCTTCGGCAGCACCACCCTCCCCTGGTAGAGCAAGCGACGACCCGCTAGAGTGTAGCCTGCTGGAGCGCCATCGCCGCCCTCTATCTGCTGCCGAATCTGCTGCAGCTCTCTGTCCTGCTCTGCCTCCTGCAACATCGGCTCCTAATCTCGCCATATAGGGCGTGATATGGCGCCCAGGTCGATCACCTCCTCCCGTCGAGATAAAGCGTCCGCCGCCTTGTTCTCCAGCCCTGGACGGTACTCGATCGTGAATCGATACCCGACCAGCTTGGACAACCAATGCTGATGCTCCTCAGTCACCAGCCGCTGCTCGAGGAGGTACTTGAGGCTCCTCTGATCGGTCCGTATCACAAACTCCCTTCCCAACAGGTAAGGCCTCCACTTCAGCACCGCCAGAACGATCGCCATCAGCTCCCTCTCATAGACCGATTTCAGTCGGGCTCTAGCAGAGAGTACCTGACTAAAATAGGCTATGGGTCGCCCCTCCTGCATGAGTACCGCCCCGAGGCCATATCCCGATGCGTCCGTCTCCACCACAAACGCTCTGCTGAAGTCGGGTAATGCTAGCACGGGTGCTGTCGTCATAGCGACCTTCAACGCCTCAAAGGCCTTAGTGGCCTCTTCTCCCCACTGGAAGCCCTCCTTCTTCAGCTGCTCCGTAAGGGCCCGAGCGATAGTGCCGTACCCTTTGACGAACTTCCTGTAGTAGCCCGTCAACACCAGGAAGCCGCGTAAGGCCCGTAGTGTAGTGGGCACGGGCCAATCTAACATGGCCGCAATCTTCGTCCTGTCCGCCGCTACCCCCTCAGCCGACACCACGTGCCCCAGATACTCCACCTGCGCCAAACCGAAACTGCACTTCTTTCGGTTGGCGTATAGCTGATGCGTCAGTAACTCCCGGAACACTATCCCCAAGTGGTCAGTGTGCTCCCCCATGCTTCGGCTATAGATGAGGATGTCGTCGAAGAATACCAAGATGAACCTGCGAAGATAGGGTTGGAATACCTTATTCATCAATGCCTGGAAGGTCGAAGGAGCGTTGGTCAGTCCAAAAGGCATAACCAGAAACTCATAATGTCCCTCGTGAGTTCGGAACGCCGTCTTCGACACATCTTCCGGCCGCATCCGGATCTGGTGGTATCCTGCACGAAGGTCGATCTTTGAAAAGACAACTGCCCCATGCAGTTCGTCTAGCAGCTCGTCGATCACCGGGATAGGGAACTTGTCCGCGACCGTCTCCTTATTCAACGCCCGATAGTCGACGCAGAATCTCCAGCTCCCGTCCTTCTTCACCAACAGTACTGGTGATGAAAAAGGACTCACACTCGGCTGGATCACCCCCGCCTGCAGCATCTCCCGTACCATCCGCTCTATCTCGTCCTTCTGCAGATGCGGATACCTGTAGGGACGCACGCTCACCGGTGCCCCCTCTCCCCGGAGTACGATCGAGTGCTCGTGTCCTCTGATCGGAGGTAGCCCTTGCGGGCTCTGGAAGACCTCGGAATACTGCTCCAGCACCGCTTCTACCTCCCTTGGTGTCTTCCCGTGGGTCGCCTCCTCGCCCGAGAACCCCTGGAGCTCGACCAGGTACCCCTCTCCTCCTGTCCGCAACGCCCGAGTAATGGCGCTGAAAGCCACCATAGAAAAACAGAGAGTCGGATCCCCGTTCAGCACCACCGCCGCTTGGCCCTCCCGAAACTCCATCCGCAGACGCTTCCAGTCCACCTTCATCTCCCCGAGGGTCTTCAGCCACTGGACTCCCAATATGATGTCTACATTGCCCAACTCCAATGGTAGAAAGTCCTCCGTCAGCTGATAGCCCTGCAGTGAGAGCGATACCCCCTTGCAGAGGCCCTTGCTCTCCTCCACCTTCCCGGTGCCCAGCAACACCGTGAACTTCTCCACCGTACTCAACTCTAAACCGAGCCGATCGACCAGTCGTCGCGAGATGAAGTTGTGGGTGGCCCCACTGTCGATCAGTACTGTCACCGTCTGCTCTCCCATCTTCCCTGCCAACTTCATGGTATGGTTCGGGGTAAACCCTACCACGGAGTTGAGGGTCACCTCAGCAACATCCATATGCACGTGCTCCTGCTCCTCTCCAGCCTCTGGCGCGACAGCGGTCTCTACCTCCTCGGTATCCTCCTCCTCGTCCGGTAGAATCACGATTTGCAGCAACTTGCTCGCGCATCGATGACCGGGGGTGAATCTCTCGTCGCATCGGAAACATAGGCCAGCCGCCCTTCTCGCCCTCATGTCGGCCTCGGAGAGGCGTCTCCCTGGCACTGCGGCTCCTCCTGTTCCGCCCGTGGGTCTAGGCGGTACCGGTGGCGGTGCTGGTGCTGGTGCCCCTGCCGCTGGTCGAGGAAGAACTGTCCCTGCCTGGCTGCGCTGTCCCGTCGTCCCCCAAGCGCCCTTGAGGCGCTTTTCTTCCGCCAACTTCTCCTCTGCCTTGTGGGCCAGGCGGAGGAGATCTTCCAAGCATCGCGGACTCTGCAGCCTGAGCTCCGCTCGTATGGAGGGCTTCAAACCCTTCATAAACATCCCGATCTGCAACTCGTCCGACACTCCACGAACGCGTCCAGATAGTAGTTCGAACTTCGCGACGAAGTCTCGAACCGTTCCCTCCTGGCGTAGCGACGACCACTGCTCGTAGAAATCACCCGAAGCTGTCTCCTGGAAGCGGTCTAAAATGTAGCCCGTCAGCTCCGCCCAGCTGCTGAACGGGGTCCTCGCCGTTCTCCACCGATACCACGCCAGGGCCTGGCCCTCAAAATAGATCCCGATGCACCTGAGGACCTCTGCTTCGGTCAGCTCCATGATCTCGAAATAGCGCTCTGCCCGAAAAATCCACTCGTCCGGGTTCTCACCCTCGAACGTGGCCAGCTTCAGTTTCTTCAGCCGGCGATCCGCGCTAAGGTCACCGTGCTGCATATCATCTCGGCCTCGTCCTCCTTCCCAGCGGTGTGTATCTCTCCGCTGGGTCTCGTATGGGCCCCTGTCACCCTCCTCATATCGCTCGTCAGCCCAGATCTGCTCACCCCACTCCTCCACCGGGCCCCTGTAGTCACCGACTGCCCTCGCCCGTGGTGGTCGTCGTGGGGGAAGGTCCCCTCTCTGGAAGTTGGCGGGATCCGCCATTCCCCCAAAAAAATTGCTGCCTCCGGCGTACCTCGCTCCTCCTGGGGGCTCCGCTCCTCCCGTCCACGCCGGGACTCCCGCCAAGCCCCTTCCCGGGCCCGCGAACCTATCTCCGTAGTTCGCAATCATCGTCCGACCCCCGAAGGGGGCCCCAAACCCTAGGGTTTCTCCCGCGCGCGGAGCCGATCCGCCGGGACCGTACAGGTCGCCGGCGCCCGTCCACGGCCGCTCGCCGGCGGCTCCAGTGGCACCGACCGGCCAGGGGTGGCGGTCGGCGGCCGGCCAGCGCCCGCCCCCAACGCTCGCGGCCCCGCCCGGGCTGGCGCGGTCGGCGGCGAGGCCCCCGCGTCCGTCTGCCGCCGGCCGGCGCTGCTCGCCGGCCGCCAGGGTCCCGTCCGGCGGCGCTGTGGTGGCGGCGGGTGCGGCCCATCGCCCGTCGGCCGGCCCGCCGCGATCCTTGGTCGTTTTCCCCTCCGTTTGCACAAACCCTAGTTGGTCGCCTAGGGTTTGGGTTGTCGCCGCCTCCGCTTCGCCGCCATTGATCTTGTTTGAGATGTTTTGCAAAAGCATCATGATCGTCGTCGACTCCTTCCGCATATCCCGCATCTCCGTGCGGATCTCTAGGTTCGTGGACGCTTGATCCTTCGCGGCGACCTCCATCGATTTCTTCAAACCCTCGATCTCGGCGGTGAAGTCCTCCCGAAGACCTCGGATCTTCTCATCGATCGTGTTTCTTATTCCATCGGCCATGGCTCGTAGAAAGCTCTGATACCAAATGATGTGAATCGACTCAATCGGTTCACCAATCCCAACAAATAACTAAGAGGAATAGAAATAGAATGATCTTTTATATAGAAAAAGAACAAAACTCCCAACTTTGATGAACGGAACAAAGTAATAAATCCTTCTTCAATGACACTTGCGAGAGTTTTCTCAATACAAGCATAAAAACTAAAGACGGCTAGCCCTAGCTATAAATAGAAAAGGGAAACAAAACCCTAAAGGGATTATTGTGGTGAAAGATCACAATACCCTTTATGACTAAATAACAGAAAAGGCCTAAACAGCTCCACGTCTCCTACGACGGTCGTACGTGATGATGGGTGGGCCCACATCAGTTCCATACCCTCGATAGCAAATCTCCTGAATACAAAATGTGGTCAACCGTTTCTGACTCTCGTTCCATGCAGCAATGACATGTTGATGCCAAACTGAATCCTACGGTAATGAGAGCGTCGTCGGTGGGGAGTTTTTTGCGAAATGCTCTCCACATTAGAAATGACCATTTCTTGGGTATGCAGGTTTGCCAGAAGGACCCGATAAGAGGGGTAGGAGCCCCGATGCCCCTGGCAACCCTTCTGGCCGATGTAACCGAGAAGGTTCCGTTGGTTGACATCGACCACTTCAGAACGTCGGGTTTCTGGCCAATCTGAAGTCCGACGGCGAAAAGGGCAGCAACAGTCTCTTCTCCACTCCATTCTCGAACCCTCTCCCAATTCCAGTTGCCTGAGGAGTTCCAAATATCCCTGATAGCACAGGGGGACGGGGCCGCCGGTAACTTGAGGAGGAGGACATCTCCGGCCCAACATTCGTTGAATAGGGAAGAATCTCCCGAGCCCAGCTTAAGACGTATCAGAGGTTCAGCTACCGCCAAGATGCGAAGGATCTGCAGTTGAAATCCGCCTCGGACGGATGAATATGTTTGAAATATCTGGCCTTCATGAACCGCGTCCAGAGGTTCCGGCTCACTCGAAGCTTCCACTATAGCTTCATCGAGAAGGCTTCAACGACATGCGTCAGCCTATGAAATCCAAGGTCACCCTCGTCCGTGGGTCTTGCCATGGAGTCCCAACTTGTCCAATGATGCTTGTCTTTACCATCACAATGACCCCAGAAGAAGTAGTGAACATGTTTTCGATGGAAGTGAGAACTTTCTTGGGAGGGGAGCACACGGCCAGCGTGTATATGGGGATGGAAGAGAGCAAGTGATGGATAAGGATCATCTTTCCGCCTGACGATAAAGTGGCATTGTGCCACCCCTCCAGTTTTTTCCTAATCTTACCCACCAGCCCCTCAAAAATGCTCGCGTTGGATCTGCCGTAAACCAATGGGCATCCCAAGTAAAAGAGAGGTGGGTACGCCACAGAGAAGGAAGTTATGTTGGTTAGGGAGGAGGAGTGTTCTCTGTCGGTTTTGTGGTGGACGTAAATGACACTCTTGTGGGGATTAACGTGCTGGCCAGAACATCTGGTGTATCTCTGAAGCGTGTTGTGGAGCACCTCCAACGACGCGACGTCCCCGGATGAGAAGATAAGGATGTCATCTGCGTACGTCAGGTGAGTGATGATCGAGCATCCGCTAGCAGTATGAAAGTGCTGGAAATTCGATGAGTGCACCATCTTGTTCAGGTTTCTGCTAAGCGCTTCCGTGGCGATGATAAAGATGGTCGAGGATAACGGGTCACCTTGTCTGACACTGCGACTAGATTTGAAGAAGCCCTCGGCTTGGCCATTAATGACCGTGGAGAACCACGAATTGCTGATCGATCTCCAAACGATATTAGTCCAGGTTTTAGAGAACCCGAATGTCCTGAAGACCCAAATCATGAATTGCCAATCCAGCCTGTCGTACGCTTTTTCCATGTCTAGCTTGATGGCGATATACCCTCACTCATATATATATATATATATATATATATATATATGGAAAAAGGGTAAATTTTTATTCCAAAATCAGACAATACTCATACAACATACAGACGAATGGTCGTCCACCCGTCATTCGACCATTTCTTTTACATCAAACTCCAAGTTATGGAGGATACCAACCGGAGGGGTGATAAGCCCCTCGAATATGCGCCGATTCCTCTCTCGCCAAACGTGCCAAATAGCAGCTGCCAGCCGAATCCTAGCAGTCTTGAACCAGGCCAAGCCTCTCCCTCTGCAATCTCGAATATCCATGATGATATAATCAATCGACCTGCCCGGAATACCCCCACCCATCATACGTATCTGCTCCGACCAAATAGACCATGAAACTCCACAATCAAAAAATAGATGAGACAGCGATTCATCCTCAAAATCACATAGAGCACACTTCGGATTGGGGACCTGGATCCCAAAAGAGATGAGTCTGTCCCTGGTCAGCAGACGACCAAGGAGGAGGCGATACATACTTAGCTGCATTTTACTGGCCAGATCCTTGCACCAGATGAAGTCATAATCCCCAATTGGGAGTTTAGCACTACGAATAAGGTTGTAGCCACTCTGGAATGTGAACTCCCCCGAGGCAGTACCTCCAGTCATGCCAGGCGGATCCCAGACCCAAATATTCTCCGGCTGGTATGGATCAATCTCAATCCTGCGAATACTCTCACCCAGTCCCTCTGTATGACGGTAGGACTCCGGACTCCAAGTTCCATTTCTGATGATGTGCTGACAGGACAGACCTCTGCCCACCTCCCTGTGATCCCGATCGCCCAAGATGTCCACCAGAGACTGGTGCTCTATCCAGGGGTCCAGCCAAAGGTCAGTACCAGCCCCATCACACATGATCCTCCTGACAGCCGATTGGAGGACGGCTCTGTGTCTCAAAATTTGTTTGAAGGTCACAGAGTGATTGTTGTCAATACCACACCTCCAGAAGTTGCCATTCCTCACATAGCGAGAGTGCATCCACTCCGCCCAAAAGGATTTCCCTTTGATGAACCTCCATGCCAGTTTCAGGGCCGAGGCTTCCCGGATAGCCAGCAGAGGTCGAAGACCCACACCTCCCTCCTTCTTTGGTGTATATATATATATATATATATATATATATATATATATATATATATAGCTGTCTCGGCTATTTTCTGGAGAAGATGAACGAGAGAGAAGCCACGCTAGAAATTTTGATCGTCATTAGGGGATTTGTGCACTTTATAATAGGTTAATATCACCATGTTTATCTGTTACTACCTATTAAAACACTTTGGTAAAGATAGGTGACATTTTCCATATCCAGGCCCAACTTTATAATAGGTTAATTAATATCTTGGATGAAATACTACAAAACGTCATAAACGATACAAATACATTGCAGTGTTATTTTCCTGCCGAAATAGACATGTCGACCAACATATCACACACGGTAGGGACATCGACCACCTTGACTTAAATGTTATCCGACCTAGGCCAATTTAATTTTGATTTTGAAACTAACCCATACACAATAACATGGATATATATATATATATATATATATATATATATATATATATATATATATATGGGAGCGGCAAAAGCCTCTCTTAGAAAATCCCCTAAAAAACCCCTCACTCTCAACCATCCATTTAATGTTAATATTAATGTTAATGTTAATATTAATGTTAATAATAATGTTAATGTTAATATTAATTTTTATTTTTATTTTTATATTAATGTTAATGTTAATATTAATGTTAATATTAATGTTAATATTAATTTTAATGTTAATTTTAGTATTTAATGTTAATATTAACATTAATATTAACATTAATATTAACATTAATATTAACATTAAATGGACGGCTGAGAGTGAGGGAGTTTTTAGGGGATTTTCTAAGGGAACTTTTGATCCGCTTCCTCTCTCTCTCTATATATATATATATAACATGGGAGTGGTAGCCCATGTGGTTGGCATGGTAGTATGTTTTCCTAGAGGGCAAGGAGTAAGACACCCAATGTTCTAAAAAGCGGTATTAGGCGGCGCCTAAGTGCCGCCTAAGCGTTGGGCGGGCACCCACCGCCCAATATTCGGCCGGAGTCAGCTCTTAGGCGGTGGGGGTGAAAAGGCGGGTTCCAGGCGGCCGCCTACGAGCAGGTGCTCGGGGAAGAAGGCAGTCGCCTGAATTTTTGATTTTTTTTATGTGACAAACCCGTACCCGTTAACCCGACCCATTTACTAAACTAAATTCTTAAGGAAAAGAAGAGCAGCAGCAGCAGCAGCTACATTCAACAGCAGCAGCTCAAGAGGAAAAGAAGAAGCAGCGGCAGCAGCAACAAGAGAGGTAAGCTTCTTCTTCTTCTCCTTCCGGCTGCTTCTTCAGTCGGTTCTTTTTTTCTCCCCTTCTTGAGCAGCTCTGTGCTTCGCTTCTTTTTTTTTCTTTCTTTTTTCTCTTTCTGGACTTCTTCCTTTTATTCACGTTTTTTTTGCCTACACTGAAATCACAGTAAATAAATAAAAATAGTGGTGCATTTGCACGGTCACAGCAGTTCAATCATAGTAATAAAAACAGTAAATAAAAAATATTAAAAAATTGATATTAATTTCTATATTTTTTTAATTTCTATATTTTTTTTACTATGCGGTGACCGCCTAATATTAGAAGGCCTAGGCGCTAGGCGGTGGGTGGCCTAGCGCCTTTTACAACCTTGAAGACACCATGGAAACATTCTAATTTTGTCAAGACTTGGAGGTTCAAGTAGCTAGAGTGGATAAGGCCCGAGTGGGAGGTGTTCGAATCCCGGTCGTAGCACTAGGACGCACATCTTGGTTAAGACCAAAGGACCCCAACATTAGCGATTGGCTTCAAATACTCTAATGAATGTTGATCTCTAGTATGTGTCTCTCTCTCTCTCTCCCTCTCTCTCGACATTTTTGTTTCAAGCATATTTTAGTTCTAATTCCTTAAGGGTGCACTTCCCTCATCTACTCACACCACCTCTAAACTTTTTCGCCCATTTCCACTTGTTACTTTTATATTTTAAAACTTTAATTATAATGTATTTATTCATATCGATAAATTATAGCTTTTTTCTTTGTTTATTATTGAACACCTCGTTTGCAATTATGTGTATATGCTTAACAAGATTTAAATAGGATTAAAGCCCCGAATGGCAAGACAAAGTCTCGGTCATAACCACAAACTTGTCTTAAAATACCAACTATACAATCCCTAATAGGCCCTCGCCTTGAGGACAACACCCCCCCCCCCCCCCCCCCCCCCACACCAGAAGGCCCAAACGCCTTTTGGTCCTCACCGCTTCCACACCTTAACAAGCTTTGGCCTCCATCCTTCTCAATCTCTTCCTCTCTACTTTTCATTTCTTTCACCTTTGAATTATATTCTTCATAACTTTACGTAATTACTTTTTTATCCAAGTCGTAGCTAGAAGGTTCAACAAGTTTCTGACTAAATTTAGTATAAAGTAAAGGCCGATACTTCATCTTTCCTATTTCTGTTGTCTTTCCAGCATAAACTAGTTTTCTAAGCTATATACGCAAAGCTGACCGGGAATACTGACATGGAGACGCAATATAGGCTATTTTTGAAACCTTGCAATACACTATTGGAACTCATCTCATGGCTTAGTCTTGGTATCATATATTCTATTCGTAACCCTACAGATAAAGCATATTGCTTTAGGTAGCTGCTCTCACTTTCGGATAAACGTAGTGGTAAACAATCCAGGTAAGATTTTAGTCACAAACAAGCAAAGAATATGATACTAAATGACAATGTCTTACCATGGACACCTTTATAATAAACAGTTACATCAACATTAACGATGTCACCATTCTCTAGTCTCCTGCAATACATTGAAGCTATAAGCAAATTCAATAAACACAGAAAATATACAAACTAGCAAATATAACTGAACCGCCATTGAAATACTACCAACTGAGCAGGGATTCACTTTTAGATTTAGAATTGAAACGAGTTTTGTATTGAATACTTCTGCAACATTCATAAGTCACACAAATGATTATTGGGATATTAAGAAACTATTATCTATACATCTATGTTACCCGGACTCGCCACTTTAAGACAAAGTACCGGTGTCGACCCGACATGACCTGTACATGACATGGGTACAAGATCCTGATCGGATCCTCCATGGTACAATCGGACACTACAGATGATGAAGATGATGAAGTAACGGTATATTATACATGTTTTTTAATTTTGGACATTCAGTATTTAAATGTTGCATGTAGTATTTAATGTGACCATGCAAATTTAATATGGCATGTCATATTTAAAGTGGTATGCTGTAATTAATATTACCATGCAGATTTAATGTGGCATGCAGTATTTAATATGACCATACAGATTTAATGTGGCATGTATTATTTAATGACCATGCAGATTTAAAATGACCTTTAATGTGGAATGCATATTAATATGGCATGCAGTATTTAATGTTATCATGCTACATTTAATGTGTTATCATGCTAGATTTAATGTGTCATGCAGTATTTAATATGATCATGCAGATTTAATGTGTCATGTAGAATTAATATGGCCCTCCAAAGTTTCAGCTAACCATAAAATGCAGGAGAATGGCCATTCTCCGTGTTAGAACACAAAAAATGTTAATTTCGCATGAGGGTGGTCATTCTCCGTGTGTAACACGGAGAATGGCATTCTCCGTCTTAATTTACACGGAGAATGACCATTCTCCGTGTTAGTAACACGGAGAATGACATTCTCCGTCTTAATTTACACGGAGAATGGTCATTCTCCGTGCTAAATTACACGAGAATGACCATTCTCCGTCATAATTTAGACTTTCTCTCTCTTAATTTATACGGAGAATGCCATTCTCCGTGTTAAATAAAACGGAGAATGACATTCTCCGTGTTAAATAAAACGGAGAATGACCATTCTCCGTATAATTTAGTACGGAGAATGGTCATTCCAGTGTTAAAACGCAGGAGAATGGACATTCTCCGTCATTTTTTACAACGGAGAATGGTCATTCTCCGTCTTTTTCGACACGGAGAATGGTCATTCTCCGTGATGTTAACACGGAGAATGACCAATCTCGTGTTAACATGGAGGAGAATGGTCATTCTCCGTATTAAAAAAGACGGAGAATGACCATTCTCCGTGGTTTTTAAAACGGAGAATAGTCATTCTCCGTCATTTTAGCACGGAGAATGGTCATTCTCCGTGGTTTTAACACGGAGAATATTTTTTTTTTTAGAAAAATTTTGTCAGAAATAAAGAGTTTTCGTTCTTCTTTCAAAACGTGATAATCCTTATGGAAAAAAAAGAAAGATCTTCTCTCCACAATTGACCTAATCGTCGGAAAACTTCAAATGTCTCCACGATGAAGATGATGATGATGGTGATGATGACGCGATGATCTGAGTTCGACTGAAGAAAAGCACACCGAACTACGAACGATCTTTGCGATCTCTGCTGAAGATGAGAGCAATGGAATTCAGATTTCCCGTGAAGAAGAAGAAGAAAATCACAATCCAGATCTGAGTTTTTTAAATTCAATACATATAGATGACCAATTCGCGCGGAGGGGTAGTTTCGGTATTATAAAATAGCAGTTTCCAGCGGGTGGCATCTAAAAGGGAATCTTGGAATATTTAACGTGAAAATACTTAATTCTGGGTATTTCATAAAACTCATCCAGCGGGTGGGCATTTCATAAAAGCCCACCCCGAAATTGGGTTTCTCAGCAATTTCCAGTTTAAGAATTGTTAGCTGATGATAGAAGATAGGACCTTATGTGCAAAAGGAGTGTGTGCTTATTGATATTCACACCCTTGATGTAATTCTTGGTACGGATTGACTTGCCACATGTCATGCATCAATAGAACGTTTTCATGTTTATAGAAGAATATAATATTCCAAAATTCATGCAAACGGAATATGATATTCTTCTATTGATGCATGATATATGTAATGTGAGCTTGGTGGACAATTAGATGGGAATGTTACGATATATAATTGAAGACCCAGAGAAATCGAAACTTTAAGTGGTGTCATAGACTAAAGGTATTTTCTGCATACCTGCCTGGACTATAGGTAAGTTAAGTAGAGTGTTATATTAAGTTATTTCAAGGGACAACTCTTACATATAGAGATCTCAATAGAATGACACCAATAAATTCAATGTGTTGTGGAAGCAACTTGAAAGAAGATGCATCAGACCTCGTGGGATTATGTAATGATGATAGAGAAAGTTGAATAAAGCAACTAGTGAGAAGAAATATTAACTAGCAAGAATAGATGTTCTATTTAAACATTGTAGGTTGCGCCAAGTATTCTCTGTGGTTGACTTCATATTGTGGCAACATTAAGAGTAGGTTTGGACATTATAATTTCTTGGTAATTCTACTTAGATTGACAAACATTCTAGTTGCTTTTATGGATCTCATGAATAGAATATTCAAATCATAGTCCTCGTATCAGCCAATATCGATACATTACGATCAATACATATCAGTTTTAGCATATCCCGATCCAATATTGACCGATACCGACATCAAGGGTCGCTTTTCTGGTACATTTGGTAGAGAAAACTGAATGAAACGGATAGAAAAATATAAAAAGTGTCAACACAATGATTCAATTGTGCCGAAAAGGCTAATGTTACAGTTCGTCAACAAGATTTTTATCGATAAATTGTAACCATAACCATTTATCAAAGTTGTATGTTCATATATTCACAGAAGTCATCCATATTAATATTATTTCATTCAAAACTATTTATTGTGGTTGTACTTTGTCTAAATACATAAATAACTAATAATATGAACATTTGCAAGTGGAATGTTATTCTATTTAAAACTAACGAGACATATATATATAAAAGGGAGGATTTATGAAATGCCCAAAACTAAAAAAGTTTTATGTAAAACCCACCGCTAAAAAAATTTTCATCGCGTGCCCAGAATTAGAGAAACTTATCCAAAGCGGGTTCCAAATGACCATTTTGCCCTTCCTTTTAATTTATTGAAAACACCCACGAAATTGCTCTTAAAAAAAACATTTCGATACTTCCTCTTCTTCCATACGCTGCTCACTTTCGAATCTAGGTTTTCTCCTCAAAAATCTTCAAAAACTTGTCGGAAAATTTCGGAAAGACCGGGACAAACGACAAAAGTGCTAAAACGGAGGTCAAAACATCATTTTTTTGCGATTCTAAAATTTCGGAAGGCCGTCTAACGATGAAGCCGTTACTTTCAGTCTCCTCGACGATACGCTCATTTTGCGACAAACGGGACCTCGTTTCGACCTCCCAGTCAAAAGTTATGGCTCTCCAAAGTTTCAGCTGACCATAAAATGCAGGAGAATGGTCATTCTCCGTGTTAGAACACGAAAAATATTAATTTCGCATGAGGGTGGTCATTCTCCGTGTTAGTAACACGGAGAATGTCATTCTCCGTCTTAATTTACATGGAGAATGACCATTCTCCGTGCTAAATTACACGGAGAATGACTATTCTCCGTCTTAATTTACACGGAGAATGACATTCTCCGTGTAAATTAAGACGGAGAATGACATTCTCCGTGTTACACGGAGAATGACCATTCTCCGTGTTAGAATGCCATTCTCCGTGTTAAATAAAACGGAGAATGTTATTCTCCGTGTCAAATAAAACGGAGAATAGCATTCTCCGTGTAATTTAGCACGGAGAATGGTTATTTCAGTGTTAAAACGCAGGAGAATGGCATTCTCCGTTTTAAATAAAACGGAGAATGACGTTCTCCGTGTTAAATAAAACGGAGAATGGTCATTCTCCGTGTAATTTAGCACGGAAAATGGTCATTTCAGTGTTAAAACGCGGGAGAATGGCCATTCTCCGTGTTAGAAACACGGAGAATGTCATTCTCCGTTTTAAATAAAACGGAGAATGGCATTCTCCGTGTTAATTTATACGGAGAATGGTCATTCTCCGTGTTAAATAAAACGGAGAATGGTCATTTCAGTGTTAAAACGCAGGAGAATGGCCATTCTCCGTGTTAGAAACACGGAGAATGTCATTCTCTGTCATTCTCCGTTTTAAATAAAACGGAGAATGACATTCTCCGTGTTAATTTACACGGAGAATGGTCATTTCCAGTGTTAAAATGTAGGAGAATGGTCATTCTCCGTGTAATTTAGTTTTTTCAGGAATAAAGAGTTTCGTTCTTCTTTCAAAGCGATGATAATTCTTATGGAAAAGAAGAAAAAAGATCTTCTCTCCACAATTGACGTCGATGAAGATGATGATGATAGTGATGATGATGACGAGCGATGATCTGAGTTCGACCGAAGAAAAGCACACCGAACTAAGAACGATCTTTGCGATCTCTGCTGAAGATGAGAGCAATGGAATTCAGATTTTTCGTGAAGAAGAAGACGAAAATCGCAATCCAGATCTGAGTTTTTTGAATTCAAATACATATAGATGACCAATTCGCGCGGAGGGGTAGTTTCGGTATTATAAAAGTAGCAGTTTCCAGCGGGTGGCATCTAAAAGGGAATCTTGGAATATTTAACGTGAAAATACTTAATTCTGGGCATTTCATAAAACTCATCCAGCGGGTGGGCATTTCATAAAAGCCCATCCCGAAATTGGGTTTCTCAGCAATTTCCAGTATATAAATTAGTCTAAATGTATCAAATATATTTCTATTTTTTAGAACTTTTTATCATTTTTTCTTTGTGAAATGAAAAATTCGATACTCCAATACGAAAGATACTCCAATACAAAACTGCCGAAGTCGACAATATAGATACTCATAGGAAGGGTCTAAAACCGATGTCATTCCGATATCGATATTGAAGATTGATTCAAACCTAATCTAGATCAGTTAGTTGTGGCATTTATAGAAGCATCCCAATTTATTCCAAAATTAAGCACTGCAGGAAATGTGTTACAAATTATGGAGAAAAAATAGGAGTACTACCCGTAGCTAAAATAAATGTGAATTTTATTGGAGAGTTTCAATTCGAATTCATGTTATACAAAAGATGGAAACTAAATACTTGATTGGAAAAGCCTATTGGTCTATGTGAGATTAGGGATTTCTCGAGATTAGTACGTTATTACATAAGGTTTATCGAGTATATCCTCATGTGCTATTACTTTTGGATTATTATTGCAATATTTGCAGACTTGACTAGCTTAAATTTCTTTACACCTCTGGAAGTTTGATTTGGAGATATCGCACTTGAATAATTCTTGGTGAAATAGATTTTTACAAGATATATAGATTGAGGAGCTTCCAAGGGAGTCAATTTCTCTATCGGGAATATCACCACTAGATAATAATTTTGTGAGGGTTCTAGTCTTACAGAGCAATTGTGATGTTTAGACTCAAATTTCAATTGTAGGCTTATTTTTAACATGAAATTGTTTTTGAGAGAATAATCTATCTTTTTATGCTTGTTATCAACATTTTATGATTTTATCATACACTTATGTCTACAGTTTGATGGTTCGTACTTTGATGATAATAAACTCTAGCCACATTGTGATAAAGATTATGTTTCGAGGAAGAAAATTTTGTCCGAGTACACAATATAATATCCTGTGTTTTGGCCATTTTTTCAATTATTTTTGGATTATTTTAATATGATAATTATGGAATAGTTTTTTTTCAGTTAGAAGTTATCTATTTATTTCCTAGCATGTTGATTTAAGCTATGTTAGAATCTAAATATGATTATGAATCCTAATAGCAACGACTCCTATTTATATCTTAGCTTGTTTCCTCTTACCACTCCAACAACGGCCCCTCTTCTTTTCTTTTTGTTTACCTTTTCTTCCTTCGTATCGTTCAGTTCTCCCTTCTCCACAAAATTGGTTTCAACACATTTATTCTCTCGTCAGCATCACTCTTCGGCCCGTAATTCTTTGCTTCTAAGTTGTGACATGAGACTTTCCAACTTATAGTTTTGAACTCTAACGTCTCTCTTAACATTACTAACATTTGCTAGCATGTTGATTTAAGATATGTTAGAATCTAAATATGATTATGAATCCTAATAGCAATGACTCCTATTTATATCTTAGCTTGTTTCCTCTTATCACTCCAAGACGGTCCCAACTCTAATTGTCACGACTCCAACACACATAAAAAGTTTCTTTTTTGTACATTAACATCTAATAATAATTTGTATCGAGAATAGTATATCGACACATTCGTAGAATTCATCATTTCATCTGAATCAATTGAGTTACATTTTGAAAGACATTGGAAAACAATTTTGATCTTTAATTTCAACATGGAAAGGAACTTTTTCAACTCATTATTACAGTGAAATGACCAGAAGACATTCGACTTTCTTTGTTGGAGTGACAGGTCTTATATTTTGCAGCTCACATGTCTCCATACACCGACCATTATATCTAAAGGGTGCGGCTATACGCACCCCATGACTTACTTAGCACACCCCAAGTGCTAAGTACACCACATTTTAATTGAATAAAATTAGCATAAATACTAAGTAGACCCCACCAAATGACCAAAATAACCTTTTCTATTATAACACAAAACTTATCCATAATTCCCAAGCACACCCCAAAACATTCTAAACTCTCCTCTCTCCAAACGGCCGGCCCCCAAATCCGAAGTCTTCTCCGATCCCCTTCTTCTTCGTTCGACCCACGACAATCGCCGAGGAGCTTTTGGATTGTTCGGCCACCACAATGGAGAGACAATCCCAAGATCAATTCGGTGAGTTCAAATCGAACATCCTCATTACTTAAAATTGAGTATTATTTTCGCTTAGGATCACTGCTAGGGTTTCAAATCCCTTCAATCCGTGTTAGAACGAAATAATTTTCGGAAAAAAATGGGGTATTCACGATTATGTCCGAACCTGGTCGGTCGAGCATGTGTGCGAACGTTCGACCCGCGATAGTCGAACATGTTTGTGATCGTTCGACCAGTACTTGTCGAGCACCAGAGTAGTCTGTTCGACCTGTTCGAATACTGCCAGTTTGAGAAATCAACTTGTTCATACATGGGATAGTTAACAATGCTCATTTCATTGTTCATTTCAGTGTCATTTGGAGTGTTTTCCTGTAAAGAAAAAGATCTACACCTTAATAAGGTGAACAAAGAAATGAAATTAAAAAACACACTGTTCGACCACAACTAGTCGGACAAAACTCTTCTGTTCAACCCTTACAGGTCGAACAGTCCTATAAACGTTCAACTTACTACGATCGAACATAATAGTTATGTTTGAACACTGCCAGTCGAACATAACATGAAACGTTCGGCCAACACAGGTCAAATAGACAGTGGTCCGTTCGACCTGTGTTGATCGTACTTATCGCGGAATTTTTTTTCTTTTTTGGGTTGAACGATTCTTATACATTGCTTCAAAACGAGAAAGAAGGTGGAGAGAGAACGTACATTGTGTCTTTCGGATGGACTTCCTTCCTCCATGATGCTTTCTTCACAATTTCAACATAGGATTTTTTCTAGGGTTTTTGGGTTGGGTTGGAGAAGTAGGTGAAAATAAAAGAAAGGAGGAGGATGGTGGGGTGTGATAGGTATATAGGTCTATGGGGAGGCTGGTGGGGTGTGTTAGGAAGATCTTGTGGGTATGTGTCTTTTAACATTAATCTAATTTTCAACTTAAATTATATGGGGGTGTTTAGAAAGTCATGGGTGCGTATAGCCGCGCCCTATATCTAATAGCTACTTGCGCCTGTCTCTGTTATCAGACTAAATAAGAGGGATCAAAACATAAAGCAACTGCACAAGGCAACTATGGCACCTCAAGTCTCAAGAACTTGTAAATGTTGTAAATGCAGAATACCTACTTGATATGTACTATATAGAATTCGAAGGCAAATCTACTTAGTCATCTCATTTTCGAATGGGTACCTAACAGCTTCACATAACATCTCATGTTACATAGTCTATGACATTATTGGATTTTCTGGAGTCGAGATGCAGATGATGGGCATGCAGATTCAGTATGGGATGATGGACAAAATCAAGGAGGCTCAGTACTAGGATGATGGTTGAGGAGTTTACGAGTTCAGGTGCAGGCTGGATTGATTGACGACTTCTCCATTATTGAAAATGGTTCTTTGAGACGTGGGACCAGGCTATGTGTACCTAGTAGTGACCTGCGGGAAGAAGTGATGCAGGAAGCTCATCGCTCTCAGTATTCTATACATCCTAGAGCTACCAAGATGTACATGGATTTGAGAGATCATGTCTAGTGGTATGGAATGAAGCGGGATGGGGCACACTTCTGTTCTAGATGCATAGTATGCCAGCAGGTCAAAGCCGAAAGGCAAAGACCAGGTGGTTTGCTTCAACCATTGCCTATTTCGGAGTGAAAGTGGAAACATATCACTATGGATTTCGTTTTCGGACTTCCGCGTGCTCCTGGTGGAAAAGATGTAATTTGGTCATTGTTGATAGATTGACCAAATCGGCCCACTTCTTACCATTCAAAGTAGGAACTGTCTACAGAGAAGCTTGGAGAGCTGTATGTGAGACAGATTGTTTGACTGCATGGGGTACCTGTGAGCATTGTATCTGATCAGGATAGTAGATTTACATCTCACTTCTAGAGGAGCTACAGACTAGTTTGGGCACTCAGCTCAAATTCAGTACCGTTTATCATCCTCAGACTGATGGACAGTCGGAAAGGACTATTTAGACTTTGGAGGACATGCTTCGACTTGTGTGCTAGATTTCGGGGGCTCTTGGGAGGATTATCTACACTTGGTGGAGTTTTCAGCAACAGCTACCAAGCCAGTATTGAGATGACTCCTTTCGAAGCCTTATATGGACGAAGGTGTCGCACTCCATTGTCTTGGGATGACGTAGGAGAGCGAGCCTTATTGGGGCCCGAGATGGTTACTGATGCAGCGGAGAAAGTGAAGCAGATCAAGGAGAGACTTCGTGTGGCTCAGGACAGGCAGAGACACTGGACTGATAGCCACCGAAGACCGTTAGAGTTTGAGGTAATAAGTTTAGATTTTAATTTTCTTTTAGTTATTAATTAAGGTTTATATTCTAAGTTTTGATTAATTTCTAGGGAGGAGATATGGTATTCCTGAGAATTTCTCCGACACGTGGCACTATCTGCTTTGGTCGAGGTGGGAAGCTTAGGCCCAGATTCATTGGGCCTTCAGCATTCTTGAGAGGATCAGGATTGTCGCCTACCGACTTGACCTACCAGCTACTTTGGAGGGTGTGCACGATGTATTTCATGTGTCGCAGCTGAGGTGCTACATTTCTGACCCGACTCATGTGATTGACCATTCAAAGGTCAGAGTGGGTCCTACCCTCAGATATCTGGAGGAGCCTGTTGGGATCGTGGATCGCTAGGAGGTGCTGCACAACCAAACGATTTCTCTCGTCCGAGTGGCGTGGAGTCATCTCTCCGAGCGAGTCAACTTGGGAACGCGAAGATGATGCGAGAGCGTTTTCCTAGTCCTTTTGTTGAGTGGTTGTATGTTGTATGTTTGAGATTATGTTTGAATGAATGTTTTAAATTTCGAGGACGAAATTTCTTTTAAAGTGTGTAGACTTGTAACCACCTAATTTCAAATTTCATATTTTTTGAAATCAATATTGAATTTTCGGGAATTTATGAAACATTTGTTGAATTATTATGAATTACATTTAACTTCTGGTTATTAATATTTTAACTAATCAAGTATATTTCAGGATGTATTTATTATCAATTATGATTATTTCTAATTACTATTCAAGAATGTTTTAATTGTGGATTATTATTTCAGGAAGCCTACCAAGTTGGGCTTGTTTATGGGCCTCTAGGAATGGGGTTAGGAAAAGTAGTTAGTTACTCTAATTATTATTAGTTAGTTTAAACTGTTAATTAGTTATTAATCACCTGATTAGTTAGAGACTAATAGCTAGCTGCCAAAATCAGTTAGGATTAGTTAGGGCCATTATTCAATTACCCCCAGATCTACTAAATATTACAATTCTGCCACTAGCCTTGGAGAGCACACAATTAATCCTTTAAATAATCAGGATCCCATTATTTTATTACAGCCATCACATCAGTCTCTCTACAATCTTTCTCTCTCCTGTCTTCTCTCTCCTCTGTTGTCTGATCAAGCTCCACCGTCGACCGTCATCCGCCGCTCACCTCCGCCGTACCTGGCCGAGCTCCGGCAACCCTCACCTCTCGACCACCGATGCCCCCAACCGCCACTACCACAGAACCACCGTCGTCCCCGTCAGTCACCCCAACCACCACCCTCTATTTTCTACGCCACCTAGCCTTCACCACCGCCACCGTTTGCCCACACTCATCACCGACCTCCATCATCGATCGCCCACCAGTCGACCCGTCACCCTACCAATACCACAGCCCGCCGCCAACACCAGTATCTCCGCCCCCACCCATTCTCCACCACAAGCCACCATCACGACCTAGATCTAGGTCATCCCGACCTACACCCAGCCTACGATCATCACCATCACCAACTCGACACCGTGTCCTAGCCGCCTTCTTCGTCATCATCGACCTCGCCGGCGTCCACCCGAGCGAGATCCGTAAGGCTCAGATCTCGTCGAGCCGCCACAGACGCTAGATCCTCTGCACCACCGTATTGTTGACTTCCTCCGCTTGAGCAAGCCGATCCCATCCGAGCGGCGCCTCTACCTCCTTCTCCCTCGGTGAGCCTTCGATTTCTCACTGCTCAACCTCCTTCTCTCCTTCCTCCCCAGCAGTCTCTTTCCCTCTTCGAAATAAAGGGGATGGCTGCAATGGCTTTATCTCTCCCTTTCATTAACATTTTGTATTGTCTCTTCAATTTTGAAGAGCTGTGTGACTTGATGATAACTTGACCTTTCGGTCTTCCCAAGGGTCTTTTGACCTTTCGTGAGATGAAGGGCCACCCCACTTGACAGTTGTGATACCCAAGGGTCACTTGACCCTATAATTAGTGTAGGGCTATAGTTGTTGCCTCTCCCTATTAGAGAGAAGGGATTGGGCTCAACCATCACTTGGTTGTTAAGCCGGTTGTTAAGCCAATTATAGTCAACTAATGCTGACGGGCTTAACTAGTGGGCCCAGCCCATTTTATCTAGTTAGTTTTCTGTAGAATTTTCTGTGCACCCTTGAACAAATGTTAGATTCGGGCCAGGCTCAGGGCCAGCTATTTTAGCTTCTGTTTTAATTTGTTTTAGGGCCCATGTAATATTTTTTGGGTGATTTATGCCTATGTTTATATTGTATTTTTATTATAGTAGGTATATTAAATAATTGTAGTAAACACTTCTACAAATTAGTTTACATGTTGATTCTGAGTAGGGAATCCAAGATAATTATATACAAATATTAAGCTACTGTTCTCTCTCTCTCTCTCTCTCTCTCTCTCTCTCTATATATATATATATATATATATAATATAAATATTATATTTTGGGAATAAGGGTAAATTTTATTCCATCGCAAATCTCAGTAGAGGTATTACAATACACTATTCTCACAACTCTCCCACCCTGGTTAAGGGGTCATTACAGATACATCGAATTCTAAATTATGTAGAATTCCTACAGGGGGGTTTTAAGGCCCTCGAAGATTCGTCTGTTACGTTCTCGCCAAACATGTCAGACCGATGCTGCAAGGCGGACTCTAGCCAACCATGTTCCATACCTCGACGATCCCTGATCCAGGAAATAATCCTCCGGATATCTTTATCATTTTCTCCTCCTCCCAGCGACCTCCCACACTGCTCATCCCAAATCTGCCAAGCTACAGGACACTCAAAGAAGAGGTCCCATGGATTCGTCCTCTACGCCACATAGGACACACTTCGGGTCAGAGACCTGCACCCCAAATCTGAGAAGTCTGTCCTTCGTCAGCAACCGGCCTAACAAAAGTTTGTAGCAACAGAGCTGCATCTTGCGGGCTACCCCCTTTCCCCAGATGAAGTCGCAGTCCGCAATCCTGTCGTGGAGAGTCCGGACCAGATCGTAACAGCATTTGAAGCGGAAACCTCCTGTACCCCATCAGCATCCGGCGGGTCCCATCTCCAAAAATCTCCAGGCTGGTGAGGATCAATAGGCACCTGACGGATCTCCTCTCCAAGATGTGCTGTGTACTGGTAGTCCCCTGGCCTCTAAGTCCCATCTATGAGGATACATTTGCATTTCAGCCCTCTGCCTGCCTCTCTGTCCATATGCTCACCTAAGGACTCCAGCAGGGATCTTTTGCCCATCCAAGGATCAAGCCAAAGATCGGTGTTCGCCCCATCCAGCAGGGATCTCTCTCTCTCTCTCTCTGATCTCTCTCTCTCTCTCTCTCTCCCCTCTCTGCCCATATGCTCACCTAAGGACTCCAGCAGGGATCTTTTGCCCATCCAAGGATCAAGTCAAAGATCGGTGTTCGCCCCATCCAGCAGGGATCTCTCTCTCTCTCTCTCTCTCTCTCTCTATATATATATATATATATATATATATATATATATATATATATATATATATATATATATATACAAATCTTATTTACCAAAAAGTCTATGTTGTAGCTTAATTAATGTTTCTAAATATTATTTCCAAATACTTTAACTAAGTAAAAAATAATTTCCGAAAAAATATAAATAGTGTTGTAAATAGATTATAGATTTAGGATAGCGTCTTTTCTCCTATTATTAGCCAATAATCACAAGCTAATTGTGCTTTCCTATGTGTGACTTGGGCTCTCCCTTTCATCGACTCTTTGGACATTATTGGACATCGGATTCGATGGTGGACTTTAGGGATATTGGACTTTATTGGCTTTGGACTCAATCTTGGATATCCATTGGACGTTATGATCTGCGACAACTTATTGGGATTATTCTCTAGACTATAGACTGTGATTTATTCGTGTCGACACGTTCGTGTCGCACATCGACGTCAGACACCCGCGGTAAGTATTTCCAGCGAACACTCTCATTTCATGTTTAGTTATTGTATTTCACGATTTAGATATGCATGCCATGATTTTGTCACGATATCCACACGAGATTAGTATTTATGATTCCTGTCATGATTATTATATTCATGTTCACCTGTTCCCTGTTTACTTATTTCCTGTTTTTCCTGCCAAGATTAGAATCCATGTATGCTAGTTAGTCGCGAATACTTTAGTATATATGTGATCAAAACCTGTATAAGCCTGATTCCGTGTTTCCGTGCCTGCTAGCTAATCATACACTACATATATGATTGAGTCTGACCAAGTAGATCCTCCCCGATCACATATAGAATACAGTACTTAAATATCACGTAGCGTAGCTATACTCCTGCATTTCATATTGCTATGTCCTCACCATGATTTTCGCTTACTTTATCTACTCTCACCATTACTTTTTCATTCCATTATCTATTCTATTTTCTGTCTTATAATAATTAGCATGTTATGAGTAGTAGTTCCGTGTTGTACTTGTTCCAATCCTGACTGGGATAACAACATTTTTAGGAGAGGACTTAGAAAACTGGTGCACTACTTATTATGACACTCCTAAGGGGATCATGATTTAGCAGAGGATGCAGGAGACGATATTGCCAATGAGCCTCTGGAGGATGCATAGCTTACCTTAGACTTTATTTCTGTCTTTTAGATTTTCATTCCAGAACATTACTGAGTTGTAATAATTTGAGGATGACTGTACCTAACTTTCTGAGATGTACTCTGTGGATTATTTTTTCCATTTCATATCTTGCTACTAGTAGTTGTGATTGAGTTAGATCATGTTATCATAATTATGCTGCATTTTGGATTAGTCTGGATATACTTAGATTTGACAGCTTACTACCGCCGACTCTGCGGCGTAGGCTGGCGTGCTTCTACGCACTCGTGCCCGAACATCCGGGTGCGGGTCGTGACAGATGGCATCATCAATTTAATATCATTACGAATCTAGCAAAGGAGCCACAAAGGAAGTTGGGAGCCGGAGAGTTTGCGATGGTGAATCCACTTTTCTCGATTATCTCCTACTCCTTTGTTTCTCTTTTTCTTTTTCCCTTCTTTGTGAATCAAAATTGTTCCAACTCCCCTTTCTCGTTTCTGATTTTTAACAATTGGTCTGCTCTGGTTGGTTTCAGCCTTATCATGGCAGGCAACAAAGCAAGGAAAAAGACATAGTAAAAATGCAACAAGGTTTGTCTATAATGCTATAACAGGAAAAGAATCTATCACACAGATTAGTTTATCAAGATGCAAGTGCACAGTTGACGCACCTGGCATCTGGAATTCCATGGCAGATGATCTCATTTACAGACCTGGAACAATGAAAACAAGAAAATCTCAAAAATAACCTCAATACTTTTAGTAGCTGTAATAATATGACTTCCGCAAACATACGTGCAGCAAGACTTGGGGAAGAAATGATAGTTTAGTGGTGATGGATATCCACCTGAAAAGGTAAAATCCGAAGCTTTAAAATTCAATCTATAAGCTAAATCAAAGAAGCAAACAACCATGTTCAACTGCTACAGAATTTTAATGAACAATATTAAAAACAAGTTAACAGGAAAATAAACTTCCATATTCTTGCAACAAAAACAGTCTCAAATTCTTAAGTCAGTTGAAAACCTCCAATTCCCACTAATGCATGGATTTTTCTCCATTATTCATTAAGTCGCTTCTTGCTTGTCCCAACATTCTCCTTTCTAATATCTCATTTTTGTACTCATGATCAAGGATTTTTCACTATTCTGAACATTAAATCATGACTAGTACTATTGCCATGTTACAAAAAAGTTCCTTTCAGTTACCAGGAACTCTATGGTCACACAGCAGTCCAGAAGGAAATCTCCAGTTGCACCATTCAGTTTAACTCTTAAAAACTTTCTCCTTAATCAGTATAATGAAAGTCTTTAAGTATCGACAAAGCACATACGTTCCGGCAGTTTCAGATTGGAATTGAAGGGTCCAAAACCACCAAAACAACTACTCATAGGAAGGTCTGAACAAACACTGATACGGAAACCGAGTTTAGGAACCTTGGTATAATGTTGAAAGGTTAATCCTACATAAAAACTAGTCTGGTGTGTATCTGGCCATCAATATGTACTCCCTACTTTCATCATTTTAAATTTACTTGCATCAACTAACAAAACATCACCAGTAAATAATGTATACCGCATAAATACAAAACGAATGTGCTGGAGTTATTCCACAACTAAAGCAAAAAATCCTAAGATTCTTTATATATTTCAAATTCATAATCTCACAAATTAGTTTATTAAATTTTAAAATAGACTATTTAGGTGATGCTCAACAATGCACCAGGAGCAATAAAATATTTACCATTTTCTGCAAGGACGTAGACATGCATTTGAAGGACAGGTTTAATCTACATTTAGTGTACATTAACATGCCAGCACTCAGTATAAATAAGCATTGACTATGATATCATCTACGAACAAGTTGTGAAGAAACGAACAATCTCAACGAGATTAGTTCATGTACAATTTTCTTCTGAGCTCAAACCATTGCTTTTAACAGTAGTTGACCTATATATTAATACATTGTGAGAAAGAATCTAACCAATTAAAGTCACGTGTATGGCATAATTCACGCACTAGATGCTAAAGATAGGTCAACCAAAGGTAAGAGAATGAATCCACAGTTCAACTGAGACCATTAGATGTCACAAATAGGGAGGAACAGTGTGGAGGATTTCGCTGACGACAGACATGGATAAATAATGTATGAGACATGAATTGAAGTATAAGAATAAATACTATAGTGTTTCCACTTGGTAAAAAAATGCAATAAGTAGATATAGTAGTTCTAAACAGCAGTACAATGAGTCAATGACTAGTACTTGAATGTAGAATTCCCCTGCTGCCTTCAAACTTCCGTTCCCCATCAGTGTCCCTGTTGTCATTGCTGGCCTTCCCTGCACTCGCCAACAACTAACCAAAACCTAAATCTCAAATCCACTTTGTTCAAACCCTACAACCAGATTCACTTTCCAAAGTAATCAGATCAGACCCTACTATTCTCCTTTCATTGATCCATCACAAAAACAAAATTGAATCTTAGATTAAATTAAAACCCCAGCCCATCTAAATCTACTAAAAGTTCAAGATTTTTCATATTAGATCTTGGCCAATCCTACAATCTTGGAACGAAGGCTTTCTCATCGTGAATCATTTCTTGGGATGGAGACATATGGAGAATTTCCTGCCTCATATTATACATGGTCCTAGAGATCCCGAAACTCGTCCAGGATGACCATAGCAAAGCATTTCGCCATGTTTTGAGATTCCTAGGGATGTGATTACCATTGATGATTAGTATATACGGCGGAAATGACTTTAGCAGGTTAGAGAAGTTCGCAGTTGGACTAGGGGTATAGATGAGGATGAAATCAGAGACAGCAAAGAAGTTCCACATAATAGGGATAGACCAATTTCGAAATTTTGGAGAATGGTGCATGTGCATACGAGCTGGAGACTCTAGGCGACTAGGGGCTTCGGCACATGAACTACCTTGCCATAGAGAAAAAGATAGGGTGATAATGGATCTCCCTGTCTTAATCATCTATTGCTATTTTGTAGCCCCTTGGTTGTCCGTCCAGTAGAAGTGAGAAATAGGAGTGGTGATACATTCCTTGATAGTGACATCCAATGTTGTTGAGACCCATGTATTCCAAGGTATGACAAATAAAGCCTCTATTCACAGTAGCATAGGCCTTTATTAAGTCCACCTTAACACAGCATTTACCATCCCCCTTCCTTTTAAAGTCCCTGATCCGCTCATGGGCTAATAATATATTATCTCCTATGTTTCTCTCCATAATAAATGTAGATTGATTCTCGACTATCAGCTCTTTGAAGATTCTTCAAGTCTTAGGCACATTATCTTTGTGATGACCATGTACACGAAGTTGCAACATGATATAACCCTGTAGTCTTGTATCGTGATGCATGCTCACTCTTAAGTGATGAGATATGGTATAGCTATCTGAGTAGTCTGCCTTCTCTAAAGAAATTCAACACTTCTTTCATTAAGTCTCATTTGATCTCCCCGCAGTGGAGCCTGGACAACTTGATTGTGAATCCATCAGGATCAGGGCTCTGTTTATGTCTGGTAATGTCATTATATTCTTAACTTCCTCCTCTGTGATATCCTACATCAACCTCTCATTAGCATAGGCTGTAATTTCTTCTATAAATGATTCTTGGAAAGTAGTCTCATAGTTTTGCTCATTATACAGTTCTTTACACTACTTGATATTCTTTATTTGTAGCTCCTCCTCATTGATGATTTCACCTATGGTCCCCATGAGTGTTCTTCTATTCTGTGATTCCTGATTTTATTAAAAAAATTACTACATTTATCCCCAACTTGTAGATAGTGACACTTTGCCCTTTGTGCAAGAGTAATCTCCTCAACAGAATAGTCTCTGTCATTCTTTGTATGCACTCCTCATGTTTGATAAGATTATCATAAGGGGGTCTGTTTGGAATGCAGCCTGAATTATGCCAGATTCTCTATGTTCTCTGATATCAGACTTTGGGAGAGCTTTCAGTCAAGTTCTGATTGCCTTATTAACATTGTTTAACTCAGTGACCAGTATGTACATATCAGTTCCTTCTACCTCAGTCCTCCAAGCCTGTTGTATGAACTCCTTGTAGCCATCCAAATGAGACCAATTATTCCTATATCTGAATGGAGGAATTAGCTAGTTGGGCTTAGCATGATTGTCTACATCCACTAGTATTGGATTCTGATCACTAGAAGTTGTGCTAAGATAGTGAGCATACATAGTTGAAGAGTGATTTATCCAGTGTGTATTATCAAAGCATATGTCTAGTTTAATATTATCCTATTACTAGGTGAAGATCTACTAGACCATGACCATGTGTCCCTTTCCCAGTCAGTTCAAGACCTGAATTGAGGTTGCCAGTTGTTGAAGTCTTCAAAAGCATTTGATGGAATTGAAGTCACCTATGACTAGCCAGGGATTTTGAGTTGTCCTTGACAGTTTCTGTTTCCACCCAAAACTCATTCCTCGTACTATGCAAGTTGTGTCCATAGACAAGAGAGATGGCAAACTGAAACCCCCTCTATTGGTCATCCATGTTCTCACATATTGATGAGTAATGTTAATTGTTTGTCTGTCATTGCCCACTATCCCAGCCAAGCCAAGTCATGCATATATTATTTTCATAGGAATGCAAATGTTTCCAATGGCTTGGCAGCTTTCTACTCACTTTCTCTACCTTTTTTTATTCAACTAATCCAGATATAGATACTTTATTATGGTACAAGTTATACCTTCATTCCCCTTACATTCCATGTTAATATCTTCACTGAGAAGTCTTAGGAGGATTAGCATCTCTCAGCTTCATTCTTGTGCCTTAAGTCTCCTAAGGCTTGTTCTTTGAATATATCTTGAGCTTTTTTACTTCGAATAGAACAACATTCCACTCCTGGTTAGGAATGGTCAGTAGGTGTGCTCCTTCCAAATTGGCTTCATCATGTTTGCTTCTCCTTGTTAACTATCTCCAAAGTTACTCGTGCTTTGCTAACTCCAAGGGTGATGTAAGACTTGACGGACATATTATGTTAGGATAAATATCCTCTCTTACATCACCTAATCAATCATCCACTAGATGAGTTCTTGCCCTTGAGGACCACCACTAATAGATGCATTAGTAGTGGATTCCCTGGTTGGGCTAGATTAATACGAGTATCTTCTCTTATTGTGCTAGTTTATGCTTCACTCTGATTCTCTATACTTAGATTTTCTTAACTACTTCTCTATTTGGTCTCCAAACAGCCATTGTGGGGCACTGGGTGTCTATGTGCCCATAGCAAGAACACGTGTAGATAGGGGCATCTACTCATGTTCAACTTCCTGCAACATAGTGCTTCCATCTTCTAGTTGGATAGTTATCTCCTCCTGGTTGTCTTCTTCATGGATTTCCTCTTGGTCTTCTTGGTCATCTGGATCCTGAGATGGTTGTATTTGCTTCTCCTTGTTAACTATCTCCAAAGTTACTCGTGCTTTGCTATATTCTCCTCCAAGGGTAATGTAAGAGTTGACGGACATATTATGCTAGTATAAACATCCTCTCTTACATCACCTAATCAATCATCCACTAGATGAGTTCTTTGAGGACCACCACTAATAGATGCATTAGTAGTGGATTCCCTGGTTGGGCTAGATTAATACGAGCATCTTCCTTATTGTGCTAGTTTATTCTTCACTATGATTTTCTTATACTTAGATTATCTTCAACTACTTCTCTATTTGGTCTCCAAACAGCCATTGTGGGGCACTGGCTGTCTATGTGCCCAAAGCAAGAACACGTGTAGATAGGGGCATCTACTCATGTTCAACTTCCTGCAACATGGTGCTTCCATCTTCTAGTTGGACAGTTATCTCCTTTGGCAGATCTTCTTTGACAGTTATCTCAATCAAGACCTTAGAAGCCAGAATCTTCTAGGAGACCAACGAATCTCAATAAGAACCTCGATTCAGCGGATCTTACTTAGGAGCGACTTGGGAGCTCGTCTTCCCGGCGACTGGAGCTCGTTTCCCCGATGACGGGAGCGCATTTTCCTGGCAACATTAGCGCTTCTCATAATAAGACCAGAATTATAGAAGAGGACAAAATTTTTGGAAAGAAAGTTGGAAAAAATTTAATACACGTTCATCAAAGTAACAAAAAAATCAAGGATTACTTACCTTGACATCATGAACATCACAATTTTGAATTAAACTTATATAAATTCTAGATAACCATAATTAATAAACGTAAAAAAATTATTAAGCGCCTCCCATCATGCTTCCAACCTTAGACACTTCTAAGTAGTCGTGCTCGCTCGCTATCGCTCTTGCCCCCGCTCGTGACCTCTCTCCCACTTCTGGCTTCTAAGATCAAGACCATCAATCTTGAATAGTTTGTTGTTGGCCTATCCTCTTCATTGGCTTCCCAATGAAGCTTGCCAACTTCCATATAGGTAGGGTTGATAGCAGATCTAAGTCCTATCTCTGGACTCCATCTTCTCATGACTATTGAGTCTCCCATCAAATTGATATAGCTAGACTCGAGTGTCTATCCCATTCCTCCTAAGATCAAACTTGAAGAAATAATAACTAATTTCCTTAGAGAAAATGTCCAAGAACATGTTGGCTCCCATGTTCTGGTCACATAAGCCTTCATGTGTACGTAATAGGGCCTTCCTCCCACATAGGAAATAATAGTATTGTCCCATGTGTTGGCTGCCTCCTCTACCTCAGAATTAGAGAAGAAGGTTGTTTCTTTGAGTTGGCTAGGGAGGGAGGACGATAGTGAGCGTACTCTGCTACCCTGACTTTGGGGGGCATATTTGTGTCTAAGAAACTGACCTCATTTGCCTTGCAAATCAGATCCCAGGGCCTTCTTTTATAACCATAAGAATCAGAACTCGGCAGAAAATTGTAGAAAATTTGGATAAATATAGGTAAGAACGGTGTCCAGGGTGAAATGCTGCAATACAGATTTGAAGTCAAGTTTTAAGGATACATATTGGCAGGTTTTACTTTGTGAATAAAGCAATAAACAGATTTAGCAGTGCTAGACAGTAGTCCTATCCCATCTGAGCATAAAAGCTTAATTAACAAAAGGATGAACCGCGGTTCAGCTAAAACGGAGCAAGTTCTAATCATCCCATGACTTTAACACAATGACAAAATCTTGCTAAATGTTCTCCTGAATAATGAAATGAGATAATGAAGAAGATAACTTGCCAGCAGAAATTGTTGCATCATGGACCACCTTATCAATTTCATCAGTTGTAACTCCTGGACGTATGAAACGAGCAGCAGCATCTAGAACCTCCCTTGCAATCTAGAAAGCAAAGTTAATTGGAATTGGAGAAAAAATTGCAAAATACAAATAAGCACCACATACTTTCTTTTTCTTTTTTCAGCAATGCAAAGTCTCGCATTACCACAGGCAAATCATCATTTCTAAATAAGCACCACATACAAAGAACAAACTTGCTAGGCAACCATAAACTTATCACAAAATTTGATTGTTTTTATATAAACAATGAAATTTTCTTCCACTTAGGCTGAGAACATTTCAACTCATTAACAAATTGACACACTATGTCCACCTTCAGAACTTACAGAAGAGAATTAGAGAAAGTACATTGACCCTGGCAATTGATAAGCATGAATTCCAAATTTGTACAAAGTTTTACACATTGAAGGAGAAAATGTTGCAACAGAAACACGAGACAACATGGTACTTACACGACATGTTTCTCTCATTCTCTCAATCTGGTCTGATGTCTTGATCTGCAAATATAAGAAGCTTTAGACAAATCTGACATAAATGATATTTCAAGCACCAAATGCTTATGGTAATGTATACCTCCACAATATTCTGCAAATCACTGTTGGGCTCAATCTTGGGTATCCCCTGCCAATGTTTATTTGAAAAACAGTAAGAACTAATTCAAACATCAGTTATACTATATGTAAACCTGAACAAACTAGAATTAAGCAGTGTAAAGAGTAAGGGTTATAAACCCAGACATGGCAGCCCATAGTAGAACTGAATAGAGAAGAGCCACTTGTTGTTCTACATTTATTTTCATAATTCAAGTAATGAAAAATTGGCCTTTAAAATTCACTTATGCAATGAAATCCCAAAAGTTGACACTCATAGTTTAATATTGTGAAAGCTCAACATGAACAAACTAGAATTAAGCAGTGTAAAGAATAAGTCTTATAAACCCAGACATGGCAGCCCATAGTAGAACTGAATAGAGAAGAGCCACTTGTTGTTCTATATTTATTTTCATAGTTCAAGTAATGAAAAATTGGCCTTTAAAAGTTCACTTATGCAATGAAATCCCAAAAGTTCACTCATAGTTTAATATTGTTAAAGCTTGATGGAAAATGGATCCGCCTTCCATTAGACACCTAACTATTCTTTACTAGCAAAGGCGCGCAGGAGATGAGCGTTTAAATGGACTCCAATATATTCTTGATAGTCTCCATTAAAAGATTATTCTATAATCATGTTATAATCTGTATCTATTGCAATGCAGAATGCATCAAGTGATACTGGATTGGAGTCCAACATTAAAAGGCTCTCCCAAGTCGAACCGCCGAACTTTTGTGTATGGTATTTGATCAATCTGCTTTTCTGTTCTTATCTCTTCCATGTCGCGAACTTTGTGTATGGTATTTGATCAAGAGCTCATCATAGCATTATATTCCTGTGTAAATCACTATGTCATAAGTGACCAGTTAAGTTGTTGCGAAGAAAGCTCACAATTTCTGCTTTTCATTCTCGTCTTCTTCCATGTCTCGAACTTTGTGTATGGTATGTAATCCAGAGATGATAATAATAACACTATTAAAAGCTGTCCAATAGTTCCCAGTCCTCAAAGCAACAAGTCACCACATTTATATTAACAGAAGGACACTAACATTAACACTGCTTCAAGGCAAATAATCTTAAACTGCAGGGTGTAAGGGTGTAAAGAATCTAGATGAGCAAGACATACTATATGACGTGTGTTGCATAATATTAATATTAACCCTCGGCCCTCACCAACACTCTAGAGTTTTGGTGCAAGTGGCAAGGACTTAATATGGTATCAGCTAATCTTTTGGCATGCATTAATTCAAGAGGATGAAAGCAAAAAATCGATGCATGAATCCAACTTCGGTCCGCAAAATCAGCCTTAGACCAACGGGCGCATGTTGAATAATATTAATATTAACGCTCAACCCTCACTGACACTAGAGTTTCGGTGCAAGTGGCAGGGATTTAATAATGTGAAAGTCCCTGCTGGTCAATTGGAACTTATTCTTAAATACCACAAACACATGTGGGACAAATTTGAAGCAAGATATTTAACCACCACATTTTTATGTCATGTATTCTACTGAACCATAAAGACTAGCAAAATATATAATCACACAGATCCTAGGCATAGTTGTCCGAAGGTATGCATAATATAAATCAAATAAATAGAAGAAGAAAAAAGGTGTCCCAATGTCAAAAGGCTCCCTCTTATACAGTGCTGGAGAGGTTCAATATATACGCAACCTTATCACCACCATACATAGAGAGAGACTATTATGTGACTCAAACAAGCATCCTCCATCATGCAAGCAACAAGCCTTACTGTCACTTACCGTCACGCATAATATACATCAAATAAATAGAAAAAAGGTGTCCCATGCCAAAAGGCTCCCTCTTATACAGTGCTGGAGAGGGTCAATATGTACAACCTTATCACCATACATCCAGAGAGACTATTATGTGACTCAAACAAGCATCCTGTGACTCAAACAAGCATCCTCCATGATGCAAGTAACAAGCCTTACTGTCACTTACCGTCACGCCAAGCAAGGCTCTCATATATTGAAAAAATGAACAAAGCATCTATATGTGTGTGTGTGTGTAAACATTTGAATAGTGAAATTCAACCATTTAGAAATATTAAAATGGCTTACATCTAAGGCCCAATCAGGCTCCTCAATTCCAGCTGGGACCACCCTCCTTCTTGATATTGGATACGGTCTTAACGTCCTGTAAACAACAAATGATGTTCAATTTACCATGAACTAGTACATTGGAATGATAAAAGAGTTATGTAGGCTAGCAACACATATTCCTACAAAGCAGAATAATCTAAGACATGGACAAATGGGCACCTTCAGAAGGTATAGAAGTTTCACAAGTGGAACCAGAGAGGGCGTGGAAGCATGTCATCAGATTCTTGTCATCAGCTTGTGAGGGATCTTAGTAAGAGAGGAAAGGTAATGCATGTCATCAGGTTCTTGTCGCTACCAAGAATAGTTGTTGGATAGGGGTGATGAAGGGAGTTCGATAGAGAGGACGTGGAAGAGAGGGGGAAGGGAGGGATTAGAAAGAGGGTGGTGCAGAGCGGAATTTTAGATGCCACCACTTGTGGTCTCCACCGCCACTTGCTTTCCAACGGGAAGGGAGAGGAGAGGAGAGGAGGGTATGAAACAGGTGTTGCATATTCTAAAGGTTTTTGTACATTTTTTTTAAATGGTTACTGCATAATATTCAAATTATGGATATTTTTGTTATAACCTCTACACGATAATGAATTTGGTCAAAAAGTAAATGGCAGAAATAGTTTTTAAGAAAACAATTATACAGAAATATAACCTGTCAAAACAAAAAAATGTCAGGGAAAGAGTTATATGAGACATTATATTGTATTATTAAAATATATAGATAACCTGTCACTAGTAAATTGATGTTACAAGAGACATTACATTGCAAATGGTCGACTAATACCATCTAACTAATTCTTTTTTTCATATCCATAGCATTCACCTCCTTGACCACATAGGTCTCCAAAAAACAATATTTTGTTGCATATTTGAGTTGCCAAATTCCTCAATATACTCATATATCTAGGCTTGGGTGCTTCTTAGTGATTCGTTTTGTTGCAAAAGAATGTGTATTATGCTACACCGTCAAAGTACAAATGTCATAACATTTTAGACAAAATAGGGATAATTTAATGCCTCACCCTTTATACACCACCACATTAGGAGTCTTCTTGACATTGGGACACCGTATTCTTCTAATGCACCTATTCTCTTAATAAAAAGTGTTTCATCATTTTGTTATTTCCGAAACAGACAACGATCAGGCATTAGAGACCTTTGCAAATAAATTGCTCTCTATTCTAATAAAACAACAGTCAGAAGCATAGACCTCTTACAAATAAATTTGCTCTCTGTTCTGATTTTGTAGGATTTCGGAGACCTCTGGCAAACAAGTTTGCTCTCCTAATTTCCTTAAGCCACTCGGAGAAAAAAAAAGAGAAAGACAACTGTGCGGTGGTGATTAAAATCACCGTTGCTCAAAGCAAGATTCATCCTACCGCGATCTGCTTGCAGGATCCAGCAAGTTCTGAGGAAACTTCTAGAAGGCTCGTCGTCACCTCCTGTACGAACTCGTCGAACTCCTCTAGACTCTGAAGGCAGCGGCCGCACAACTCTTTCTGTCTCTCAATTTCGGAGTAAGACTTCAAAGAAGGCACGAAGAGAGTATTTATAGAATTTGATGAAAGTCCTAACCCTAATCTTGGCCGCCAACCGATTGCTAAAAAATGGGAGCGAATAATAGAAAATGATGACAAAATTAAATTCAAATCCAACAAAAAAAAAAACGAATCTGAATAATTGACTCAATCTTTCCATAACCGCTCAAATCTTCCAATCAACCTAATTAACCATCAACAGCGCCTATGTGCCTAACAGCTTGTCAGTCCATGCGACTGCGCGAGCAACCGCCCAATAGCGTATGCGCGCAGCCCCGCATACACGCAGCAGCGCAGCAACGCAAGCACTCAGCCCCACAGCGGTGCATGCACGCGCACACGTAAACGGGCACAACCGCGCACAGCGGCACATGCCCCCGCGCATGCCCCCGCCCATCCGCCGAGCGCATGCGCCGAGCCTATGAGCCTAGCGCACGCGACTCGCGCATAAGACGAGCGCACAGGCGCAACAACAACGCACAAAGCGCCTTGCGCCGATGCTGACGTGCTAAGTGCAAACTGCGCCAATAAAGCGCCACTTTGCGCCCTTGAGCCCGAACCCGAGACCGAGCCAGAGTCGCTAAGCCCCTTTGGGACTTAGCTCCTAACCATGGGCATGACAAAAAGCATAAATGCTTCCTTGAGGAGTTAATCATTTTTCCCACTAGAAAAACACCCCCACATGACACCAATGTGCCCCACCACACCCCATATGCACATCTCAACACAAACAAAACAATATATTGGAATACTCATTTTTTGGTGTAAGCAATGTGGGTATCTTTCTAGTTCCAAAGACAAACACCAACAATCTTCACATATCTCAATATATGGGTTGAGCGTTCCCCATAGTGATGGATAAGGATGTTTTTCGACTTGAATCTTCCCGCATGAGTCAAACAACAGTATGGTACAAGAATAGACTAAGCCTTCAATTTTGCACCATAGCTGCAATTCTTTCCACTCACCTATTGACATCAACTATGCTCCTAGCTGCAATTAAAGGCCTTGTATCCACCTGGTTTTGGTGTATGTATATTGGGTGTCTACAAGCTTTCCATTAAGAGACGGCATACATCTTTTTCCATACATTATAGGTGAGTTCTTTCAAAGAGTCTTGGCAAAAAATCTTTTGCTTCCCTGCGGTGCTATGCCGCTATGACATAGCCCAAAACCGAAGTTTTATCCTTTCTAGGTACCTCTGTGGTATCACATCACTATAACATGAGGTCCAGTCTCTTTGTAGTGCCAACCTACCCAGCATGAAGCCTTTCACTTCCTTATGGTGTTACGCCATGTGACATGGCTCGCGAAGCCGAGGCTTTATTCTTTCTAGGTACCTCTGTGGAGTCACACCACTGTAACATGAGGCCCAACCTCTTTGTAGTGCTGCCTACCACTCTTCATTCCACAGCATTATGCTACTTGCCTATGTGTGGTGCTAAGTCGTTGTAGCATGGCCCGAAGCTGAGACTTTATCCTCACGAGGTACCTCTTGGTGGTGTCACCCCACTGTAGCATGGAGTACTTCGCTCCTTTGTAGTGTTGTGCTACCCGTACTTCCTGTAAAGCACGTCGGACATTCCAAATGTCCGAAAACTCATTAAGGCTTCCAAGCCATCCTCCCACGGGACTTTGTTCTATATAAGAAATAAACAATAGATAACAGTGGTTCTGGGTCTGTAACCCCTCAAAGTCCCAAAGAACTAACCAATGTTCCTGATATTCTCCCAGTCAATGGTTCTTCCTTGAACCAAAATCTAGATGCCTAGTAGATTTCTCTTTGAACTAAACTAATAGCATAAAACTTTATGGTATAATTACAAAGACACAATATCAGAATGTCTTCAAGCCCATTTTTCTGGTTGTGTCTTCGACCAGCTGGTGCTTGAGACCTTTGTTGAACGAATCCGCCAAATTCTCCTGGATCCGAACATCAACCATGGCAATAACTCTTTTGATGAGATCATTCACCGTCATGTGCCTCAACTGCACAGTCCTCTTCCTGCCACTGAAGAGGTCATTTGATGACACCGCTGCAGTTCGCCTGGTTGTCGCAGTATATCAGTACCGCCATAATATATGCACCAACCAATGGAAGATCATACATGAGCTTCCGAAACCATTCTGCTTCATCCGCTGCAGCCGCCAGTGCATAGAACTCAGATTCCATATAAGAGTGTGAGAGCATAGTCTGCTTCTTCGACTTTCACGATATAGCAGCTCCACCCATGGAGAAGACATATTCTCATATGGACTTTTCACTCTACTTCTGAGCACCAGCTTGTATCAGTGAAGCCTTCCACTACTGTTGGATCTCCGCAGTAGTACAGTACATACTTTCGAGTTCTCTTGAAGTATCTCATTATCCTCTTCACAGCTTTCCAGTACTTCACACCCGGATTGCTCGTGAACCAAGTCAGCATCCCCACGACAAAAGCTATGTCAGGCCTTGTCGCAGTAGTTGCATACATCAAACTTTCGATGACGCTTGAATACTCCAGTTGTCTGACGCTTTCTCTTAGATTTGGCTTCGGCTTCTTGTCACACCTATACGGCGTATCGATCCCTGAAAGATCCTGATACCCATAGCGTGTGACCGTCTTCTCAATGTAATGAGACTATAACAACGCCACTCCAGTTCTTGTCTGAATGATCTTTATTCCTAAATAATATTGGCTTCCCCTAAGTCCTTCATGTTGAACTTAGACGAGAGAAAATTATTTGTCTCTGTGACACATGCTAAATATGTACCCAAGATCAGCATATCGTCTACGTACAGACAAACGACAACTCCCCTCCCGTCAGCGAACTTTGTGTAAACATACTTGTCCGTCTCGATGATCCTGTAACCGTTTGATCTTATGACTTTATCAAACTTCTCATGGCACATCTTGGAAGCTTACTTCAGACCATATAACGATTTCACCAACTTGCAGACTGTCAAGGTCCTTGACGACAAATCCTTCTGGTTGCTGCATGTAAATTCCTTCATCAACTCACCATTCAGGAATGCGAGTTTAACATCCATCTATGAGAATAACCAGCTTGTAAATTGCACTCAGAGCAATCAACATCGTGATGGTCGTCATCCGCGCTATTGGAGCATATGTGTCAAAATAATCGATCTCTGCTTCTGAGAAAACTACTTGGCTACCGGCCTTACCTTGAACTTGTCTATAGTTCCATTGGCCTTCATCATCTTCTTGAAGATCCATTTATATCCGATTGGTTCTACTCCTTCAGGTAGATCAACCAACAACTACGTGTTGTTGGAGGTTATCGAGTCATAATCATCATTAATAGTCTGCTTCCATAAGACAGCGTATCTAGTCTTCATCGCCTCATCATAGTAAGCGGAGCTGCTTCCACATAATAGGTGATGAAATCCTCTACGAAGTCTTGTCTCCTCACTCGCTTAGATACTGGTTCTGCGAGTTCAGGTTCAACCGTTGTTTCTGCAACAACTTCTTCATGGACTACATCTTCGTTTGGAACAACGCCTCATCATAGGTAAGCAGATCTGTACACTATTCTCCGGAATGTCCGCGAGAACAATGTTCTTGTGTCTTGCAAATTTGTCTTCAAAGAATTCTGTATCGCGAGATTCAATGATATAATTTGACTCGATATCAAAAAACCTCCGAACATCACACTTCTCAACATAACCTAGGAAGACCATCTTCGTGGTCCTCGTACCAGCTTCTGTATCTTCAAATCCGGATGCTTCACATACGCTAGACACCCCTACACTCGAATGACATTCAAGTTGGGTCTGACCTTGGACCATAGTTCATGAGAAGTGGCATCGGAAGTTGCGTACGGCACTATTTAGAATGAAAGTAGTCGTCAGCACAACTTTACCCTAGAAGCAATTTGGAAGACCCGCGGTTAACAGCATTGAATTCATCATCTCAGTTAACGTTATGTTCTTCCTTTCTGCAACACCATTTGATTGAAGAGAGTACGGAACAGTCGTCTCGTTGACAATTTCATGTTCTCTGCAGGACGATGCGAATTCATGAGACCTATACTCTCCATCTCGATCACTTCTGAGTCTCTTGAGTTGTCCGGTTTGACGCTCGGCTTCAGCCTTGAAGTCCTTAAATTTTGGAACGCTTCATCTTTAGACTTGAGCAGAAAAACAAACACGTACTTCGAGAAATCGTCGATGAAAGTAATGAAATACTTCATTCCGGCCTTTGTGGAGAATTGTTTGAAGTCACATATATCTGAGTGCACCAACTCCAGAAGATTTGTATTTCGGTTAATCCGTTTGAACGATTTTCTAGTGATCTTCATCTGCACAGATCTCACACTTCTCAACCTCCTTACACCCTGTGAGACTCGTCTCACAGTATCGGTATTTATATACGGATACGTATTTTGTAGTGTATTTCGTATTTTCTTGGTTTTCGGAATGCTTTAAAAAATTTCCCAAATTATAAATTTTTTGCTTAACCGGTATACCGCCGGTGTACCGGTGTGTACCGACGGTATATCGTCCGAGGAATATTTTCCACTTTTAATATATTTTCGGTTTCAGATATTTTAATGAATAGTGTTTAGATATTTTGATGAATAATGTTTAGATATTTTAATGAATAGTATTTAGATATTTTCGTGAATAGTGTCGATATATTCTATTACCCATTGGTTTCTTGGTTCTGACTCACCCTATTATCCAATGGATATTTGGTTTTCTTTTGAATGTCTAGGATCGATTTAGATCGTGACGTGGATCGCGATCCAACGGTCACGATTAATTCATCCCTTATATATATATATACCCATAGACTTTCTCTCCCCTCTCTTTTCTTTCTTTCTCATTTCACTTCCATTCCTCTTCCTCAAGTTTAGAGCTTGCCAAGAGCTTGGCCTTGAGGCCTTGGGTGTGGTGTCTAACCCCCCTAAGAGGAGGAGGAAAAGCTTAGGCCTGGTTGTTAGAGACCCTAGGCAAATACATCTTGCCGAATTACTGAACAACCTTAATTATAGTCATTTTTGTTTCTTTAGTATTGAAAGCTCATTTTATTCCAAAACTTGTTTGTTAAATATGTTTCCCTGATGATTTTAGTTAAGTACATGTTTCTAAATTTGGTTTGAGCTAGGTTTTGATTTTCCTGTTAAAATCGAATATCAACTTAGTAGAAAACTCGGTATCGAGAGTGATACTGGTGTTACCATCATGGATCTTGGTCACATATACTATATGAGGCCCTCGCCTAGCTTGTACCCCATGGATTTTGAGTTTGGTAGAAATCGGAACCCATTTCGGTTTTCCGCGAACATATTTTTGGAGTATTTCGACGTATTGATCTATCAAATCTTTGAATTTGTAAAAACTAATACTTACATGTTGTAGAGGATTCAATTCTATACGATTTTGACTTTTGAAAATCCAAATTTCGATTTAAAATAAAAATTTAATAGCCGAAACATGTTTTGGCAAAATTCTAGGCTTTCGTTGATGTTACAAAACGGTATACCGACGGTATACCGGTGTATCCCGACGGATTACCGATTTTGTATCCCGAAAACTCTGTCTTTGGCCGAGATACCGCCGGTATACTACAGTATACCGTTGGTATACCAATTTTTACTGTTTTTTGTTGTTTTTGGCCGTTTTTGCTCTTTTTTGTCCGTTTTTTATATTTCTTCGACTGTAATGAATTCTTAACATGATTAGATGACCTTGTATAGTTAGAAAATGATTGTACACCATATATACAATTGACACTAGCTTATGTTCATATGTTGTTCTATGTCTTATACATACTATGTATTATCATGCTTTCCAGGATTTATTGTACTTTACAGTCTATGTCATGTCCAGTATTTCTTGTGAGTGGCCCGTCGTGGTGCACTCTTGTTACATGTCTTTTCCTTGCTTACATGATAGTGACTTGTTATAACGCACTCACGATTTCTTTATATTGGCTCGTCGTAGAGCACTCCCGCTTCCAGCTTATTATATTTTACTTGTTGTGGCTTGTTATACTGCACTTTATTGTATTGTCTAGTCTTGCATACTATGTCTAGGATGAATTATGCGGAATGCCACCCAGAATCCTAAAAGAAAATGTTAAGGACTAAACAATTAGCTTGATTACCTAGATTCATTGGGAGGAAAGAATTTTTCGGTTGCCTGCAAGCCCTTTGTCCCGGCCTTTACATTATGGATTTGGAGCTATCTGTCATGATGAGCACACTTCAAGCACACCGTCGAGTGTTGCACCTATACTTAGGATACATTTGTCTCCTGGACGATGTATCCTCTATGCACCTATACTTAGGATAATTTGTCTCTCGGGCGATGTATCCACTATATATTCTCTTTGTCCTTGGCCTGGATAAGTTGGGTAGTCTGTAGGACAGGTAACTGGATCGGATTTCTCAAAGTGCATATGTTAGTAATTAGGAATTGTGATAACCCTAGTTAGCTAATGTATCAAGTCGTACTCATTCTTGGCCGTGATTGATAGATGAAGTCTAGTCCTGTCTTTTCTTATTTTGTCTAGCTTCTGTTTATGCTTTACTTTTGCCGGTGAATGATTAGAGGCTAAGATCTTTTCAGGAGAAGGGTTACAACCAGTCCTTGTTTGGTTTACGGGTTGTAGTTCGGTTCCGAAATAGTTCCTAAGTCATCTTGTCATTTGTCATCTTATTCAGTACTCACATGCTATACATGATTTCTCTACTGTACATGCTTACATGTCCCAGTTACTTTACATGCTTATATGTCTTTGTTACCTTACATGCTTACATGACCCAGCTACTTTACATGCTCACATGTCCAGTTTATCTTACATGTTCACATGCTCCCGTTTATTTTACATGTCTACAGTTTACATTATGTCACATGTTGTTTACTTTATGTCCCATGTTGTTTTGCTTATTGTCTTTTCTATTCTCGAAATGAGTGCGCATTGGTAGCGCACGAGTCTCGATCCGCATTTACTTATTTTGTCTCTATCTATTGTTATGTTAGTTATTGCTGGTTTTAGTCTGGTTTTAGTTCATAGTTTGGCTTTCTTTGTAGTACTTGCTATTGGAGGTCTGACCCCACTGGTTTTGTTTGGCTAGATCTGGTAGAGGAGTCCGAAGGATCTTCCGTACCTTCTACTCGACGGTGACCACTCGGAGCACCAGAGTACCTTAGTGGGTTTCCTATTTTATTCTCCCACTAGTTATGTACATTATTCTTTTGTGGTGTTTAGCCTCCGAGCACATGTTTAGCTCGTGTTTTGGATCTTGACATTTAGCATACGGACCTAAACATGATTTGCTTTATTCTAGACTATAGCTAGAGCTGATCATGTATGACTATTACTCTTGCTAGTTCTCCATTTTGTATTACTAGCTTCATGGTCATCCATGTATATATAGTTTGGGACGCTTTACTATTTTATGTCTGATGATCATACTTCTTGTACTTTGCATGGTTGTATGTGATTGAAATACCTAGGATTGTTGAACCTAGGATTGACTGTTGGATTGTAATAGTAACCCTCATGTCTTGACAGCTTTGACCGTATCATGGGTACTGGAGTACTCTGGTATAAGTAGCTGACCTTGTCCGTCCCGACTTACCAGTATTATGGTTCTGGGGCGTGATACCCCACATTTGAAGATAAGTCCTAAACTAGACATCTTGTTTATTCTTTTACAATGAACATGTCATATTCTATTATGCCACAACTCAAGAGAATAACCAGAAGAAGAGACTGCATTTACAAGTTAAAGTTTGAACATCCCTTCGGTACAATAAGCCTATTCGAAATATGTTCATTTATAAGACAACCACCTGACCAGCCTTAATGTCCATCCTCAAGCCTGCTTTGCAGAGCAGACTTCCTGAGACCAGGTTCTTGGCTGCCGGTACATGCTACACATTCTGAAGCATCAGAGACTTCTCCGAAGTCAGTTTCAGTACCACCGTCCCGATCCCAAGAACTTCAGCATGTGTCTAGTTCGCCATTAACCTTCTCAGAAACAGGTCCGTATGTGGTGAACCACTCCTTACTTGAGCAAACATGACATGATGCCCCAATGTCTATCCACCAGCCCGTGTCAATACTAGTTGAGTCAACCTGCTCAATCATAGCAACAAAGTTAGCCTCACCTTGCTCTTTCCATTTAGGTTTTTCCTTGCAGTCCTTCCTGAAGTGGCATTGCTTTCCACAATTGAAACAAGCCCCATGGTCCTTAGACTTTGGCTTGAACAGATGGTAACGCCCTTCTTCTTATTGTAGGGAGCATTCTGCTTCCACTTAGAGTTTTCTCGCACTAAATTGGCATTTGCTATATGTTTAGACAAGGTATCCACTTTGAGTTGAGCCCTCAACTCGTCTTCAATATGGATCCAGTGCAAGAGGTGCTCAAGATCCACCACCATCTTCTTGCGGTACATGTCCGCGATGAAATTGCTCCACCCGGTGGGAGCTTAACGACAATACCCCCGACGACGAAAGCATCAACCAAGGGCATGCCGTCATCCTCAAGTTTCTGACATAACTTGAGAAATTCCTTGACTTGAGGCAACATCTTCTTGTCGTGCTCAAATCGCATCCTCATACCTTTTCGGTCACGTGGATCTTGTTCATGTTCTCATCTGTCTTGTAGAGATTCTCCACAGAATTCAGACGTCCTTGGCATCGACCGTCTTACTGTATGACTCTGCCAAAGAGTCCTACATTGAGTTCAAGATAAGCAACTTGCATAGCTTGTTATCTCTCCTCCACTTTGACTGCAAAATAGTGGCCTCAGCGACCCTCCGAGCATTTTCACCTTATGGAATTAAAGGCTCAAGATCTGTCAATACGTAGTCCACGCTCACGAGTTGAAGATTAAGGTTGATCTTTCTCTTCCAGATGTTGTAATGCTCTCCCGTCAAACTTCTCAAGTTTGTTAAAACTTGTGTCGAGAAAGTTTGCACTACTGTTCTCCATCATACATATCTTGCTTTGAGATTGTTATTTCCGAAACAGAACTAGATGGAAGAACGATCAGAAATTAGAGAGCTCTTGCAAATGAATTTGCTCTCTATTCTGATAAAGCAACGGTCAGAAGCAGAGACCTCTTACAAATAAATTTGCTCTCTGTTCTGATTTTGTAGGATTTCGGAGACCTCTGGCAAACATGTTTGCTCTCCTAATTTCCTTAAGCCACTCGGAGAAGAAGAAGTGTAAGCCCCCTATTTTGTATTATTATTTCAATTTATTTATGTGCTAATAAAAACATTCATATACTATTACTAATTTCTAATTTTGAAAATTTCTTTACATATATATCATATATTATTTATTTTTATTAACTGGTCAAATTGGTGATACATGAATTGTTGAAGTAATTTTAGCATCCTATAGGTTAGAATTATTTTTTTTTAAAGGACATAGAAAATTATATTTCTACATATGTTATATAAAAGGGCTTAGGATTATTTTGTAGACAAAATAATTTTTGTGTTTATTGACAATGATTTTCTTTATAATTTTTGTGTTTATTGACAATGATTTTCTTTATATATATATATATATATATATATATATATATATATATATATATATACATTATTTGCCTTAAATCCAATAACCCAATGGGTTATTTTAAATCCTTTTAAAACTCCAGCCCAAATGGACCCTAGCCCAAATGGCCATCAGGCCGAATCCCTTTGCCAAACAATTCTTTTGCAAGGGCAGGGGTTCATCCTATTGGGCCTATTTAGCCAATAACCTGTCCCTACTCAAACCCAGTATAGTGTTAACTCACATAACAGCAGCTCTGTTTATTAACCACACTTGCATGCGCCTTGGGGCGGATTACTTCCTTGGACCCGACCCGAAAACCCACAACCCGCCGGCCCAAGAATTTAAATCTTACTGTTCTTCTTCTCCCTAGCATGCATTCTGTACATTTATGGCGTGGCTGCAAATTGCAGAGCGACGTACAGAGGCTGCAACCCCCCTCCCGATCGACCCTATCCAACCATCCATTCCCCATCATCCCTCCTCTATATATACACCACTATTCAAGCTCCCCACCCCTAACAAAATCCTAGCCGCCTCAAGAACTACTCCACAAAACCTTCCCTCCTCCAGACTCTCTTTCCACCTCGTGCTAGTCGTCGACGTCAGTCGGCCGCACCTCACCTCACCGCCTTTCACAGTCGGGATCACCCCCGCAGCGACGCCTCGACGTACCAGTCGAGGTCAAGCCTCTTCCATTTTTCCATTGGTGTACATCTCTCCGGTGTCGAACCCTGCTAGTCGCCGACCCGAGGGGAGCAGACGCCGAGCATTAGGAGCCAGGTTCGTTGCCTTCACGCGACAGCAATCGACGATTCCTGTGCACAGCGAGTCCCGCCCCCTCCCCTCTGAACTAGAGCTCTAAGTGTCCTCTTCTTTCATTCATACTATGTGTATTTGCTTACTGGATGTCTTCCTATACTTAAGTGATCTACCAGAGATGAATATGGTATTTAGGTTGATTGTTATAGATTTTAGCTGGGGTGACTCTACTGTTACGTTAGAAGAGTAGGGTTTCACCATGGAAGGTTCAAACCTAAACTATTTTTACAGTTATGATTTTGATGGAAGAAACACAACCGGATGTAAAGGAAGGTATGTTAGATTGAGGAGGAATGTGATAAAGGGATATAGTTAGTATAAGAGACTTGTAGCTAAAATCATATGTATCTTGGTGATGGATGTAGTGCCCCGCTCCCGTTGGGGCGAAGCACTATGTAATAGGCTCGTGACAAGTCAGACATGGTCGGGAACATAGATGGCTAGTCTGACTCGGCGACGAGTTTGATATACAAAAACCATGGCATCAATAAAATCGATTTGGACGAGTGATTATGAGTACCGTTCCAAATAATAGATCGGCTACTGTTGGAATAAGTCCTAGATGCGGTAGGCGGCGTCTTGGCGAATGAACTCTAAAGAGAGCGACGCAACCCGTCTGCCGTTGGTTTTATTGGTTTTCTTGGCTTTCTGAACGAATTGTTGCGTGGATTTGATAGTGTGCTCTCGCGTCGATTTCTGAATGCGTCTTTGGGAATTTCGAAGGAGGGATTGAAGGAAGGGTTCTAATTCGATGCTCGTGCCATTGCAGGAGTTCGTGTAACTGACGCTTGACCGTCGCGAAGCGTTCTCCTACTCTCGGCGCAATCTCCTTAGGTGGGTGGTTCTTCGGGCCCTTCTTTTCTACTCCTTCCCGCCAACTAAATTCTTAAAGTTCAACGTTCAAATCGATGATGCTAACGGGATGTATGCTTGCCACAAAGATCAAGAGCTCGGGTTAATATAGCAACCTAGAGAAGTTAACTCTGAATCTATAAGTTCACTCTAAGTAGAGAAAAGATAAAGTCCTAGGAAAGAGATAGAATTTATTTCATGCTCGGCAAAACACAAAAAAAGAAACATTGGTTGCGGTATATCATGCCTCGGAAAATTTGGTGCCTACGGGATGCTAAATCAGAACGTACGGTTTCGGGGAAAAGGACCATTGCACGAGTAGGAATGATTATGTGGTTTGATAATGGTTACGCTATGCAATTTACTTCATTCATATTAAACTGTTCATACATTCGCATGGTCATGGACGACTTGTGCACAAGGTGAGCTTTCCTCGAGACGGTACCCGGGGCCCTGGGACCGAATCGGCCTAGGAGGAAATTATGGAAATCGTGCTTCGGCGCGAGGCATTGCGAGACCTCCAGTTAGGCTCGCAACCTGGACTGGAGGGTGCGTCGCAATGCTACGTAATCGTCCTTCATGGTGTCGATATCACCAATGACCGCATATAGGATAGATTGCATGCTCACCTATTGTCTTGTGCAGGTGGTAACTATTGTGTATATTTTGTGCAGGAAAGGAGCACGGCCGTGGTAAGAATGGTTAAAAATTGATTATGTTGTTATTGTTTAAAATGTGCCTTTGATATGAACTGAAATTCATATAGTTTTAAATAGAAAGATCACTTCGTATGCCAGAATCCTTAATAAGCAGTGTCGGTTTAGACGAGTGGGTTCGTCCCATCCACTAGCAAGTGTGCTAACCCCCAACTCCCCAGGTGACGAGCGCGCTGCGGGAGCTCGAGACTAGACTGGAGCTGCAGAACGGGAGGCGGCACGAAGCTCTCCTATTTTGAAGTATTTTGAAGCCCAATTCAGACCGAAGGCTTTTGTTCAAATGTATAAAGGGGCATGAATGTATGGAACACCGAAGATCATTTCACGGCAAGCTGGTCGAGAGTTTTCTTTTGTGTTTCAAGATGTAGCCGCAACGGCATATGTAATGTAAAAATGACCTTGCACATACTTTGCAAGTTTATGAATGAAAAGCTAAATTTCTTTCTATGCTATGTCTTCAACTCACTGTACTGTTTAATTTCAACTCGTCGTATCAAAGTAAATCCCAAGTGCACATCCTTGCCTTGTGCAAGTCCAATAAAGACTTGCACGGCATCATGTCCCGGCTCGTGGGATCGATTTAGCTCGAGTCAAGGCGAGGACGACCGATTCGGCGAGTCGGGACGTGACAATGGAGAAGGTGATATATAAGCTGTGTGTGGTTTAAGGATGAAGGTGAACAGGGTTAGTGTGAGCTTCTCGTCCAAATGTTGTGGATGTTTGGAAAGGATGTAGTTTTCTTTTTAGGTATATAAGGTATGGTGGGTGTTTGCCTATGAATATAAGGGGGGTAGCTATACTGCTGTAGCATGGAGGGAGGGGAACCTAAAGAAATGCTACGATATGAGGCTGAGTGTACATACATTTATATATAAGTCAGTGTGTGAAAGCTTTGATCAATCATGTGTGTTCCTCTTCTGAGATATTAACTGTATGGTATTATATATATTGGTTAAGAAATGGGCTATGGAAATGAAATCTATGATGATGTGTCTATTTGAGAAGAGAAGCAATGGCTTTTAAAAAAAATGGCAGTTAACAGTGAACCCAAAATATTGGAGCATATATAGGTTGGAGTGTAGATTACAAATGGATGCGTATATGTGAGGATTTTGATTTTTTGTGTGTAGTGATGAAAGAATGGCGACAGTGAATATATCCCCTGATTTCGTATGGTTCCTTGATAAATGCAAGTAGGGATTGGTGAAGAACAAAGCCAGATGGCAAACAAGGATCATCATGGGTTATGTGGATGAACTAGTGCCACATTAACCAAATGAAGGAGGAAGGTGTATATAAGTGTGTGTTCTGCTGTGGAATAATGTGGATTGACAGAGAAGACTATCTATATAGTTGAGTGTATAGTGGTAAATGGACAAGGCTTATATGATGATAAGGGAAAGGTGGAATCTGTTTCTTGTGTCATTTGAAAAATGTAAATAAGACGAAGCAAATATGTCAGGGTTCTAAACTATACATATGGTAGGAAGTTTCCTATGGACTAATTAAGGTTAGAATAGCAGCTAGAGTCATGTGATAAGAGATAATAATAACACTTCTTCTTTTATAATTGAGTAGTTAATTAGTTTAAATTATTCCTCCAGGTCTTCGGGACACTTTGGACCTGGACGTTGGACCGGCTATTTCACATTTTCAACATCCGGAGCCAGGCAAGTGTACATTGCCATCTTTGTATTTCAGTTCCATATTTGATTCTTAAATATATGTTCTATTTATGGTAATCATACCGCCGTAGGACCGTCGATCGATACTTCGCGTCCGAGGCAGATTCGGGTGCAGGCGTACGCTAGTAACGTTTAGTATCGGTTATTAGAAATTGCTCTCGATACCGTGGTTGTACCAAACTGGATACACCAGTACCATAGGATACTATTTTTACACTATCATTTTTTCAGACTTCCTGTGTCCTGGTGTTGTCAGGAAGACCAGAACCTGTGTTGACTATATGATCCCGATTAGATTGCATTTTTTGCTATGTATGACCCGACTGTTACTATTAGAAGATCATATCAAGTGAGTCGTGGATTCGACTCGTACGGTCTCATGGGGAGGGGAGGACAGCTACTAGATGCTTGGACTACTACGCACACACTATATATTCATATTCACCGGAAGACTATTCTCGGAGCTACGGCCATGTATCCCGGGAGATCTATACCGGAACTACGGATTTTATATTTAGAAAGCCCACGTATCGAACATTGTCCTCAACATTACATATCACATAGAATGGATATTACTAGATTCACCATACCTTGACTGCAGTTTACGTACACATGTTTATGGCATTATTTTACATTCTGGCTTACATATTATGTACCTTGTTACATCCCGCTGAGGACCTGGTTTTCTCTTCCAGGCTTAGACGAGGAGGATTACCCGGAGATTTACAGGTCCGGGATTGATTTAGGAGCGGGACCAGCTTCAAAGGACGAGGTTCTTCCAGCGGAGTAGCTTAACTAGTGGTAGATCTCTTTCATTGATCGATCTGATTTTATTATCCAGATAGCTAGTCATCATATCTACTTATCTTACTACTTATCTTTCATTCAGTATTGTACTGGCGAAATTGTTCCCACAAGACATTATATCCAGTATTGTACTATGTTTACAATTCAGACTATTTATTTCAGCACATTTAGTGGACTTTTATTCTCTGTGTTTTTGTTTTGTTTCTGTGGATGAGATTAGTTTACCTGAGATTTGGATATTTTTACTGTTGATGTACTATACAGCTTAAGTGCTACCCTAATGGTTATATTAAATTGGGATAACCATTGGAGTAGTACTCGGTGGCCATTGACACGTGGCTCGGTTCCGTATTTTTGGAACTGGGATGTGACAAGAAGAAAGAGAGAAAGACAACTCTGTTGGGGTGATTAAAATCATCGTTGCTCAAAGCAAGATTCGCCCTACAGCGATCTGCTTCCAAGAACCAGCAAGTTTTGAGGGAACTTCTGGAACACTCGCCGTCACCTCTTGTATGAACTCGTCGAACTCCTCTGGACTCTGAAGGTAGTTGCCACACAATAATGTTCGTCTCTCAATTTCGGAGCAAGTCTTCAAAGGAGGCACGAAGAGTGTATTTCTAGAGTTGGGTGGAATTCCTAACCCTAATCATGGCCCTCAGCTGATTGCTAAAAGATAGGAGCGAATAATTGAAAGATTTGACTAAAATAAACGGATCAGAATAATTGACTCAATCTTTCCATAACTGCTCAAATCTTCCAATCGTCCTAATTAACCACCAACATCGCCCATGCGCCTAACAGTCTGTCAGCCCATGCGCATGCATGCGCAACCGCCCAACAGCGCAGGCGCGCAGCCCCGAATGCACGCAGCAGCTCAAGCGCGCAGCCCCACATGCACGCATACGCGTAAACACAGATACGCGCATAGCCGCGCACAGCCCGCGCAAGCCCCTACGCATGCCCCCGCGTTGCGCCCTTGAGCCGGAGCACGAGTCCGAGTCCGAGTCGCTAAGCCCCTTCGGGACTTTTAGCTCCTAAGGAAATAATCCCACGAGCATGTCAAAAAGCATAAATGCTTCATTGAGGAGTTAATCATTTTTTCCACTAGAAAAATACCCCCATATGGCACCAACCCACCACACCCCATGTGCACATCTCAACATAAGCAAAGCTATATATTGAGATACTCACTTTTTGGTGTGAGCAATGTGGGACTATCTTTCTAGTTCCAAAGGAAAAAACACCAACACATTTTTATCTCACTTGCTTATGTGTGCATTCTCTTTCAAAGTTTTTAACAATGGTTTCTCCTTATTCCTTACGAACAATCAAAGTTTTTATTCTTTATTTCCAAATTCCTAAACCCCATAGCATTCACTCCTTGACCACTTAGGTTTCCAAAAAACAATATTTTGTTGCATATTTGAGTTGCCTAATTCCTTAATATACTCATATATCTAGGCATGGGTGCTTCTTAGTGATTTGTTTTGTTGCAAAAGAATGTGTATTCTGCTACACCGTCAAAAGTACAAATGTCATTACATCTTAGACAAAATAGGGACAAGTTAATGCCTCACCCTTAATACACCCCCACATTAGGAGTCTTCATGACAATGGGACACCATATTCTTCTAATGCACCTATTATCTTAATAAAAAGTGTTTCATCATTTTATGTCACTTGCTTATTTGTGCATTCTCTTTCAAAGTTTTTAACAATGTTTTCTCCTTAGTCCTTACAAACAATCAAAGCTTATATCCTTTATTTCCAAATTCTTAAGCCCCTTTCCCTAAGTTTATTTCCCATCAGAAAAATATACTTTCTTATAGTCATCATGTCACCAACTTAACCTTTTTCCTTTTACGTTTTCTTGTACAGAAATAGAGAGCCTAAAGCATACTCTTACCGACTATTGCCATCCTTCAATAACCCACAAAAAAAATCTTACATCTGAATTTGAATAAATAACAAACAAAAGCCTACATCTGAATTTGCATAAATGTGAACAGTGAAATAGCCTTCTCTAGCTACCATATAAATGGACACAAAGTTAGGATAAAATACATCACTTTTGAGCAAAGGACTATACCTACTTATTTTCCATATACAGAAGTTCGGCAACAAAATAACTTCACAGTACATCCAAGACCAATCAAAAAGTGCACAATAAAATCGTGAGGAAAACATCCCAGTTTTTAATAGTTGTACTTGATAGCTTCCCGTTAATTTAAGGTCCATAACGACCCTAACTTGGTCAAATTTGACTATAAATTGGAGGAAACGTGAGGAAAACATCCCAGTTTTTGCAAGATTGTCTGAAACTTAAGTTTTTGCAAGATTGTCTGTATTTAGCTAAAGTTTTATCAAATATGGTTGAAATGTGAACATTTTTTTTATTTTAGCATATATGTGAAGTTATACTTATGCAATTATCATATTGTACTTTCAACTCATGCAATTTCGCAATTAATCACTGAAAACCAAGATAAAATCCTTACAGATTCATAAATTTATCTTTAAATTTATCCACAAACAACAATACTCATAGAAAGGCTTCAATATTGGTATAAAATAATGTGAGTTTAAACCTTGTTAGCAAAATCATGGGGTCAAGTGGGTTAATAGTTGAAAAACTAGTTTTACTTGAAAGTAAGTTCCATCACATGGTATAGAGCTCCTATTATTCTAATAACTACATTCGAACATTACGATATAACAAAAAGCTATATTTGAATATTGTAGAAAAGTGTGTATCCTCTTCCCTTTTTGCAATTTGTCTTACCAGTCTCTTGTTCAGTCCAATATCGGGGCGCCACCAATTTGGGATATTATCTTCTCATAGTTGTTCTATCCAATTAAAGGTATCCACTTTGAGTTGAGATATTCAATATCTCAACATGGCATCACATAACTATGCTCTCTACAAAACACGAGCCTCTTCTTTCTCCACAGCATGGTTGTAGATGTCGACAAACATGTCCGACATGGGAGTTACAAAAGTAAAACAACACATTTACAAAACATATTGTTTGTCATTTTACAATATATCGGCCGACATATCGAATCGAACCAGTTATATCAAAGAGATGATTATTTTTTCAAATGTCGGGTGACACTTTAGTTAATCAGGTTTTATATGTATTTTTTATTTTTTTGTATATATATATATATTATTTTTTATTTTTTATTTTACATATATATATATACGCACACACACACAAGCATATATGCATGTGTGTTGCACGTATTTATTATTAGAAAGATTAAAAGACACTTGTAGTTAAAATTTGTTCATTTTTCAATGAATGAATGATGTTAAACAAAGTCCATTTTTCAATGCCTCATTTTTAGATAATGCATTTAAGAGCTATTGTAATTAGGAATATCAAAGGACAACTCTTGTATTTATCTAGATAACCCCTATTAATTTTAATTAATCTTTTTCAATTAGTAAATATAATAAAGGGTATTTTTAGAAGAAAAAAACTTTCACGGTGAAACCTACTTTTGGCATATATATATATATATATATATATATATATATATATATGTGTGTGTGTGTGGTGTGTGTGTGTGTGTGTTTTCCGTCAAGACTTGGTAGCTCAAGTGGCTAGAATGGAGACATAAGACCCGGGAGGGCAGCGTTCGAATCCAGTAGGAACGATAATCACAAAAAATTACATCTTCCAAATATATATATATATATATATATATATATATATATATATAACCTTATATATATAACCTTCTTTCAAAAAAAAAATGTAACCTTCTTTCAATATATATATATATATATATATATATATATATATATATATATATATATATATATATATATATATTTGGAAAAAAGGTGAATTTTATTCCAAATGAAAAGCCATAATCATACAACATACAACCAGAGTGGGACTCCCACTCATCGTTCAACACTTCTCCATAGCATTTACATCAAATTCGATGTTATGGAGAATGCCAATTGGGGGGGTGACCAGCCCCTCAAAGATCCGACGGTTTCGCTCCCGCCATACATGCCAAACCGAAGCAGCCAGACGATTTCTGGCTGTACGGAACCAGTCCTGCCCCCTACCTCTGCTATCTCGGATCACCGTGATGATGTCCCCAATACATTTTTCGGAGGCACACACTCCCAATACACGACTCTGCTCCGTCCAGATCTGCCATGCCAGAGTGCACTCGAAGAAGATATGCTTTATAGATTCAGGCTCCAAACCGCAAAGCACACACTTGAGATCCGGTACCGGTACTCCAAACGGACTCAGGCGATCTCTAGTCAAGAGACGGCCCAGTAGCAGCTTGTAAACACACAACTGCATCTTCCTGGCCAGACCCTTGAACCAAACGAACTCGTACTCTGGACTCAGCGGGAAGGCTCGCCGGACGAGGTTGAAGCAGCTACGGAATTGGAACTCCCCAGTCCCTGAAGAGGCTCCAGTCGGCTCCCAAATCCACCGATCCGCAGGCAGAGACGGATCAATGACAGTAGACAAAATGCTCTCACCCAGCTCCTCAGTGAACCGATAGGAGTCCGGCCTCCACTCCCCATAACGAATGATGCGACTGCATGTCAGACCACACCTGCCCTCCTGATGAGTTGGGACTCCTCTGATGTCCAACAGCGAACGCCGATCTATCCAAGGATCCCGCCAGAGGTCCGTACCTGACCCGTCCTTCATGACCCTCCGAATGGCAGACTTGAGCACCCCCCTGTGTCGCAAGACAGTCTTGAACGTGACCGAATGGTTGTTGTCAGTAGGACACGTCCAAAAATTGTCATGCTTCACATATCTGCTGTGCATCCAGTCCGCCCAGAGAGATCCCCCGCTGATGAATCTCCAGGCTAGCTTAAGCGCAGAAGCCTCTCTAACCTCCAGCAACGGTCTAAGCCCCACTCCTCCCTCCTTCCTGGGACGACAGAGCTGATCCCAGGAGATCGCATGCAAACCTCCCCTCCATATGAAATCAGCTCATAGCCGCTCCACCCGTCTGATAGTGGCCACAGGTAGGAGGATGGACTGCAGCCAAAAATGGACCACAACCGATATCACCGATCTGACCAGCTCAATGCGACTGCCAAATGACAGACCTGCTGCTTGCCACCCTTCACCTCTCCTCTGGACATACTCAACCAGGCTATGGCAGTCCTGATCCCGCGCATAGTTGACAGTGAGAGGCACTCCTAAGTAGCGCACCGGGAGATCACTCCTCGCGACACCCAACACATCAGCCCGCTCCTCCTTCCGGGTACACAAGGAGCTGAAGTAGACCCTACTCTTATCCATGTTCATCTGGAGATCCGAGACGGACTTCAAATCTTCCATGATAGACGCAAGCGTCAGCAACCCCTCCGTCGTAGGCTGGATGAAAACTAGCAGATCATCCGCATATATAAGATGAGTAACTGGAGGAACCATCCTCCGAAACAGAGGAACCAATCGTCCACGGTGCACGGCCAGATCCATCAAGCAAGTAAAGTATTCCATAACAAGCGTGAACACGTAAGGGGACAGTGGGTCACCTTGCCGAAGCCCACGGTTGCTCTGGAAGTACCCATACGGAACCCCCTGGATGAGAACAGAAAAAGTAGAGGATGTAATGCACTCCCGAACCAACGCGACCCAATGCTCCGTGAATCCCATGGCGGACATCAGATGACAGAGGAAGTCCCGATTGACCATGTCATACGCCTTCCGCAAATCCAGTTTAACACAAGCCTTCTCCCCTCCGGGTTTGCTAAATCCCCTCACCATCTCATGAGCCAGGAGGCTGTGCTCAGCGATCGACCTTCCCTTGATGAATGCAGCCTGATTCGGAGATACCAAGTCCTGCATGATCCCCTCCATCCGCCGGCACATAAGGTGCGTAATTACCTTATAAAGATAATTACAACACGCAATAGGACGAAAATCCGCCAGTGCAGTCGCTCCCTCCTTCTTTGGCACTAAGGTCAGGAAAGTGTGATTCAGTTCCTTCAAGAGCTTCCCTTTGGTGAAGAATTCCTGAACCACCTCCACTACCTGATGCTTAAGAATGTCCCAATGGCGTTTGAAGAAACCATGCTGAAGCCATCCGGACCAGGAGCCTTGTTGGGGTCCGCCCCCTTGACAATAGACTCCACCTCCTCCAAAGTAACAGGTGCTAGCAGAAGGCTATTTCCATATGGAGTCACCAATCTCTTCGTCACAACCTCTGGGAACACGGAAAGGTAGTCAGTCTGGAAATATAACTCAGAGTAGTACCTGACAGCCTCGCCCTGGATCTCAGCCGACGTCCCCACCAGAGTGCCATCCGCCGCAAGTAGCTGTGAAATGTGATTCCTATTTTGTCTTGCCCGGATGACATCATAGAAGAACTTGGAGCACCGGTCGCCATCCTTCAGCCATGAGCATTTGGCCCGCTGGGCCGAGCTAATCTCCTTCTGCAGCCTCAGGATGTTGACTTCTCCGATCAGTTCCTTCTCTCTGGCCGCCAAATCCCCATTCAGCATGTCAGCCTGTATATCTTGCTGTAAGGTCCGCAACTCCACCTCCTTGTCTTCTAAGGTGGTCTTGGGCAGCCCCTTCACCCAACTCCTAAGGGCTCTCTTCGTGGCCTTGAGACGACGAACCAAACGGAATTGGGCCGTCCCCTCCTGACCACTAGTGAGTCCCTCAGCGATAGCCTCTAGGTAGCCCTCCGAGAGATACCAACTGTTGTTGTACCTGAACGGGCGGGACTTCCCAAGAGACCTAGCAGAAAAGCCAACCCTGATGGGGGAATGATCGCTCGTCCCAGCAGCTAGACCCTCAGCTGGAGTGGTGGAGAAATGACGGAACCACTCCCCATTACCCAAGGCTCGATCAAGCTGACAAGCAACCCGATTATGAGTTGCTTTGTTGTGCCAAGTCCAGATGCAGCCTGAGCAGGACAATCCCCGAAGCCCCGCATGCAGGAGGCATCTCTGGAAATCATACAGGATAGAATCTGGGACCGGACGGCCACCCAGCTTTTCCCCTTGGTGCAGAAGGGCATTAAAGTCCCCGATCAAGAGAAGAGGAAGGCACGACGAGTCAGCAACAGATAAAATACGGGAGATGTCGCTCCATAGGGACTCCCGTCGTCTTCTGTCATTGTGGCCGTAGACAGCCCCCAGCAAGAACCGGAAGCCTCCCTTGTTCACGAAGGAGATAGCAATCAGCTGCTCCGTCAGCAGGAGCAAGTCACCATCCCAACTCTTCAGGTTCCAGCGAACCCAAATCCTAGCCATATCACAAAGCGCCAGGTTGTGCAATTGGGCCCAATGAGAAGGGGTCCGTCGAGTAAGAGTCTTCTCCCCTTTGATCTTGGACTCTAAGATAACAGAAATGTCACATCTCTCTCTGTGGAGCACCCCACAGATCTCTCTCCACCTCCCTAACGAACACGCCCCCCTCACATTCCAGGCGATAATGGCCATTAATTAATGAGAGGTGGGGCCCCCTGAGAAACTCCCGGAACGACACCTGGGGAAGGTGCCGCTTCCGTCGCTAAAGGATCCTCATTCATCCCAGTCGGAACCGTCTGTTGGGGTACGCCCTGAGATAACACCAACGCCCAGGCAGGGTTGTCAACACACACCGCCTCCTCTCTGTCTGTGGTACGTCCCTCCATCATGGAGGGGCCATCACGCAGCAGGCCGACCGCACGTCTCTTCCTACAGTAAACCTGCCCTCCAGACGAACCGCCCTCCCCTCGTGCCTCAGTCTCCGTCGCAGCCATGCTTCTGATAACGATACTACTCGGCCCCTGGCCAGTGGATACCACCCCACCCGTTGGGGTAGATACAACGAGGCTCAAACCGGCATCACTCCCCTGATTAGTAACCTCCCCCTCCACGGCCACCACTCCGCTATCATCTCTGAAATCTATATCACAAGGGGCTTCGGGGACCTCACGAGGAGGAATACAAGGCTCAACCGGAGGGCCACCCTCTATGCAAGCACTGGCCAGATGACCAAAATACGAACACCGTGAACAGGTAGGCGGAACCCATTCATACTCCACCTTCTGGGTAAGCACCTCCCCAGAAGGAAGCTCATACTCCACCATCTTCGGGAGCTCCCCCCCTGCCCGAATCTCCACAAAGATCCTCGCGTACATCAACCGCGTCCGAAAGGTAGTAGCTTCATCTGTCTTGATCGGGGTACCCACCAGACTTGCAAGTCGCATCAACAGAGGAATGCTCCAAAACCCAACCGGGAACTCGGGGAATCGGATCCATACAGGGATGGCATTCAGAACTTCCCTCTCGCAACGCAGCTCTGGGGTCCACTCCTTGAGAATGATCAGTCGGCCGTCGAACGTCCAGGGGCCGCCTTGGAGGATCCTAGCGACATCCTCCGCCAGCCCGAACTTCACATAATAGAAGCCGTTCTCACGAGCATAGAACTCCATACTCCCCTTAGGCTTCCAGACTCGCGCTGCATAGTCCCAGATCTGCCAGTAGAAAGGCTTGTTGCCCAAGACATACAGGACGAGGGTATTCTCCCAGTAAGCTGTCACCTGCTGGATCTCCTGCGCAGGAAACACAGCCCGGAAACCCCTCCCTACCTTGAGCGGCGGGACGTACTCCATCGATGAGGGGAATTTCGACCCCACCGGTTTGCAGATCTCAGCCCAGGACCGTCCAGCAGGCCGTAGGGACGTCCTAATCGGCCTTGGGGCAATCACCGGGCGGAAAGTCCCATGCCCCTGATCATCCAGATCCACTACCTTACTCTTCCCCTTAGCCGCCGCGGTTGCCTTAGGCCGCCAACCCATCGATCGCCCAGCAGACACCCCTGGACCCCGGCTAGGCCGAGGCCCTGGCCCGTTCAGACGATTTTCGGGATGGCGATCCCGAACCTGACCCTGTCCGCCACCCGTCTTCCCCCCGGTCTTCACCACACGACGGTGCGTAATCGTCGTCCATCCACCTCCCTCTGTTTGACTCCCCAGAGATCCGGACCCCGCTCCGAATTCAAAATTCGGATCTAAGGGAGTCCCGGTGTGGGGAACACCCAACCCCGTCCCCGTAGATCCCGACCCCCCACCCGGCCGCCTGGGATGGATGTCACCACCACAGGGGGGACCCCCCGACCCCCCTCTTGTGCTCCCGTCCCCCCCCCCCCGGCCGCCTTGGGGGGAGCCACCGCGCGCGCGTGCAAGGGGGGGTCCTCCTAAGCCCCCAGATCTGACTCCCGCCCCCCCCCCAACGCCGGGGGGGCGCCCTTCGAGGCAGAGGCCCGCCCTCCGCCGGCCAAGGGGTCCGGCGGCCGTGGAGGAAGTCCTCGGAGAAACCCTAGGTCGGGAGATCTATCGCCCGCTCCAGCCATATATATATATATATATATATATATATATATATATATATATATAATGTCCCCCATATCTAACATTCAAGATATACCTAATATTGGTATCCGAATCCAATCCGAGATTAACCTGGCATCTGACAACTACAATCATGGTCAGTGTTCTAAAAATCGGCCTAGGCGCCCGCCTAGGCGCTAGGCGCCGGCCCACCGCACCGAAAACCCCCTAGGCGGTGGGCTAGGCGGGCCCTAGGCGGGCCTAGGCGCCCCTAGGCGGTGGATTTTTTGATTTTTTTTTGATTTTTTTGATTTTGTTTATTCTTAGTTGTATTTTGGATATTTGTTTGGGTTTTAAGATAGTATTTGGATTTTAGAACATTAAAATTTCAAATTTCAAAATTTTCAAAATTTTCAAAAAAAAAAAAAATTCTAGGCGGCGCCTAGGCGCTAGGCGGACCTCCGCCGCACCGAGTCCGCCTAGCGATTTTTACAACATTGATCATGGTACAAACGTAACCAACCCTAACATTTCATTCTTCATGGGCTCCACTTGATCTAAAATTACAATTCCCATCCCTAGCTAAAGCCTAGTCCTTCCACCGCAACTACGCTTCAAAGTCAACCCCAAACCTCTGTTACTAAAGAGTCCTATCTTCCCTTTCTTTATAGCTACCACCAAATACAGACTCAATATTCATCCATAGTTGGCACATATCATCTTAAACTCTAACAATGCATGAGACCTCAACCTTCAAATCTACTAGAAATTTTCCCCAAAGTAGCACCAACTCACTACCATCTCCTTCAAATCCATAGTTGGCACCTCAAGAAACCCTAATTCTAAGATCCAAAAATAACCCTAACTCAATTTCATCGCCTTCTACCATGAACCTAACAATACAATTCTCCTCCACATTGGTACCTCTGTCTCTTGACTTCTTTTCTCCAGTAATCCTCTTTCTGAGGTAGTCCACTACTCATCCCCTTTCAGCGATGAACTCTTTGTCTTACAACTTGTGTCGCGTTGTGGCTAGTTTGATAGTTTCTATAATATTTTATTCCCCGACATAGTAGCATTGCTCTCTACCTCTCTCCAAGATCATAGTAACCCCTTCTCATTACTTGTGATCGACAAAGAACATAGTCTAACATTTTTCTTTAACAGTTAATGTTCGTGACATAACTCATTGTTCTTTTCCTAGCTCTCCTTTGACGTTGACGCGAATATACACCAACCACCCACTCCTGTGAGTCCGATCATAGTCTAATTGTCAACCAACTTGTCATTTTATTGATACTCGCTTACTTGGCCTATCATTAGCAATAGTTGCCCTCGTCTTACACCCACTTCACAAATTGCACACGTGTCGACTCCTTTGACCGACATGATATCCATTTTCAGCTGCTCTTCTACGGCCACTAAGTACTTCCCCGAATTTCTAAACCCCTAGCTCATTAATGAATAGTTATGGGGGGCTAAAACCGCATCTAGACAATAAGGTCCTCTAGAGCCTAGGTGCAAAAGCGACGCACGCTGGAGGAGGAAAAAACACACGAAAAGTATAAAACCTCTTTTTATGTTTTTGTATATGCCTTCAATTTGATTGGTATTAATAACATTTTAGACTTTTAATCATATTTTGTTCACACATTTTAAGCAGAGTTGATAGGGAATAGAGGAGAGTTGTCCCTAGGAGTTGACGCAATCCGTAAGGTTGGTGGGGGTGGTTGGTGATGGAGTCGAACTAGAAAAGGATGGTTTGGGAGTAATAAGAAGAGGTTGGGGGTCATCGACAAGGAGTCAATGTGGTGATGAAGATTGGTTGTCAATACCTAGGTTGTGGTTTGCATGGTCATGGTCTTGGAAAAGGCAATTTTTGTAAGAAAGATATCTCGAATTTTGGGATTATGGTTCAGATTAATTTTTTATGTCTGAGAAAGAAATTTTAATTTGTATCCCCCACGGTTATGTAAACATGTTAGATAACATGGGTCGTATATCCTTGGGCTTTTTTTCAATGCAAAGAAAAAATTCAAATAAGTGAGGTGTGCACGTAAGCGCTACATTACCTCACCCTAAGCGTGTGTCTATGTGTCGCATTTGATGTCTAGGCTCGCTTTGTTTGAAGTGAAGCGCCTAGCTACGCCTCGCTTCGTCTTATGCCTATGTGAGCTTTTGACAAATATGTTAGAATGACTTGGCTCTTCTCTCTTCGTGGTCATTCTGAAATTCTCTTCTTTTTAGGAATCTTTCGTAATGAAGTTAAAATCAATTACTAAACATAAACAAGAAAGTTAAAACTCTTAGTACTGAAAATATCCAAGAATAACTTGGCTAAAGATTTTCAGGACAAAAAAACTTTGGAAGGACCATAGTTTTAAAAGGCGAAAGGCGCACCAAGGCGCAAAGGTTCCTGGAGCCTGAGACGCTAGACGCAAGGCTCAAGGCGCGCCTTTTGAAAGCTAGACACATTTTTTTCTCAAAAAAATAAATAAATATTATACCAATGTCTTTCTATCTTTAAGCATTTTCTATCCCGGATTTTATTGTAAAGGCAAAAAAAATCTCAAACATGTTAAAATCTCAAACATGTTATAATCTTCCTGGCATTTCCACAAAAAGGTCATGGTCACAAATTATTGCAAAAAGGTAAGCTTGCACTCTTGCTGGACAGATTGGCAGACCCAGCAAATTTGTCCATATACAAGGAAACCTAAAGGCAATTAATAACAATTTTTATGTATAAGATCCACTATTCAAGAAAAGATCCAATACATACAGGCTTAGAAGGCCAGATCGCTGGAAGACAAACCTATCATGATATCATATACTTTGAATAAAAAGAATCTAGACAAGGGTGAAAGGTTCTGCAATAGAATAGCATTTCAACTAATGCAAATATGACCCCAAGACCCTAATTAAATAACAGCCCAGTAAATTACCAATAAGATGTTTGCATTCATTAGAAACCTGGCAAGGATGAAAGCAAAAGTATATATGATAACACAAAGTATATATAATAACTGATAAAAGGATGAAAGCAAAAGTATATATAATAACACAAGGTCAAAGTATGGAGCTGTGGAGGAATATTTAGAACTTACATACAGATAACAGCTCCTAAACAAGGATTCAGATAAAAATCAACAAATAGGATGTATGTATTGGATCCTGTAAAGTAACTTTACAATGAGGCGTGCCTTGTTGAACGCATGGCGCCTGCGCCTTTCTACTTAAAGCGCGCGCTTTTTTAAGGTGGTGCGCCTGGCTTGTTTCTAGGCGTTGTTCCTGCGCATCGTTGCGCCTTGCGCCTAGGCACGCGCCTAGGCGCGCTTTTTAAATGAATGGGAAGGACCATGATATACTTCGCCAAACTTGTCTATTTACACTCCAAAATTGGATCTGAACATAAAAGCCGACACTTACTCGAGGTGGTCCGTTGACTCTTTCAAATGAATATCTCTCACGTATATGAACTTTGCCCTTCTTATTGCTTGACAGATAATCATTGGTTGTGCATGTTATGTTCAATGTCATGGACCCGAGGATGATACGATTGCTTCTTAAACCATTACATGTCTTCATTTTATAGAGTTACTCTCGTATATAGGAAGGTGGTTGTGTTTTCCCATATGAGAACAAGGCCGTCACTTCAGCTGATGTCATTCTTTTAGCAGCAACCCTACTCCTCATCGTCTTCAACTCCTGAGCCACCATCTTTAGCTCCCTTTGAGTCGTCATCTTCAGTCCCTCATGATACACCATCTTCAACTCCTCCTAGGCTATCATCTTCAGACCTTGTGCACTCAGGTCATACTAAACCACAATTCTTAGCTCCTCAGCCTCCATGTCCCATATTCGGCTCTAGTGACCAACATATCACCATTCTTGCTAATCCAATACATTCTACTCAGGATCTACACTCGTAATAAGAGAACATATAGGCCGAATCTTGTGGTCCCACTATATGGTGCATCCAAAATTCCCTTTTCACATTGGTCCATACATGCAATCCGGATCTCATAGTCCCATTGTCGACTAAATACAAAATGTTAACTCAAAATGGCCGGGGAGATAGATGAAGGACCATACCATCTTGGTCCAACTTGAGATTTTAGACTTTGGGTGTTGATTTGGGTTCACTTATTTTGATGCATGTTTGAACAAGGTTTATTAGGGTTTGCTTGTTTTCCCCGTTACTTATATTTAGTATTTACTTAGGATAAGGAATTTCTTAGGGCACCATTATATAAACATATTTAATCTCTTATTTGAAAGAATGAAGAGAATAAGAGAAGTTTACTGTATAAGTGTGAATACAACTCAAAGTCTTCAAAAATATCAGTTTATTAAAACCCTTTTATCCCAAAATCCCCTTTTCTCCATTACTTAATATGCTCCTATTGCTAGAGTACCCCACCCTCTGCAAACAATGAACGTGCTGTCTTGCAACCACCATTAAATTCAAAATAGTCATGAAACCCTTCCTTTTGGTACTGCTATCTGGCAACAAGCTATATTCTCCTTATAGTCTAAGTGCAAAATCAGTCTGATTTCGCCTTCTATCTTAACAAAAATCAGCACCAAAACATACTCCTGTAACCTTTGATATATATATATATATATATATATATATATGTGTGTGTGTGTGTGTGTGTGTGTGTGTGGAAGCAAGAACCAGTCAATTGAGGTTGATTGTCCAATATGAGAAGTGAAGGCTTGGAGACATGGATTCATCCTCTTGGAGCAAGATCCAATTTGTTCCTATTATGTGGAGTGGATTCACAACTCCTTGGGTAACTCGACCAAATCTTGAATTAAATTGATTATTTATAAATATTTACTGTGGTTGTTGTTGGTAGATTATAAATAATTATTGTTTTAAAAATAAGCTTCCATAAATCTCATATCATTGATTGTGATTGATCCATATAGATGTCCTTTTAGGTCTTGTGACAAGGATCTCACCCTTAGGCCTATGCATGTGTGAGAATGCGATACGTTAGAGGCTGATGCGTCATTGGGCCACTTAGCATGGTAGACCTGGAAAGAGTGCTGTTAGCACGAATTTTGTGAAGAACTGCATTGCCTGCCGGTTCCAAAAGACTCAATGTGCAGCATGTCTGGAACAAAGATACTTTTTTGTAATTTAGCCTATAGAAAACTACATTGGCCATGATTAAGACATTTTCAAATCTGCAAGCCATGTGAGTCGAGTACACCAAAACTCTAGAATGAAACAGTTTTATAGATAACTTGATAGTCCATGGAATTTGCATGTATGCTATAGACAGAAGCCTCTGATAGCAGTATCAACCACAATTGAAAAGCATGTAAACAAAATGACATTATGAACCATACCCTGTCCAATCAAAATGAGGAAGTATAGATGTTCGAGTCTGGCCTTTCTTTAAACAATACAGCCAATCATCTTCATAGTTCTTAGACGTTGAAGACTTATTAACTGTTGCTGTCTTTGGCTTCATGTGCACAGATTTGTGAGAGCTCCAAGAGGCCTTGAAACAATCCTGTGAGCTACAAAGAGAGGAAACTCATAAATTATGAAATACATCAAATGACATATTCAATTTAACCATGAAATTTGTAGTTTTAGCTTGGTTACACTTGCACGTAATGAGTTCAACAAGAGAAAATAAACCAGCACATAAAACAGAGCACACAACAATGCCCAAAGTTTAAAAGAAAACTAAACATCAAAGGTAGGTGATCAATTTTAACTCGTGACTTGTAAGCAAAGTCACAAGTTCGGCATTCGGGAATAATTCGACCAGGTTGAAAAGTTCAGGATGTGCTCAGTTTAGACAAAAATGTAAAAACAAAAATATATCCGATAATATAATTATATGACTAATAAGAATTCTGCTATGTATGAAGAAATTATTTTAAGAGTTGCACACAGTTATTCTAATATCTAATGTTTAGCTACAGTAGTTAGTAATTTCTAGATTTAAATACTTCTATTGTAACTGGGGTGCTTAAATCTATCCTGTCACTCGAACAATTTTTTTGGGTATTAACTCCAAGAAAAGTCGTCAGCATAGATAACAATTCTGATTCTCTCCAAGTCCCAACTTAGCAAAATATATAGTCCATTATTTGAAAATATGGACCCTAACAGTCATAATAACATACGTTGCTTTGAAAATTGTATTCCCTGAGCAAAATTTATCCTTCCAATGCCATGGACCAAAGCCCCAAATTTCTTCCATGATTCCTAAAACACTCTTCTTCTATGTTGTACTTGGAACTTACCACACCACAGGTTCACAAACAACAGGCTCCATAATTAAAGAAGTTGAAGTCAACACTCAGGCTCTACGGACCATGCATGAAGAAGCTGAAATCAAGACCTCTCTACTACACCATCCTCACCCTTCTTCCTCCGAATCAGCTTCTTTACCATGGTAACCTTCTATAAGCTTTATGTCTATGTTCTCCAGTACCAAACCTTTCAATGGGCCTCCACCCATAATCATTTGTGACCACGCCTCTATGGATCAATATGGTGGCTTCCCATTGAAAAAATTCATAGAAGTGACGAATAATTCGTGAATTATCCGCTTATAATGTGAATAATTTGTGGGTTATTTATGCATTGAACCTTTATTTAATTCGTGCACCTACTATTAATTTGTAAAATATGTCGAGATGCTTACTCGCGAATTTTTCGAATAATTCGAATACTGAAAAATATGGTACAAGTGTCAAGAAGGCTAGGTAATGGCAAAGGACATTGATCATAATAATGCCAACTAGACCAACCTATCCTGATGTCACCTCCAAAATGTTGACATGGCTAGAAACCTAGCTATCTAGTATTGTATTTTCAAATTAAAATAAAATGTGTTGGTCCAAAACCTTATGGCTTAGCTAGTTTTAAAAAACTTCAAGTTGCTACCAAAATAATTGTATCTTGAACTTCCCGGACTCCATAGCACCAGGGAGTATTTATTGTTTTTGATCATTTCCTTGACCAATCCACAATTTTTTGAAATATTGCAAGGATTGCTTATGAAGCAATGAAAGAGACATGTTAAATAGATATGAGACGATGCCGACTGGAATTGCAAAAACTGTTAAGACACCTATCAATGAAGTATATGAGTAATAGTTTTATCGAAAACAACCCGAATAGAGGCCTTAATTACTAGACTGGAAAACTTCGGGAGCAACTTTAAGTCGGATACAAGAAGGTAGTGATTGGATGTTGGGTAACTCTGAGTGGGAGCCGGTGCAAGTCAGTATTGTCGGGTGAGTCATGTGCTAGCGGAAGTCGTAACTAAAACCGTTCAGAAATTGAAAGTCTTTCAAGGAAACCACTTTGAGTAAAGCTCCAACAATCCGTATCAATGAAGTATATGAGTATTTGACACATCAAATTCGAGTATTGCACCACCATTGAAGTATGTATCCAGTCTAGCAGACTAATGCAGATAAGAATTGAGAAAGAAGGTGAAGATCTAGCAACTATTAGGTAGAGATTAGCAAAACTATGGCGAAGAAATCGACAAGTTGCTTCTTAAAAATGTCTTATCTTATGTATCTCTTTGTTATTTAATTTCTTTTAATCCTATATCTGATAACGTATTTGGAAAGGAACCTTTGAAAAAGTAAACCGGGAGCGCTAGGCACAGCGGGGCAGCCGAAATCAACACTTTTGTGCCAGTTACCCCACACGATATATTGATTCATAAACTCTTTACCCCTCGGATCGAGTAAACGCCGCATGGTTAGATTCTAACGTTACACAACTCGTTAACCCCTTTTGACGACTCAATTCATATTTGAGATTATTACCTATTACATCATAAAGTATAATCAAACTCTTCGTCGATTATTTTTATTCATCGTTGACTTATTAACTCATCAATGATCATCGAACACTTCATTGAGATATCTTATTCAATAGCAAATAATTGGAAACCATTATAGTAACGACGGTGAACACTATAGTTCGTCGACACAAAAAATCCGCGCACGTGTCCCGCCTCTAATAGTGATCCACACGAGTCTCCATGCAACGAGAAACTTGATCGAAGAACACTTCTTCGATTGCCCCAAACATGATCAACTCTTGCTTGCTCCAAGGAACACAGAAAATTCTCAATCATGTAACTTTTACTCACTTTGCGATACTTGTTGTAATAGCTACATCCCCGCAACTTTTACCCACTTTTTACTATTATTATTATTATTGTTGTTGTTGTTGTTGTTGTTATTGTTATGTTATTTAACTACATTTTGATGTTCTCCCTTCTATAATTTTTTTTCCAATTTTACCTAGCCACCTAAGGGGTAGGTGTCATTTGGAGATGGCTTGCATGAAAGCCCAAGGTTACCAAGGTAATTTCCTATCTAGTAATCATTATGTTCAAAAAAAAATATAAGTATCTATTTAGGAGAGAGAAAAAACTATTCCTACTCCCCTCCTGTAACTCCTCTCCCCCACTCACTCTCTCCCTCTCTCTCTCCCCCCCCCCCCCCTCCCTCTCACTCTCTCCTTTTCTTGCCCTTTCTGCCGTCGAAACCCAGCCCGAGCCCCGCACCCCGGCCTCCCTGCACCCTTTGTTGCACCCTTGGCCACTTCCTCCTCCCCGTCTGCCCTTCCGGCCACCGCTATCTCCATCTCCTCCATTTCCGTAACTAACACCATGATTCTTTTCTTCAAAAAAAGAATTAAATAAAAAGAATTAAAGGAGAAGGAACAAAGGAAGAAGGGAAGGAATTGAAGAAGAGGAAGGATGGATTTGATCTTCAAATTTTCAAATCAAGAGGCAAGCTTGTCCTAAATCTTTTTTCCAATTTGAAATTCCTTCATGTTATTCAAAACAATTTATAGTTTCTATTCTCATTTTCAATTGCAAACTCATGCATATAAGTTGTAATCTCAGTTTTTTGGATGTGATTGTAGGTAAAATAATTATTGTTATGAATTAATTATAGTTGGATGCATATGTGATGTGGTGTGTGATTTGAAGGTTGGTACATTCTTAAATTGAAGAAAAAGCCCTACATTTTGGTTTGTGATAATATGTTAACTTTAGGTTTTGAAACAATTATGTATGTGTTTATGTTGAATGATACATGATTTCCACAGTTAAAATGACATGAACCCCAAGTATTTAAGTTTACATTCATATGAAATCTTGTAATACTCTCTGAATGTGTTAGATAATTTACGACTCAAAATCGAAGTAGTTCCGATTTGATTTTGAATGGAAGTAACGCTGGCCGGAAACTTTAATTTGGATAGAATTATAACTTAAGTCGTCAAATAAGCCTAACTATCATAATTTAATAACCTGATTGTTTCAGGACACCTCCGAAGTTTGGGTCATTCTGACTCGATTTCGAGGTTCCGATTGGTCAATTTGAATAAATAATCTTTAATTTAGCAAGTTTACATTTCGTTTGAGTTATACTGTATACCTCAAAATGGAAAGTTAAGGTAGATAAGTATCGGTACTCTATGTGATTAGTTCTAGTACCATTTAGGAGTCAAATTTGAACTTATGATCCATAATTAAATTTATGTTCATTTAATTCAGTAAGTATGGCTTCTTGATTAGGGTAAAAGACCTTATAGACTAATTAGTCACAATACCATACTATCATAACCTTATAGATTTAATTTTTGGTCGTGTCGGACCAAGATTTAGCTCTTAGACATAAATCTTATTACTCTTTTTTCTAGAATTCAGCATATCCCTGGTTTAGGAATACCAAATTTGACATATAGTTAACAGGAAACCTAGTACGTCAATTTGATAGTAAATCTTGAAAATGCTTAGGACGTGTTGGACCAAAAATAGACTTGCAACCCTTTTCGACATATTTAAATTAAAATTCAGCACCATCCACAATAAGAATGAGTCTCTAGCGACCTGTTTGAAACTTTAAGTGAGTATTGAATGTAGGAAATAAATTTAGTTTAGTTTAAGGAGTGCCGTAGTCTAAAACTAGACAATTTGACCAATTTTGATCAAACTTAATTAAAATTCAGTCTTATTATTGAATTCGTAAGTCCTTTTTCATGTTTTAAATACCCAAGTGTTGGTCGATGTCCAAACCTGAAAATGGTCGTTTGGGCTCATTTTTGGCATTTTCATTTATAATTCTGCGTGTATAGTATTTAGGTTTGGATCTTAGCGACAATTTCGATCTAGTAAATCCATGTGTCATAATTACTATCGGATGAGGTTGACCCTAAGTGGAGTCGGATGCCAAATTTTGAGGTTTCAACCTATAACTAGGCTTTTCCAAATTATTCAGAATATATCTATTCAGAATGAGTCATTATCATCGATTCAAAGACTTCTAAACGAGTGTTTGACCATGGTACAGCTAGTTTCAGTTCAGAGTAGGGACGAGGCTTAAATTTCGCAATTCGACCAAAATCACTAGTTTGAACTAAAATTCAATGCATACCCAATTTCTAGTTAGCCGATTCAAGATTTTAATTATACGATTACATTTAGTTATCTAGTACTCGATACCCTTAGGGTTCGGACTATAATCAAAGCCCGAAAAATCCCTTTTGGCTCATAAAATTCAGCAAGTGTATTTTATTATCATATAATAATTCAAATCTAAGCTTCGAAATTCTGATTATCATATTCAACCTTGCATGCATGAACATTTCAGTGATTACTAACCCTATGTGCTTAGTTATATGCCGTATGTAGAGCTTAAGTTAAAAATGCTTGCTAATTTGCTAAGGCAAGTAGCTGCCGTATGAATTCTAGTCTTCACTTGCTTGTAACTTTAAATATAAATTGTATATACAATTATATATGTGGGTTTTCGGTGTTGACTTTGTCCACCGAAGGAGTTTTACCCAGGAATTCGACGAAGGGTTTCTTCGGGTCTGAAAATTTAATTGTTGACAGGTTTTCGAATCAAGAAATACCTAGGAGAGACTACCGAAATTTTTAGAAATTTCAAGAGAACCAAATTTCAATTCGTAAAACGTCGAACGTTAAAAATCCCAAACTATGATTTATTGTGTGTTAAGAGTTAAGACGGACTCACGGTTACTCAAAATTTTATACGGGTCGAATACTTTGACTTTAAGACGCGTAGGACACAAACACGGAAACATGCAATGAAACTAAATCTTCAAACCATTGTTATTATATTGCAAGGATATTCGTTGCGGCGAACATTCCTTAGTATGGTGTTCTCGTATCGTGTCGTGCATCCGCGCACACGAATATAAACACATATTTCATGTTTATGGAGTCTTCGGATCGTGACGTGACTGTAGTTCACTTAGATCGAGACCCATATTCCGAAAATTCCAAATTCAAATAATAATAGCTAGGAATTGATTGTGCTTATTAAGATTGTATCATGGGAAGGGGGAGAACATTAGGGTCATATTAGACAAAATACTTGCTATTATAAGGGAAAAAATTGATCAGTAGTTCCTTCTTCTTAAGGCCTTGCGAAGGAAAGGGGTAAGGCATAGTTTACTATCAATGGAAACTGTAATACTTAAACCAATCGAGTATCAATTAAGTGTCATAAATGATATATATTGTCTAGAGGGTATGTGGGGACGAACCCTTGGCATCGTGCCATCCAGAAACAATCTGATACCGGAAAATAGGATTATTGCTGAAAAAATAGCCAGAAGTGTGATTCATAGTGTTCTCCAACTCCATTTCATTTTGAAGAGTCCTTTAATTTTCGGTTTGGTTGATTGCGATACGGTTGATTGTGCGGTGATACAAATGGAGTGTTAAGATTTGAGTACTCGATAATTATGGTTGTTTGACTTTTTGTGATGTATTGTGGTGTATTAGGACTAGTAATTAAAGATTAGGATTCTAAAAATAAACTAATGATACAAGTTTCACTAACACCATTTCTGAGTTAATCTTATTCTGGTCAATTTTGTATGTTTCATCTTATTTTTCGTTCTTTGATTGAGGCTTGCATGTCGTTTGACGACCTAGTATTGTTTACCATATTTGAGAAATGAATCCTGAGAAGGTAAATTGTACCTTGAAGAGGAGCTAGAGAACAAAAACGACATGCTAAAATTTGAAGGCGAGCGTATTGGATACAGATCTTCTACTCAACATCAATTAAGGCATATGTGTATTAATATATGTTACGGGTTAATAGTTGTAGTTGGGTAAAATAGTGAATTCCATATTTATATTTTTCGAATGCCCTTTTATCTACAAAAAATTAAATTATATCTTGTAATAGATGCTCTCGGTTAAACCTATCCTAGAACCTTACACGCGACAATCGCGAATATGGGTACTAGTGTATTCGTATATCGTGTAGCCTGGAATATTTCTTACATACTCTGCTAGCCGTATTCTAGTAGTGTGACGTCACACCCGTCATAAAAAATAACAAATTTTTCCGTTGTCACGACGCATATCAGATTTGTATACAAGAGCAAGCAATTCGCAAAATAGTGCTTGAAAACCCCACAAATGAAAACCCAAACAAAACTCACGGCAGATAGCAACAATTGTTGTTTGTCTGGTTGAGATGGTTGTTGTGCTAATCGCACTCGATTGACCAACTAGCTGAACGACCGGTTGTCTTGTATGTCGCGGCGCGGCAGACAACAAACTAAGACTGGTTATGGGTATTTGGGCAGGTCTTGAGATGGAATTCTGCACAGAATCCTCTCAGATAATGTTCCTCTCAACCTGTAAATATACAGGAGAGTCTTGGGAAATGGGTTGGTCTTCACAGGGAAAGATCTGATCAAATATAACCCTATTCTAATTATGATTCAGATCTAATTTGATTAGCAAATATATATCAAATCTTTCTAGGATTCTATCTTAATATAATTAGGATCAATTCTATCCCAATAATACATTTGTCGGAGTTGACTAAGTCAAATCTTAATTAGTTCATGTGCTAGCACAAACCTAATTATATTGACTTCATTAATTAATTAACAACGGATATGAGCACCTATAATCTTGTTTTAGTGCCTATTACATCAATGACTTATAGTATAAGTTAGACTCATCATATGAGTTGGCATAGAGTGTACTAGTTATCCGAATCAACTAATGTCCTCTAAGTGACCCTACGACTAGGAAAATTTAAGAATGAAGCTTACAAAGATATTTAGATCTCAATACTGCTTGCATTATAGTTCCATTATCAATTGCTTTCATTCTAGGGGATTTATCATGTTCTAACAAGCAACATAAAGTAAAACTAAAAAGTCATCCATTGCAATCAAGACCTATAGGCCTGGCAGTGAGAGAGAGGGAGGTCGAGAGATACAGAGTGGGAGAGAGGAGGTCAAGAGATACTCAGAATTGCATATTAGCGTCTGGTAGTAGGTGTCCATCAAAGATGGAATTCAGTATGTTAGGACAAATTCAAAAGGGAACCGGAAAGGAAAATGTTATTGCACCTTTCCTCTTCTCTATTATATAGCTAACTTATCAATAATATCTAATTATCTATAACCTTATGTTATAGGCGTGTTGTTTCTACATATAAATAATAGCCTAGAGTGGGTCACATTTAAGTCAAGGCAAATCGAGGCCCCCGCCTAAGGGACGAGGTGCCATATGCTTTGAAACACCCGGATGTCGAGGCCATCGCCTTTAAAAACCTTGATTCATGGCCTCCAACAGGCTCCTTCTGCAGGGTTTGATAGTCGGGTAAGTTCGGCAGAGTGGTTCTCTGCAATTGATTCTTTTCTTTTTATTTATCATGGATCCTAGGACATGGTAATTCTCCTATTTTATATAGCTGGCATCACCATCACTAGCAATGACTGTTGAAATTATCCGAAGTTAAAGCACATCCTTTCGGCTACTCTCACACATAAAGTTTGTAACCTCTACATTAATTGAAACATTGTTTCCTTCTCAGTGGAAATATTGTTTAGATGTTTTAGACGAAGTCAGTTTTCTTTCTATCATTTGATGGATATACTATTGAAGTTGCTCACAAGGAAGATTCCTTCTCTCAGTGTAAATATTGTTTCTCAGTGGAAATACTGTTTAGATGTTTTAGAGAGAGTTTTCTTTCTATCATCAACGGATATACTATGGAATATGGATAGTAGCACTTGCCTCTCTCACATTAACTCCAATGATACTCTTCACCAAAATCATGGCATGTATCATTTTCCTTTCTTGGGGACTTTCTTCGAAGGCCTACTGGGACTCGCCTGGACACATCCTATGGTTGTAGCACTATCAGCCAATATTTGTAGTCTTGATTTTGTTGAACGTCTTCTTTGCTACTTGAAGAAGATTATGGTTTAGGGTCTCCGTCCTTGACAGCATATGCAGATGTTGGTTACGCCTGCAAATTGTCTCCTATGTTGTAGCACTATCAGCCAATATTTGCAGTCTTGATTTTGTTGAACATCTTCTTTGCTACTTGAAGAAGATTATGGTTTAGGGTCTCCGTCCTTGACAGCATATGAATTGTCAATGCTCTACTAAGGCTAATGCAAGTTCTTGGCAGTAACTTGGTCACTTTGAAGAAAGCAAAATACAAATTTGTATAGATCTTTAGCATTGAAGATACATGCAACTTGTACAAATCGTTAGGAAACAGTATCTTAACAAAAAGTAAGAAAGACTAAGCCAATAACTTGCAAGTGATTGCTAATCATTTCCCTCGGTTATGGATCTTAACCTTTCGCTGGCACGTAAGAAACTTGTACAAATCTTTAGCATTTGAAAGTACATGCAAAAAAATATGTACAAGAACTAAGAAATACTAAGCCAACAACTTGCAAGTGATTGCTAATGCATTCCCTAAATTATGGATATTTATCTCACATTGACACACTAATGGAAGTAGTTGTACAAAATGTTTAAAATAAATGCAGTTAGCATATTCTAAGGAGATAAAAAGTAACAAACCAAAAAGCAGCATCTTCACGAGGTAGCCCTTGTTCCACACATTTAGGGCACCTGCGCACAACAGTTAGCTTATAACAAAATATAGACAACTTGAATTAAGAAAATAAAAAAATCAAATAATAAGGAAGACTTTTCTCTTCAACACATATAAAGAGAGTTACCTAAAAGAATAAGCTGACATCCTTTAATTATGCATATATACAAGCTGATATAAATGTGGAATTTGAAAATCATAGTGATGAGGTTCATAGTGCAGATCTAGTGTTATGTCAACTTTGTGCAATAATATTGATGAGTCAAAACCTACTACGAAGTACTTGGATGCTATGTGGCAAGTGACCATGATGAAACTAAGGTTACAACTTAAAAAGGAAATGAGTTGTATAAAAAAGACTATTGGGAGGAGTTTAAGAAATAGGAGAATAAATATGAAGAGAGTTTACCTTCAAGCTTTCATAAAGTTACTGTCGTATCATCCAAAATATTCCACAAAGATATCTTTAGGTTAAGCAAATAGATCTCATCATTAGGATCTGAATGCTTAGGGTTCTACATAGTGGTCTATTCTTTCAAATCACCACTGTTAGTATTTATTTGACAAAATATCCGTAAAAATGTGTTAGGAGTATTTATTCTTAATATAGTCTTAAGCCAATAGTTTTGTCTCCGGGTTTTAAAGGCTCAGGATTCCATACAGCAATCCACTGTTTAAAACAAGTAGAAGAGTTTATCCAACCACACTACAACATATAATTTTTAGAGGTTAGGATCAAGGTTATAAACTGGTAGTAGGCAGGTGCGCGGCGGAGAGTCCGCTACCACCTATGCCGCCTAGGCGGTCGATACATTTTGAACATTTTTTACAATTTTACCACTGACTTTTGCATAATATGCATATTTTAAGGGTGTTCCATGCATAACTAAGTTGTAGAACGAAGATTTATAAAGTTCTAGTTCTGCAAAAGTGAACCATAGGCCCATAATGCTTACAAAATATTTTTGGTCAAATATCTTGTTAGGTATTGCTCCGCCTAGGTGCCCACCTATGCCGTCTCACCTCCGCCGATGCCGCCAACCTCTGTTGGCCGCCTACTCCACCGTCTACGAAAAGCGGTGCGGAGAGAGACCACCTACCGCCTAGGCGGGGTAGGCGACCGCCATTTAGAACACTGGTTAGGATTTGATCTAGGATAGGGATGAGCCAGAAAAGAACACAGATAGAACAAAGAAAACTGTACGGATGATAGAATCCATAATACTCAAAATTTCACTCTCCCAAAATTGGGACAATTATGACAAAAGGCATAAATTTATGTCTAATGACGGGCAAAGGGTGAAATTAAAAATGAAAAATGCCATCTAGTCTTCCATCTCCAAATAAGTCACCTATTTGGTACTGCTATGTACGAGTACACGGTATGGTACGTACGTTGACAAAACAATTTCTACAAACCACATTACTTAGTGTGTGTGTGTGTGTTTATTTATTTATTTATTTATTTATTTGTTTGTTTGTTTGTTTATTTATTTTTGCAAAAAGATAAGTGTATTAAATATAAAAAAACATAAAGGTAGATAATCAATAAATGCTTGATATCTTCCTTTAACTCTCTACTGTTATCCAGAATCCCTCTGTCTTTCTGACTCGGGTTGTTTCCCTTGTATTTCTGAATCATAATGCCAACATTCTTATTCCATCCTTTTTAGTAAAGTTTTATGCGGTCCCTTATTTTCAAATTGATATATATATATATATATATATATATATATATATATATATATATATATGATCAAAAATCAGCCGGATGGTTTCATATTATCGAACCAACCTATATTACAACTTACAACCGTTAGATTTGGATTACAAGGCTGAGATTAAAATGTGAGAGTATCTACTTACAAGATACAGGTGCAATTTTAGCCTTGTAATTCAAATATAACGGTTGTAATATAAGTTGGTTCTATAATATAAAACCACCCGACTGGTTTTTGAGCACCTCTCTCTCTCTCTCCTCTCTCTCTCTCTCTCTCTCTATATATATATATATATATATATATATATATATATATATATATTATATATAATGGAAGTAGAGGCTACATTTTGACAGAATGGCATAAAATTTAATTAGGACTCTTGGCCAAAAATGTATAGTAAATAGAATGCTCGTGAAATAACATCATTAACCCTAGCTAGAAAAATAAAATACAAAGAGCAATAAATGCATTTTAAAATAATAATTAATCCACTCTTCAACATACCCCCCATAAGTTTGAATTTGGTAAAAGCAAGTCCATCTAACAGAGAACAAGTTTGAACTTGGTGAAAGTAAATCCATCATAGAAAATGTGCGAAAGAGAAACTGAGGATCATCTGAACACATAGAACATGACTTTCATGCTGAAGAAATCCAAGGAGAGCATTGAAGAAACCATTTGAATAAAGTTGGGGTCGAAAACTAAAGAAACCCCTCAAAGATCCATAGAGTGCTGTAAATCGAAGAAATTATAATAGAAGTTGAAAGAGAGTCGGAACTTCACAATGGAAGAAATCTTTAAAGAAATCGAAAATGGTTAGGGATCCAAAACTCTCGAAAAAAGCGAGAAATCCTGAAAGAAAATATAAGTGAAAAATCCGGGAAAAAAACATCTCAAGTGGATCAGGTCTTAAAAAGCAAGAAATCTCGAAGAAGATATCGAAATATGTCGGACCTTGTAAAGGCGAAAAATCTCGAAAGAAAATACAAAAAGTAGGTTGCGGCTTCGAATACCAAAGAAATTGCTAAAGAAATCGACTCAACAAATCATCTCAACAAAGGCGGGACATCATATTTGAATAAATTTTGTAAGAAAAACCAGATAAATAAATACAAAGAATCTCGAAAGAGATATTGGATTTCGCCGAAGAGATCACGGAAGAATGAAAGAAAACAAATATAGAATTTGGTTTAGGTTCAGGATCAAAACATCGGTATCGGGATATGTTTCGGCCCCTTCCTATAAGTATCACTATCGGCAGTTCTGATAGTTTTGGATCAAAGTATCGGATTATTCATTTTAAGACAAAAATGAAAAGAAGTCTTTTAAAAAACTAGAAAAATATTTGATATATTTAGACAATTTTATATATTATATGTTGTTTCCCGTTAGTCTTAAACAGAATAGTATTAATATGGATAAATATTGTGAATTTATAGATATACAACTTCGACAAATGGTAATGGTTACAATTTATCAATAAGAAATCATATCGATACATTGTAACATTGTCAGTAAATCATTGCATTGACACTATTTTCCATTCATATATTTTTTTGTTCAATTTTCTTTGTCGAATTGAACAAAAAAGAGACCCTTAACATCGATATCGATCAATATCGGTGGCGGTTTATATCATATCGGGACATGCCATATATGGAATCTACCGTATTATATCATCGGTCGATACTAAAAACTATGGTTTCAATGATAACGAGGGTAAAGGTTGGCGACTTCCGGTGACGATGAGAGTAGCCAATGGTGACGACGATCATAGGGCTTTGAAAGAGGGGGAACAGAAGAAAAGAGATCCTAGGAAGAACCTACAACTCTAAAAACATGGCGAAAGTAGAGGCTACATATAAGTATTTATAGTAAATACAGTGTTTATAAAATAACACCAATAACTTTAGCAAGAAATAGAAAATACACAGAGCAATAAATGCATAAAATAATATAACTAATCTACTATTCAACAATATATATAGAGAGAGAAAGAGAGACCAAAGACTAGTAATGCATATTCATGACTTCATAAACATAAATAAAAGTAAGAACCTAAGTTTCTTCCAACATAATCATCAAATGAATTTTACTTTCAAAACTATATAGTTAAGTTTAAAAACAACAAAATTTGATTTTTAAGACTAAAGTACCAAAGCAATATTTTAGAGGATAAGGTCGAACTAAGTGAATTGCACTTTAAGACTAAAGTACCAAAGCAATATTTTAGAGGATAAGGTCGTACTAAGTGAATTGCACTAGAAAGTCCCCACAAAATCCAAAAATACCGACAAACTAACTGAAATTGAAATTGAAAATACAAATAATAAATGTTTGGGTACGTATGCACTAAGTACCTAGGAGTACCCAAGGAGTACTAGTACCTGATAAGTACCCGGTATGGATGAGCCTTCCAAATGGAGCACTTGTGCTTCATAGCAAGTTTTATTTACTCTCGTGTACTATTTCTTTCTCTTGTTTCCTCCATTTGAGTATTTCAATATCTCCTATATATTTGTCTCGTCTATGTTATGCTAGTAGGGATCAAATAACTTAAGAGCATTTAATAAAAAACTCATACATAAAAGGGTATACCACGCAAAATACAATAAGGTAAAAATATTGTTGGACAACAAATGATCCTACTTGCTACTTGGAAAGCTGGGGCAGCTACTTCGAATAGTGAGAATCACGGTGAGGCATGTTGAGCAAGTAATAGTTGTTATAGGCTGAACTACAAGAAATTCCTCCAACTTTATTCTCTCGGTCTCTCTAGATATATACCTTGTACAATGTTCTAACACCTAATATAACTTCAACTTGGTATGAAGAAATAACATTCGATCGATATGGTACAAAGAAATAACATCCAATTTAATATGGGCACATCAATTTATTGATGTCAACAAAAAGTAATATTTACTTAATCCTTCTAAAGACAACATTACAAACACAAAAAGAAAAAGGAAAAAGTCTACAACCCTCTTATACACAATCCATCTTTTTCTACCTTAATTTTGTTAACCAACTAGGAATCCCACATACAATAGTTCCCTAAGGTGCCATCAACCAAGATTGCTCTAACTTGTCGCTTTTAACTACCTTCGAACCTCGCCTCTCTCTCTCTCTCTCTCTCTCTCTCTCTCTCTCTCTCTCTCTCTCTCTCTCTCTCTCTCTCTCTCTCCTCATATTATGTTGTTAATCGACCTAGCGCCCACGATCTTGATTGTGGATCTTCTCAACCCAGTGGCATATCCGCAACAGCCGCAGTGTAATTCATCATAGGTCGAAACTATAAATCTAGTTCCTTGATAGCCTCCTCCACACGAATAGTAGATTGTAATGGGATATTGGTCAACAGGTTGATCCATGGTAGTCAAAGACGCGCCTCAGAGCAAGACACAACATCTGCGCCTCACACTTCTCTAGGTGTGGACATTTCTCCGAGAGCACCAAAGACGCGCCTTAGGTGCGCCTTTAAGCAAGGCACAACAATAAAAAGGCGCGCCTTATGCATTTTTTATTTTTTACCAAAAAAATGAGACATGGAGATAGCCTTTACCTTTTACAAGTGGTAGGGAGGTAGCCCTTCCACGGTTGCCAAAGTTGGCTACAGTTGAACTTGAAAATCTAAAATTTACTAAAAACGTAGTAGAAAAAAATACAAATTCTTGTTGGTTTTGTTGAGTGTTATTGTTGCTACGCTAGTTCACTTGCTTATGTTAACATGTTTTTGTTGGTTTTAATATGTTATTTGGTATTATTTCTTATGTTACTAATTTATTTATATTTTTTTTTATTGTGCGCCTCACTTCACCCGGGCGCTCGCCTTAAGTGCGCCTTGCGCCTCGGGCTATATAAACCCATTGCGCCTCGAGTGCGCCTTGCGCCTTTGACTACCTTGGGTTGATCAAGGTAGTGAGGAGTTCGTAGAGATGGGATCATGGTGGCTTCCAATTGATTGTCATTGTAAAAAGGGAAATAAAGAGGGAATATAAAAGATTAATCGTATTAACATGAATCGATAATATTAGAAAATAACTAAATAAGTCATCTAGATGTGATAAGCCACCAGGGGTAGAATTCCGTTGTATAGACTTGTACACATCAACAATGGCTTTGTACATCACATGACTTGCTTGAACATTGGTGGTGAAGAAATAAAGTATAGGATATTAGACTTTAAAAAGTACGCATAAGTTTACAATTAAGTTTGTATCGATCATTAGTTGTTTTGGAGCTCAATTAATTTTCATGACAAAACAAGATTCTAGCATGGCATGTCCTAAAGAAGTCGAGCAAAAAAGTGATGGAGCAGCTCCATACTAGGGCTCTAAATAGGCCAACAGTCAATTAAAATCTTACCCTGGATTGACCGTAATATCTGAAACTTTGATCAAAGTAATCCAAGACCCTACACAATTGCATCTGGATCTACCGACAACGAGATGGAAACCCTGGTTTAAACCACAAATATTTTTTACTAATGCTACAAATAGCTACGCCAACGATTTGATAAGATCATGTGGATAGGGTATCATGATTCCTTTCATGAGTGAAATTTGTACTAGTATCTCAAAGTCTAATTCAAAGAAAATATGAGGAAGTGAAATTGATGCCCATGGGTACCCAATCTCCAAAATAAATATAGTTAGAAGCTCTATGAAATTTCACTTACTAATTAGACTAAGAATAGTTATATCATGTTCAGTGTTCTGAAAAGGATTAATTGTTAATTAACCGAATGGGCAATTGGCCACTTAATCCAATTAATCCGGTTGGTCAATTAATTGAGAAATACAAGTGTCTGCATAACTGCGATTAGTTGGACAAGTAATCTGATTAATCGGTAACCAGTGGATCAAACACGTAATGAAAACTGCTTAATATAACCATGATTAATCGGGCTAGGTTATTTGTGGAGAGTTATCAACAACATTCTGCACTCCATTTTGACTCCATTTTGGTTTAACTAAATGCTAACTGATAATTAGACCAATAAGGATGCATTTTGGTTATGGTTAGTTCAAATTAATTAGGAAAAGTTGGGTTATTTGTGTTATATCCAGTAGTACCTTGTATCATTTTGCTTGATTACCATTTGGTAACATTCTCAGAACTAGAGTCCCTTTAGATGGCATACCTACCTGTGGCACTCTAGGATTCCTCCCTCTGTCGGAGTGTTTGTCTGGAAACTTCTTCACCCCAATTGATCGAGTTATCTTACCATTTTCCTTTCATATTTCTATTTATAAGACAGCCATGCTAGTCCAAAGGATACCCTTACTCTCCTTATTTCGGATATGAACAATGGCACATTTTGGACGTCACTCCTCCTTAGCAACATTAGCAGCCCCCTCAGTCGTCGGGTGGGACTCAAACAGGGATACATCAATAACAATATTCACTCTCAATCGGCAAGGTCTAAAAACACACACTTTATACATACTAGTGCAGTCTTTTCTCCAACAACCAAAGGCGGCCTAGACGATCGCCTAGGCGCTAGGCAGCTGGTGCCCGCTCGATGTTCGCCTAGGCACCCACCTAGTCCCTCCCGATACCAGACTATGCACGTTTTGGGATTTTATTGACTTTTTTTGCAAATTTCAGTAGATTTTTGGATTTTTTTTTAACCGACTGGGAAGGCTAAGCGCTAGGTTCCCGTCCGACTAGCGCCTAACGCTTTTCACAACCTTGTCAACAACAATCCGCTTGTAGTGCTCCAACAAAAGTCTTTTCCGCCATGTGCATGAGTTTCTCTGACCTATTTGTACGGTACTTTCCTCTTCATCATACGCTATTTTTGATATTTGTTCCCCAATCGTTCTTTGTGTTTACTATGCTGATATGCATCCTCCTTTGTGAACCCGACGATCATCTTTATACCAAGGCAATAAGAAATGCAGGTCAACAATACTAGACGAAAAAAAGTAAAGAAAAGGCACGAGTTTGTGTGGTAGAAGGGAAGGCTGAACAGAGGCGTCAACAACAGATCTTTGTATGATGCTTGAGATTCAGTTGTTAGCATCCTGTCCTTTTCCAATTTGGTCTCTATCATTTTCTCCGGACGCCTTCTCTTTCTTTTACTATTCCCACCTAATTATCGGACTTTGGGCCTGGGTAACGCTCACAGGATCCGGATAGTTACGGTGTCCATACATGTTGTGGTTGGATAGTGAAAACATCTGAATCTTCGAGCCTGGACGGTTGGTCCTGCGTTGTCCAGTGTTCGGTAGTTAACCAAATGCGGGCGAGCGCATGTGCCCGTAAGGGCAGACGAGCACCCGTACTAAACTAGTCCACATATGCAGGCATGTTCTTAAACCACATTCAGGTGCAAGGCACGCACCTGCAGCTCCCATTTCGACCTTTGCTACTACTATCGGTAGACACTTATAAATTACTTTGCCCTGATCCCTAGAATCAGAGAACTTTCTCTTCGAGGTTGTTTGGTTCGACAACATGGAGCGAAATAAAAAATCTGAAAGTGGAGAGTTTATGTACGCACTGCAGGTCTGTGCATCATGTGTACGCATATTCTTTGAATTACTTCATTTGGTTCGTTTGCAGAAGTGGAGGATAGAAGTGAAAAATAAAAAATTTGGTATTTGGATGATTGTTGAAGCTTAGAAACCGAAAACTCCTACAAGGCCAACGAATCTCAGTAAGAACCTCGATTCGATGGTTCTTACTTAGGAGCTCGTTGGGAGCTCGCTTCCCCGATGACGAGAGCTCGTTTATCCAGCGACAGGAGCATGTTTCTCCGACGATATGAGCACTTTCTATAATATGACCATAATTTTAAAAAAGTACATAAATTTTGGGAAGAAAGTTAAAAGATTTTTAATACACGTTTATCAAAGTACAAAGAAACTAAAAATTATTTACCTTGACATCATAAAAAATCAACATGCGAATGATATCTCTGTAACTTTGAACTGAACTTTATAAATTCTAATAAATATTAAGATATTTATAAGTTTTGATAACAATAATTAATAAATATAAATAATTAGCGCGCGCTCCCATCACGCTCCCAAATTTAGACTCTTCTAAGTAGTTGCGTTCCCCCGCTCCCGCTCCCGCCCCGCTTATGGCTTCTAAGTGTTGAAGTGAGTTGAAAAGTGTAATTTCTGTAGTTTCTACGTTTGGTTTGTAATGAAGTATTATTTGAGAAGTGATATGGTTTCCACTTTTGAATAGGGGTGAGATTACCCCTAACTAGTATTATTCATTTTTTGTATTGATTAAAAAATTAAGACTTTGATATAAATAATTAGAAAACAATGTGTTCAAAATTAAAAGTCTAAATAATCTTATTTTATTATTATTTTCTACTGAAATGGATGAGATTATCCCACCCCATTTTTATCAAGAGGAAACATAATTAAACAAATCATATTTTATTTAGCAAAATTTGATTTTATTTTAACCAAATATAAACATAATTAAATTAACTACCACAATTAAATTAATTACACACATCCCACCATCCGTCCATCTCCGTCCCCTGATTAATTCCATACCAAATTAAATACCAGCACTTATAAAACCATATAAATGCTTTAATTAATCCATCCTTATTAATTCCATACCACATCCCACCCATCCGCATCCCCAAAAAACATCTCAACATTGCATCCCAAAAAATTCGAAAAATAAGAAAAAAAGAAAAAAGAAGCATTGGCACCGACAAGTCTCCCGAATGTCGTCGTCCTCCGTGAAGTACGTGTAGACAACTCTAAAGGGGGGTAAATAGAGTATGTCGATAATACCCAATTAAAAACTTAACTCTATTCAAGTCCAACCAACAGAAATAATAATCAGAGTATAAGTGTGGAATATAAATAGAGACCAGAGAAGCATACGCAGACACGGCAGTTTTTAACCTGGTTTTCCTCGTTGAGGACTAGTCCAGGCCTGAGAACTCTCTCAGGATTGAAATCCACTATTTGTGAAATAGCGTACAACCACGTGCCTTTACTCAGAAGAGCACGCCAACTTCTTACAGATTCGCGGATGGCAAAACTTGGAATTGTCCAAGTGACTTCTTTTGAAACTCTTGCACACAAACTTCTAGTTGACTCGCACTGAGCACCTTGGGGGCTTGAGAAGATTTGTGGCTAGTTAGATGAGAAGAATAAGCTCTTGAATGTATAGGCTATAGGAGAAGAGAAGATGAGAAGATTGGATGATTAAAAAAGAGAGAAATCAAGGCCTATATATACTAGTCCAGAGAGGCAGAGTTCGGCCAAAACTCTGTCCCAAATGTTCAAATATTTAGCCGTTGGACAACTAGCAGCCAGCAAGCCCTAAAAATCAGGTCCTAAAATTAAGGGGGCAGAGCTCGTCCCGAACTCTGTCTCCTAGGGGACAGAAAGTTCAAATGGACTATTTGGGCTTGGCAGATTTTGGAGTTTGTTTGGTGGAGCTTGGGTATTAAGTCTAGAGTTGAGATACTCAGTGCGACTCAACTTACAATAGTCTAGACTCAATAAAAAGTGAAAATACAGACTCAGAGTACAAGTAACAGCAGTACTGTCGAAGCAATCATCGATGATGTCTGTCTTGAACTGATATGTGATAATGTTCTGTTTTGGAGCGTGATGGAGCTTGATGTGTCAAGTTGGATTATAACAGATATCGTCTTGTTAATTATCAAGATTAGATTGACTGCGATCCAGTTTGGGTCAACAATCTCCCCCATTTTGATAATTGACAAAAAATACGATATTTGTATGTCGTAACATTCATACATGGACACATGGAATAAAGATAATAGCTCCCCCGTGGATGAACATGTCGGCTTTCCCGTAAATAGATATGTCATGAGACAAGTTCTAATCCAAACAAGCACAACATAATATATATAGAAGCTCAAAGCACATATCAAGTATTCCCAAAGCAAATATCAAGTATTCTCCCCCTTTATCATTTAGCAAAATAATGGCTCTCCCATAAAAATAGACAAAGTGAATACATGCAATCACACAACTGGGAACCATAACCGTAGAGAGAGAAAGTACTAGCAGTTTTATACCTCAATACTAAACCAAAGTGCATAGTTTTGAAAGAAATACAATGCATGAAGGAAATAGAAATACTACAACTCAAAAAAATTTAAAAACTACTACATAAAGCATAATGAAACTACAGCCTAACATCAGCAGCATCAGCAGGTAATAAACCACGACCATCATGGAGCACGGGATGGACCAGCAGAGTCTAAAGGGTCGTTGGCAGAGCGACGAGGGTCAACAAATGTCGCGTCCGGGTCCAGATATCGTCTGACCCATGTGTCGTCAATACGGTAACTTTCGCGAGAAGGGTCCCATACGATAGGGAACGACATAGTAGGATGGGTGGCCAGGGTGTACTGGAGGTCGTGCAGCGAGTTGCTGATAGCACTCATCTGAAGGGTGGTGCGGTAGTCCAACTGGGTCCAGCGGTCGTCTTCCAAACGGAGCGATCGCGCAACATCGCCTGGATGGAGTCGAGAGTAGCAGGAGGCTCGGGCTCGGAAACATCAGGAGCATCAGAGTCAGAGGATGCAGCAGCAGCAATAGTCCTACGTACCTTGGACAGAGAGGCAGGAGCAGGTAGGAACTGACAGTCATCAAGAGGGATGTTGAAGGCACGAAAAATCTTTGGAAGGTACATGGAATAAACCAAGGATTTTGGTTTCGGTCTCGCACGAATCATCCAGTCCATCATCGTGCGAGGGAAGTTGAACGGAAGACAAAGGTGAAGATGATATAGAGCCGAGATCTCAAGATAAGTGACTTCATCGGTAGATTCCGCTTTGGGCAAGATCGAGGAAAAGATGATCCGATGGAGTTCATAAAAATAGTTATTGAGATATTTGGCTCGAAGCTTGCGAGGACGTGTGTTAGGAGAAAACAACGCATCCTTGAAACCCTCGAGAGTGGTATCACCGAAAAATTGGAACTGTCGGGCATCAACAAGTTTTTCCCAAGTGTTGGGTTCCGGGAGGTCAAGGTAATCGACAAGTTCGAAATCGTCAAAAGATATGTCAATGCCGGCGACACGGGAATAAATCCTAATATCGTCATGAGTTAAATTACAGTAAAACATCTAAATGGCATTGAGATAGACAAGAGATGAAGTTGTGACAAGTTCATCTAGGCATAAATCGTGAAAAAGTGCGTCATATGCCGAAAAAATTGTGAAGTTTATCGGATGGCCCGAGAACACACTACGTGAGCGGAAGTCCGTGTACCACTCATTGGATGCATCCGATGAGACAAAAAATTGCTCATTGTAGGTGTTGGGATTTGGTGGAGATGGTGGATTGAACAAAGGATGACTAAGAGGAGGAGGAGGAGGAGGAGGGTTAGATGAAGATGCTCCCTCACTTCTCATCCTCTTTCCTCTACCAAATAATTTTGGAGTCATTGATAATGAAAAGATGAATTTGAAGGAGCTGAAAAAAAAGAGTGATACCTCACAAAAGTAGTTGGAGATAGAAGAGATCCACCAAAAACCCTTAAATCTTGAGTTTGGGGAAAGATAGCCCTAAGATTTGAGTTTTCTAGGGTTAGGGTTTGAGGAGCAAGGGTTTAGAGGGAGGTAGAAGAAGAGAAAAGTGATGTGAGAGAGAGAAAGAGTTCGGGTATATGAGAATTAGGTCCAGCAGGTTGGGTTAACTCGTGGTCGTCAGATCAAAAATTGGATGGTCAGGAGCAACTGGGGGTTCTGGAAGCAGGCACACAGAGTTCAGCCCGAACTCTGTGTAGGGCAGAGTTCGGCCCGAGTTCTGTGCATCTGGCTCCAGAACACAGAAAAAGTTTTTTTTTAAAAGAAAATTTTGATAGAAAAATTCTTGAATTTGAAATATTGAATATTACAAGCCATAAAAATAGTGTAGCCATATAATAAATATTGTTAAAACGATGATCATCACAGTGAAACTGCTTTAGGTTAGCTGTAGGGGCCGGATCCCAGCTAGCGGTAGTCCGAAGATAGTGCACCGTGTCGCTTAGGCTTTTACGCCTTGTTGTCAGAAGGGCCATTTCGGCTTGTACCCAAAGCAATGTTACCATGAATGATGTACGTTATAACCGTTATTTACGCAGGTACAACTTATTTTATGACAATTTCATCCAAAATTTCTAACTCTCGACGAAGAAAATTGAAGCGCTCTTCGGCTAATGATTTTGTAAAGAAATATGCTAGCTGATGTTCAGTGTCAATGAATTCTAAGTTAATAGTGCCGTGCTGTTGATGATCACGCAAGAAATGATGTCCAATTTCTATATGTTTTGTGCGTGAGTGACATACTGGGTTTTTGGTCAAATTTATTGTACTAGTGTTATCACAGAAAATAGGTATGTGCTTGAATAGTAAGTTATAGTCTTCAAGAGTTTGCTTCATCCACAGAATCTGTGCACAACAACGACCAGCTGCGATGTACTCGGCTTCTGTTGCGGATAGTGCGACAGAATTCTGCTTCTTGTTAAACCATGTGACTAAGCCTTTCCTAACAAATGACACGTGCCGCTTGTACTCTTACGGTCGACTTTGCATCCCGTAAAATCAGCATCGGAATATCCGATTAAGTCAAAGGAAGTGGTTTTGGGATACCACAAGCCTACCGTAATCGTTCCTTTAAGATATCTAAAGATACGCTTAACAGCGGTCATGTGTGATTCTAGGATTAGCTTGATATCTAGCACATAAGCAAACGCTAAACATAATATCAGGACGACTAACAGTTAAATACAATAGACTACCAATCATACCTCGATACTTTGATCGATCGGTTTGCCGCTTTCATCAGGTTCTAGCTTTGTTGTAGTAGCCATAGGAGTGCTGATAGATTTGATGTTGTCAAGCTCAAACTTTTTCAGCATGTCCTTTGTATACTTCGACTGACTGATGAAGATGCCTTGCGAGTATTGTTTGATTTGCAGTCCAAGGAAGTAGTTGAGTTCCCCCATCATGCTCATCTCAAACTCGTTCTACATACACTTGGCAAAATCTTTGCATAGACCCTCAATAGTAAACCCAAATATGATATCATCTACATAAATTTGTACTAACAAAACAGTGTCATCAAGGAATTTTATGAAAAGTGTAGTATCAATTTTCACTTTTGAAAAACCTGTATCAAGTAAGAAAGTACTAAGGCGTTCATACCAAGCTTGAGGAGCTTGTTTGAGGCCATAAAGAGATTTCTTGAGTTTAAAAACATGGTCCAGAAATTTGTGATTTTCAAAACTAGGGGGTTGCTTGACAAAAATCTCTTCTTTAATAAAACTATTTAGAAAAGCACTTTTCACATCCGTTTAGTTTTGGAAATTTGCAAAGGCGCAGCACAAAGCATCCGAATAGATTCAAGTCGTGCAACAGGAGCATACGTCTCATCGTAGTCGATACCCTCCTCTTGGTTGTATCCTTGAGCTACGAGACGAGCCTTGTTGCGAGTTACCGAACCGTCCTCATTAACTTTGTTGCGAAAAACCCATTTGGTACCAATGATTGAATGATCAGCAGGTCTAGGAACAAATTCTCAAACCTGATTTCGTTCGAATTGGTTGAGTTTTTCTTGCGTTGCAGATATCCAAAATTCATCGTTAAAAGCTTCTAAAACATTTTTTGGTTCAATTTGAGAAATAAAAGCAGTGCTAGCAATAGAATCTCTTAAAGAAGATCGTGGTAGTTACCCCTTTCGATACCTCACCTATTGCCAAGTTTTCTGGATGCGAAGGTTTGAATTGGAACTTCTTTGGTAAGCTCTCCAGAGAACCGATTTCGGGTGGTGTATCCACAGGAGTGGAAGTTGATGGTTCATCATCATCAGGAATGATAGATGTACTATTGTCCTCATCAAAAGTTACGTTAGTAGACTCTTTAACAATCATGGAACGTTTGTTGAACACTCTATATCCCTTACTCTTTGCAGCATAACCAAGAAGAATACCTTCGTCAGTTTTGGCATCAAACTTGCCTAAGTTGTCTTTGGTATTCAGGATAAAGCAGGGACAGCCAAACACTCGAAAGTAAGAAACATTTGGAGTTCTACCAAACCAAAGCTCATAGGATGTTTTCTTCGAAATAGGTCGAATCAAAACCCTATTCAAAACATGGCACGTTGTGCTGACAGCTTCTGCCCAAAAATATTTCGAAAGATAAAATTGATTCAGCATGACTCTAACCATATCGCCAAGAGTCCTATTCTTCTGCTCCACAACACCATTTTGTTGAAGAGTTTTAGGACGAGAGAACTCATGATTAAAGCCATTTAAATCACAAAACTTTTCAAAATCAGAATTTTCGAATTCGCCACCATGATCACTTCGGATACGAGTAATCATGTAGCCTTTTTCGTTTGGACCTTTTTAGCAAAAACTTTGAAAACTGAAATCGTGTCACTTTTATTTGCAAGAAAGAAAACCCAAGTGAATCTTGAAAAGTCATCAACAATAACGAAAGCATAGAGTTACCCGCCAAGACTGGCTACTCTACTATGACCAAATAAATCCATATAGAGTAGTTGCAAGGTCTAGTAGTACTTACAGTGTTGGTGAATTTAAAAGAATATTTGGTAGCCTTATTCTTTTCACATTCGGCACATACCGTGTCATTTTTGAATGTGATTTCAGGCAATCCTCTTACTAGCTTCTTGGTAGATAGTCTCGATAAGGTGTCAATGTTAGCATGACCAAGACGCTGATGCCATAATAGCCTTTCATCTTTGTGGACGTAAAGGCATCTACCTGCACTGTTAGTATCTCTAGATAGATAGAAAATATATATGTTATCTTCTCTTATCCCTTCGAAAGCGATGTCTCCAAATGATCTATCATAGATAAAGCATTTAGTTTTACCAAAGTTAATATCATATCCATGATCAGCAAGATGACTAATGCTGAGCAGGTTATGCTTTAACTCGGTCACTAAACAGACATCCTTAATAACGGGAGGAGGAGGATTACCAATTGTACCGTTACCTATGATATAGCCTTTCAGATTGTTGCCGAAGGATACATATCATTCCCTTTTCATCGATAGTGTTGCGAATAGATTAGTATCTCCAGTCATATGTCGCAAACACCCACTATCGAGAATCCATTTGCTTCTAGTTTGAGAAGGAAGGTTCACCTACACCACGAGTAGATATGACCTTTGGTACCCAGATTCTTGTGGGTCCTGAAAAGTTAGTCTTCGGTACCCATGCATATAGATTAATATCCACTAGTTTTCTAATTTTACACTATGGTGATATGTGTCCATGTAAACCACAGTAAGTACATATAGCATGTATATTGGTATTGGGTGCAGGATGATAGTGATGTCTATATGTGGGTATAGGATGATAATTACTACGTGTAACAGCAGGATAATTGTAATGACTGTGTACAGCAGCAGAATGATGATAACTACGTGTGTGTTTTACGTGATGCATGGGAGTAGGTGTACATAAAGGCATATTTTTGTGTGGTATGTGGATGAGTGTTCTTGTAATGACGTGCTATCTTGTGTTGAGCCGTCTGGTGTTTAGTGTAAGTGTTGTGATTATGAGACTAAGTTTGAGGTTGAATAACCTGTTTACCCAGTTTAATCTCTAATTTCTTAGAGACAGCATGCAACTCATCACATTTAGCAGTAAGACCATTTATTCTACCAGTAGCAATCTTGTACTTGTTTTTCTCTTCAGCAAGTTCTTTATTTAAAGTAGTGATATCATGTGTTTGCTTCTCAATAAGAGATTCGGCATCGTGTAAGCTTAACTTAAGCTTAAATACCTCCTCAGTGTTTTCCGTAGGTGTAGTGTTTCTAACATTTTCTAATAAGCATGAAAGTCTATGGATCTCAGCTTCATGAGCCGTGATTTTATCCTTAGCATGTTTATATTTGTTAATAACCTTTTTGTGGTCTTCAAGTAGATCACTAAAGGTATCACCTAGTTCATCAAAAGAAAAGTCGTCAAGAGAATCATTTACCTTATCTGAAGTTGCCATTAGGCAGACATTTGTCGTATCTTGCGGAGAGTCCTCTTCTTTGTCTGAATCACTGGCCTCGCTTTCGTGCCAGATGCTAGTGTTGGCATACTTCCTTGAGGTTGGCTTCTTGTACGGCTTTTCGTATTTGGTTCCTTTCTTTGCTACATGACAATCTTTTCTGACGTGTCCCGTCTTCTTGCATCCGAAGCAGGTGGGTTCTTCCTCATCGTCTTTTTGTTCCTTCCTTCGGTTGAAGCGTAGGAACTTCTTAAAATTTCGAACCATGAGTGCTTGATCGTCACCTTCGGAATCGTCGTCATTTGTTTCCTCTGAAATGCTTCTTCGACGATGAGCTCTTAAGGCAATTTCTTTTTATTTTGGAGCAGTTTCTTCAAAATCTTTGAGGTCGAGCTCATGCGTCATCAGCTTGCCCATCAAAGTTTCTAGTGACATAGCCGTAAGATCATTTCCTTCGATAATCGTCGTGACCTTGGGGTTCCAGATCTTCGACAATCCTCTTAGCACTTTGCGTATCTTCTCATGGTTGGAATATATTTTGCCAAGGAAAGATAAAGGGTTGACGATGTCGAAGAATCTGGTGAACATCTGAGTAATCGTGTCATTTGGCTTCATTTTGAATGCCTCGTATTCGTGTGTCAGACGGCTGATCTTTGATTCTTTAACCTGTGTGGTTCCTTCATGAGTCACCTCCAGAAACCTCCATACTTCGTGTGAGGTGGAGCATGTAGAGACCCTGTTGAATTCAGTCCTGTCTATTGCACAGAAGAGAGCATTAATAGCCCTAGCATCTAGACTTACCTATTTCTTTTCCTCGTCGAAATATTTGTCGTGGGGAACAAGAGTTCCCTCGACAGCTATTCTGGCAGGCTTTTTGTAACCATCGGTGACGATGGTCCACAGATCAAAGTCTAGAGACTTGAGATAAAAACTCATCCTAGTTTTCCAATAGGTGTAGTTAGTTCCGTCAAATAGGGGTGGCCTATTTGTGGACTGTCCCTCACCATAGTTGGAAAAGATAGGTTGTGTGGTTGCCATGGATCAGCTCTTAGGATGTTAATCCAATATAAGAGAACAGAGCTTTGATACCAATTGAAGTACGTGTAGACAACTCTAGAGGGGGTGAATAGAGTATGTGTCGATAATACCCAATTAAAAATTTAACTCTATTCAAGTCCAACCAACAAAAATAATAATCAGAGTATAAGTGCGAAATATAAATAGAGATCAGAGAAGCATACGCAGACACAGCAGTTTTTAACCTGGTTTTCCTCGTGGAGGACTAGTCCAGGCCTGAGACTCTAGCTCATGATTGAAATCCACTATTTGTGAAATAGCGTACAACCACGTGCCTTTACTCAGAAGAGCACGCCAACTTCTTACAGATTCGCGGATGGCGAAACTTGGAATTGTCCAAGTGACTTCTTTTGAAACTCTTGCACATAAACTTATAGTTGACTCGCACTGAGCACCTTAGGGGCTTGGAAAGTTTTGTGGCTAGTTAGATGAGAAGAATAAGCTCTTTAATGTATAGGCTATAGGAGATGAAAAGATTGGATGATTAAAAAAAAGATAAATCAAGGCCTATATATACTAGTCCAGAGATGCAGAGTTCGGCTAGAACTCTGTCCCAAATATTCAAATATTTAGCCGTTGGACAACTAACAGCCAGCAAGCCCTAAAAATCAGGTCCTAAAATTAAGGGGGCAGGGTTCAGCCCGAACTCTGTGTGGGACAGAGTTCGGCCCGAAATCTGTCTCCTAGGGGACAGAAAGTTCAAGTGGGCTATTTGGGCTTTGCAGGTTTTGGAGTTTATTTGGTGGAACTTGGGTATTAAGTCTAGGGTTTAGATACTCAGTGCGACTCAACTTACAATAGCCTAAACTCAATAAAAAGTAAAAATACAGACTCAGAGTACAAGTAACAGCAGCATTATCGAAGCAATCGTCGATGATGTTTGTCTTGAACTGATATGTGATAATGTTCTGTTTTGGAGCTTGATGGAGCTTGATGTGTCAAGTTGGATTATAACAGATATCGTCTTGTTAATTATCAAGATTAGGTTAACTGCGATCCAGTTTGGGTCAACACTCCGCGGCACCATCGGCGCCGACAAATTCGGCCCTCCCGATCAGGACCTCAACGAGATCCGTCGCCACCTCTACCTGAAATTTCCAGCATTCCGGCTAGCCGTCCACCCGGACCACCCATCCTTCCTCACTTGACAAAGCCGCGCGTCCTCCCCAAAGCCCTCCGCAACCACGCAGCCAAAAAAAAAAAAATCCAATCACAATTAAGGAAGTGGCAACGGTAGAAGTGACCGCAAGAGATCCCAAAAATGAGCACAGCACAGAGACTCTTCTCTTTGGAGTTCCGAAGAGGACTTCTTCAAAAAAAATATGGAAGTCAAAAGAGCATAAATAGGGAGGACAGGGAACTGCGACATCAATATGTCAAATCCTTCTTTTTCAACTTTCACTCTCCCAACCTACCAAACAACCGAACTACAGAGAGTTCAAAACAGTAGATCAAAATTACCACTTCCAGCCTCTTCTGTTGGCTACCAAACACGCCCTTCCATGTATTCACTTCTCCTCTCAGTGGTAGTTTCATAGTTGGCTTTCTTCTGACTCGCTTTTTGCGCTCTTGTGAGCTACCTCTCTTCATCTTGTGCCTATTCAAAACCAGGATGTCAGTCGGTGTCAGTCGGGATACGTATTGGCTTCTTCTTCGCTCTTCACTCCCTAACTCAAGCTTGTCCATAAAACGAATTTCACTAAGACACTAGCTAACTTGCTTCCTAAGTTTGTAGCTCAAGTTTACCTTAGCGACGACACAATCACTTGACCGAGAAGCAAGGGATGTCGTAAACGGTAGGAGGTCAAAGAAAGAGAATTTACCTATTCATAAAGTGGTTTGTCGTGCTTTCGTATGGTTTTCATTGGTGAAGCAGCCAGTGTCGTCAAAGGTGTGCTCCAGGTGCGTCTTGCTCCTAGGTGCAGGGGCAGCGCCTCATGAAACTCCAGGCGAGGTGCGTTTCTTAAGGCGAGCCTTTCCCTGAGGCGCGTAGAGTAGCTAAGACGCACCTTGGAAATTTAATTTTAATATTGTTTTAATGTTCTTTTTAATGGAAATTTAATGTTCTTTTTAATACTGTTTTTTAATACTATTTTTTACTGACTTTTTAATACTGTTTTTTTTACTGTACAGTTTGAACTTCAAACTAAAAAAAAATTGTACTGTTTTTTTTTTCAATACTGTTTTTTTATTGAATTTTTTGGAACTTTGAATAATTGTTTTTGAATATTGTTTTCGAACTCTCTTCACTACTGTTTAAAATGGGGTCGTCAATGGCAGCCCAATAAAATATGTTTTTTATGTGCATCTATTTTTAATACTGAATTTTCAGTATGTGTATCTGTTTTTTATATCTTAAAACTTCAATTCAAAGGGTTATCTTGTGCATATAGTATAAATGTAGATTATATATATATATATATATATATATATATATATATATATATATATATAATTTTTGCGTGTCGCTTAGCTCGGGCGCGCCCCTTAAGTGCGCCTTGCACCTCGGGCGATATGGACCATTTGTGCCTCGAGCACACCTTGCGCCTTTGACAATCTTGGAAGCAGCTTGCTTATAGTGAATGAATCAAGGTTCGACCAGGATGTGGGCCTCGCCGATTGAGAGATCGGACTGCAACAGGTATGTATAAAGGAAGTCTTTGCAAAGCAAATATTATTATTAAAATTTAAAACATGTCTGGGTTGTGAGCCCCACCCCAACAATAGAGGAGGGATGGTAGTGTCTATCAATAGGTCTGGTATTCACGCATCGATTAACTACGAAATGAGATTCAGGACACGATCGGAGTATTGGCATTGTGTGTAAGAGAAGTATATCATGTTGTAAATTGTAATACAATGTCCTATTTAGTCTGGGAAAAAAGATGCAATGCCCCATTAGGCAAATCGATTGTAAAATTATGCCAATCACATATATGTATAAATAACCATGACTATGCAATAAGGCGCATAAACAAGCATTAGTTCCATGCTCATCAAAATCGACGAATAATAGTCAAACTGAAACAAGAAAACCATTATAACATCCATAAACATATCCATCCACTCATTAAGGTCCAAAGAACTAGTACATTGCATCCAACTATTCATAGACAAATAGCATGTTCTCTGCTTTGTGAGGCGTGCTAACGAGTTACGAAAGAAACACGGCCCCTGAAAAGGTAGGAAAGGCATAAAAGTTTTAGGTAAGAACTTCTAGAAATGGAACCACGTGAGTTCCTATAGAAAAGAAGAGAGAACCATTGCTTGTTTCAAATTCCCATTGCCATCCTAATAGTTCCCAATAAATAGAACTTTTTCAAACCGACATGAAACTTGGCTGGAGACTAGGAAACACGAGTGGAAATTGTTCCTGCTTTCCGAAGATTTCACAGGAACCAATATGGCCTTAGGATTAACGGAAACTTCACCAACCTACTAGTGACAGAACAACTAAAGCATACTTGCCGCAGCCAGGGATGCAAACCTATAATTGAATATATATTATTAAAAAAAAAGATGGGGTGGATGGTTGAAGTGAGAACATACTGAAGGTTAGCAGGTTTGCTGCAACGCACACATGATAGAGAGGATGTCATCGAATTAGCAGCCTGATGTCAATTACATCAAAACAAAATAAGAATGTTTCGTTTCTTACTTATTGAGATATTAATAATTAGAAATGAAAAGCCGATGGGTTGGCATACCGAAAAGGCTTGGATCTCCTTTCCGGTGGGATGGCGGTTTCAGAGAGCTAGGGTTTGCAGGAAGTAAAGAGCAAGGGGGAAGGGTTCCCTGACTAAAGAAGAAAAATAAGTTTAATGTAAAAATACTTGATTTACTTGTGAGGGAATTCTTGAATTAAGTGCTATCTTCGACTGCGTATGGGCTCGATCCAACCTGGGCCTTTTGAAGTTAGGGGGCTGTGCTAATCGTAATATTTGCAGGTCAGGTACTCAGGTATCACCAGGGATACAAGTAAGCCTTGGGGGGGGGGGGGGGGGGGGGGGGGGGGTGTCTTTTGCATATATATCAACAGATATATTGACTTCCGCGTGTATACCCCTGCAAGATTGTAATTGCATTAGAATGGCACGATGACAAAAATGGCTTTCTGGATTTACTATTATTCTCGGTTATGTTTCATTTTATGTCAAAATCGAATAATGCTCACCGTGAATCAGCATGGTCTGCTTTCTTTTCTTTTTTTTTTTTTTCTCACCAGCACGTGCGGGTTCAGCTAAATCGTGTGTCTTCACGCACACGATTTTTAGCGGTCGTGTGTCGCTTCGGACTTCGTGCGGATCTTGTCCGCAATAGCTTTTTTCATCGTCCACACGTACGCCTCGCGCACTCCGCTGCTTGGATTCTTCGGAGGATTGGGAAGTTGTCATTTACTTGGGCATCATTTACATGGGCTATATATATATATATATATATATATATATATAGATATATATATATATATATATAGATCTTGTCCGCACTAGCTTTTTTATCATCGACCCACACGTACGCCTCGTGCACCGTACTTGGATTCTTCGGAGAATTGGAAGTTGTCATTTACTTGGGCATCATTTACATGGGCTTATATATATATATATATATATATATATATATATATTTTTTTTTTTTTTTTTTTTTTTTTTTTTTTTTTTTATATATATATATATAATATATATGAGGAAGGATAGGCATCCCCGCACTTTTGCACCCATGCACCCCCATTCACATCCGTTAGATGTGCTTTAAGTCATCTAATCTTAACCATTGGTAAATCAACGGTTAAGATTAGATGACTTAAAGTACCATCCAAACGGTTTTGTAATAGGGGGGATGCTTGGGGATGCAAAAGTGGGGGAGCTTTAAGTCATCTAATCTTAACCATTGGTAAATCAACGGTTAAGATTAGATGACTTAAAGTACCATCCAACGGTGTAAATAGGGGGGATGCTTGGGGATGCAAAAAGTGCGGGGATGCCTATCTTCCTCATATATATATATATATATATAAATATCTATATATTATATATATATATATTATATATATTATGCAAATGACTCTAGCCTAGTGGTAAGAGAGACGAGTTCGCCACAATTACCATTGAGCCCAGTGGAGACGAGTTCGCCACAATATATATATATATATTAGATATATATATTTATATATATATATATATATATATATATATATATATCCGAATCCAAAGTCTCGTCCGCAGAGTCCCGCGGGAGCCCCTTCTCCCTCGACAGTTGGATCAAGCAAAAGCGCGCGCGGGCCCCTTGGTCCGATGATGCAGCATGACGGGACTCCGCGGGCGGGGTTCCTGATCCCCCCCCCCCTCCCCCCCCCCCACTATTAGTATATATGCATGTATGTTGTTGAATGTATTTTAACTATGTTTTAATTAACATTTGGTACTTAGCAAAAACAAAAGGCACCAATAGCAAACTTTATTTATTTTTTTTTAAATAATTACTTAGATGTCTCATAAAAAATTTAATAAATAATTTTAATTAGTAAAGTTAGTAATGACATATTTGGAGAGAAAAAATTCACAATGAGTTCAACTTTCTTATTACATAGTACTATAGATATAGATAAATGTTTAATATTCATGTTTAGCCTAGAAACAAAATCTATTTTGCTTGTATACCCTTTAAAAAATAACAAGATGATATGGTTTCGAAAATTATTTTCCATAATTTAGAGTTCACCACCTTGAGTCTTCACACAACATAAAATCCCTTCAAGAAACCATAAAGTAAGAGGGAAAAAATGGAGAGCCTAAGGAGAGTCAATAAGATTTAATTAATGTGAATTCTTGGTCTAACAATCTACTCATTGACTTGGTACAACTTACTACAAAGGCAGGAAACACATGGCATGAAAGAATTTTTATTTATAACCAAACTTATGTTGATAACAAATATTAAGGTCCAATAATTCATCCAAACACCATAAAAATGTTAAACAGACACTAAGGATTTTCTAGATGAATAACAAGAACTTAAGTCATGGAAATTAATAAATATGCCCCTACATAGCCAGTTATGCATTTGTGGTTGCACCAAGAAATCTTATGAGTGTTATTTTTAATATGAGCTAACTATTCTGAATACCACCAATTTTATTTACTAGAATCGACACTGGGATACTTCTTGAAACTCTTATATTTGTGCGCTCCTAACATTGTCATTGGGATACTTATTGAATTCCTTTTGACATGCTGAAGAATGCTTAAATTCTTTGATTGGAAGCAAAAATATCTCACATACAAAATTAAAGTTAAACTTCCAATGATCCCAAATATTCAGATAGATATAACCATCATTAGAAGAAAAAAAATGTCAATAAAAATAGAATTTTCAAAAAATAGTAACATATCATTTTTTATGCACCAAAGTCAATGTCATATCCCCAAAACCGGAATACTGGAGAGCGAGACGGATGCAGGTTAGCTACACGATATGAAGTACTTAAGTAACCCGTAATGCGGTCATGATTATCATAATATTAGATATCCTAGCTTGCAAGCAGTTTATGGCTAATCTGATCTCATATCCATTTGCAATAACAACGAAAGAATAAGTAAATGAACATATAGAAAGTAGATAATGCCAAACTATCGAAATACACATGATAATTATGAAGCTTATAGTGTAAAATGACGTAGATAGAATACGTTCTTTCATCATATGATCTGGAACTGTAACGTATCATCCAAGGCAAGTTTGAAAGATCCTCAGGCTCAATTATTGTTATTTGGGAATAAATCTGGGTTGGTCATGCCAACCATAGAAAGTATCGGAAGGGAAGGCTCAAGGACATGCCAAAGAAAACCAGCAAGAAAACAGCATGAAAACACATATCCGACTGATAAGCATAAATAAACAGTAATAAGCAGGGTAGAGAAACGTGCACTGCCAATGCATGTTTACATATATAAAAGGGCAAAAAACTAAGTATCTAATACATATAAGAAACAAGTAATCTATCACAATCATCCTAACAACAATCAATACGCTCATCGTAAACTGATATCCGTAGTTTGTTATCTAGGCAGTAATCCACCCCTGCATCAAACAATGATAATAGGTGAACCACACCTTGGTACAATGTCATGTACCTCAGTCAAGTAGCAAACATCCAAGAATGACAATTATAGATTTGATATAATTATGCGACTACTCAACAGCTTATGTTAATCACCTAGGTTGTCCTAGTTAAGATCCAATATAAGGATTCGTCAATAATGCACTCTATGCAGGACTGACCAGACCTTATATAATAATACTCAGTCACTCTATGGTACCCCTTTGAGGGCAGTTACTATAATGCCTCATTCTATATGGTGCGTTGAGATGATTTGTTGGCTCGAAGGTCGTTTGGATTGGATTATACGGAAGAATTATTTAGAGATTTGCTTGGTCAAGACTGTAACCCCTTATGATCGAATTTTTAAATTTTTGAAAATTATAATATATTTTTCTCAAATTTTTTGAATGCGAATTATTTTCAAAATCTTACTAATTTTATTTTGAAATAGTCAGAGACTGATTAACCGAGTGAATGATTATAAATTTTCTTCTTGAATTTTTGTAAAATTATTTTTAATTATTAAGTTGTACTAAGTAGATAATAGTCCTTAATTATTAGTCATGACTAATGATTTTGCTAGCCATGTGATAGCTAGTTAGTTGGTAACTAATTAGTTATGGCTAATTAGTAAACTGGTTAGTCATGGTCATTAGGCCATGTGAGCATGAAAATTAGCCATGTGATTAGTTAGTCATAGCTAAGCCATGGGTCTAGAAATTTCTAGGAGCTTCTCCTAGTTTCCTCCACTCCTCTCCATGCCCTCTCCTTTTCATTATTTACATTTTTATTATATTTCCATGCTTGGGGAACAAGCTCCACAAAGTTATTTAATGGGACACACCATCCAATTTTCTCACAATAATTATTACAATAATTTACTAAAGACCAACACCACCATTCCCAACCTACCCCTGCCCGGCCAAGCTTCTGCATCCGCCTCTAGCCGACATTCTCCTTCTCTTGCTCGAACCTCCTTCCATGTCTCACCATCACCATGTAGGTCCTGAAAAATCAAGTTGTACACATCAACAAAGTCAGAAAATTAAGAAATACAACTTTTAGATGAACTGCACAGACATCAGATTGCGCATCTTTCAGATTGTGCACGATAGATTGCGCACATATCCAAGCGCGCAGGCTGACGTGGCAAATCACCATCATTACCTAACACAAATCAAATCTTCTGACAGCTGACAGCGCAGAGAACGAGGCGACCGTTCGTTTAATCGTACAGTACGGCACTCGAGGACAGCTGGCAGCGCAATCCAGGTTGGCACAATCTATGTTGGCACAATCCATTTCATGCGCAATTCAAGTTGGCGCAATCCAAAGCCTGCGCAATTAGTGTGCGCGTTCTATCAACATAAATGACAAAATACACATGGCATTCATGCCATCAATTGCTCATTTCATGGTAACCATCTATGCACGATCATGCACATTTCAATCAAATGATGCCATGTGTCCAAGACAGTTGGCCCATAATCCAGCAATGCCTGCGCAGTCCATTGTTGCGCAATCCATTATGCGCAGTCCAGAATAACTAAAAGTTAGTTATTTTTCAGAACTCTATAAATAGAGTTTCAAGTCTCCATTCAAGGGGGGATCGATAATCAGAGATCAGAGATTAGATTATCAGACTTCAAAGTTCAGAGAGTTCCGGAGTTCTTGCCCAAGTGCTGCTGCATTCTTCCGAGGCTTTTTGCCTTCAACTTCGAGGCTTTTCGCCTTCAATTCCAGAGTTGTTTTCAACTTCAGAGGCTTCGTCTTCAAAGTTCACATCATCCAAGGGATAAAGCAATCGTCATCTAGATTGGATTCCTACAGTTGTACCATTCCCAGAATTCAAATTGTAATATTTTACAAAGTTTGTATCAATAAAGTTCTTCAACTTTGTTTTTGCAAACAAAATGACGACTCTGCTGGGGACGACTTTCTCCTGATGAGGAAGTGACAACTCAATGTGACGTAGCGTCTATCGGAAAGACGCAAAAGACACTGGTTGTGAAGATCAACCAGACAGCCTACGAGTCCATGATCAATTCCAAGACCACTCCTCGCACTGCAACCATTGCTGCCACAAGCAAAGTGCACCCAGTGTGGGTCCCAAAGACTACTGCGCAGTCTATTGATGCTGCCAGTAAGACTTCTGTGCAGTCTGCCAGCAAGATTGCTGTGCAGTCCAAAGTTTCTGTCAGCAAGACTTCTGCACAATCTGTCTATGCTATGCTGCACAATCTGTCTTGCTACTGCTGCACAATCTGTCTCTGCTACTGCTGCACAATCTGTTGTTGCTAGTACACAGAAGACTTCATATGCTGCCTTAGCTAAGTACAAGACTCATATGCCTCTGGCGCAATTGGCTGCCAATCTGTCTACACAAACCAATGCTCCAGCATCCAGAGTCCACTCTAAGTACTCTATAGCAAGAACTCCTGATGCGCAAACCACAGTCTCTGTGGCCAAAACCAGTGCGCCATCCATTCATGCACAAACTGCTCTTGTGCAATCCAAAATGACAGCCTTTTGGCTAAACTCTTCTTCTCATAACAAGGGAAAAGGCTATGCTCCTCTTCCCAAAAACATTGTTACTCCTGAGCAATCTACTGGGGGTAGTCCTTTGGCTATTCTCCTCTTCAAAACAAAGGAAAAGGCCCGTTGGTCTTTTCTCAAACTTCCTTGTCCCATGACTTGGAAGACAACAGAGGGAAATGCTCTTTAGCTAACCCTTCTTCACAAAACAAAGGAAAAGGCCCTTTGGTCTTTCTCAATCTTCTTCAGTTTTTATTGAAGAAGATCAACTGAATGTGTCTCAGCACCAATCAGTACTAAACTCTTTCAAACAAGGATTCTTCTTCCTTTATAACAAGAGAACTTGTACTGACCAGAAAGGTATTCTGCCTACTCGGTAGCAGAATTCCAGGACCTCCCTACTCTCAAGATTTCCTGTTCCAGATAGGAAAAACTACTGGTGTCTCAAACAGAAACCCCTGAGGGTGAATTGCTGATCTCAGAACTTATCTCAACAGACCCACTTCGGTAAAATGCAAACAGTCCGAAGACCAAACATCATCAAAACAAATCTCCAGGGTTAAAAATCCCGACACCTATGCCAATAAAGTGAGTACTTCCCTATATACTCAAGGGACTAAAACATTTGAAGAATCGGAATCATGTTCCGAACATTATCAAGAACAGATCCCTCGGAATTTCCTCGTCCTGCCGTTGTTCCTGATCTCCGAGAACATCTCAGACAAAAGCGAGACAGTGTTTCAATACCTTCAGTTCAATCCTTGATCATCATTGCAACCACAAAGTCATCATCCAATGTTGTTGTCAAACAACAAAACGATCTGTCTTCGATCGTCTGACTTTTGTTAAATATGAAGCTATGTCGAAAGAAGATGAAGTCTTGTATGCTTCTATCAACATGACTTCCTGAGACACTAGGGGTAGAAGGTGCTCTAAGCATGGCAAACCTCGTAAACCAAGTCAACGGTATTTAGAATTACTCCAAGAATCTTCTGAAGGAGTGTTTGACATACCGTTCTCGAAGCCGAGATATATCGGTCAAAGGAATTTCCTCAAAAACCCTTCAGGTTATCTTCCTACTTCTCAGTCAGGAGACGATTATTTTTCCGACTATGATCATATAGCGAAAGCTCTGAACAGACAATATCTTCACTGTACCAAGAGAAGTGACAGCTTATGTTGTCAATGAGATCCAGATGCTTCAGCTTCTATAAATCAGGAACAACGAATCGCTGCACTTGAAGACAAGCTAAAAACTATGGCTGAAATGGTTGCTAGTATGCATTCTATCATTGTGGCACAACATGCTACACCACCGACTTCCATACGCGAGTCCGGAGATTATAGCATCTTCGGTACCTGCCAATACTGGGCTGGGGGTAATTTCTTCTCAAATGCCTCCTTACAAGTACAAGTTCAAACACCTAGTCAATCAGGGGCTGGGGGTAGTGCTTACAATGCTGTTCCTCCTCCTACCACTCTAACTCAACCTGCTCCTTCTTCGTCATCTGAAGATGCCAATGAAGCTGTCAAACTCTTACGAACCCAGTTCGAAGCTTTCAAAGAGAAAGATAACTTGCAAAGATTGGGAATCAAGCACTATCCAGTTGAATGGAAGGAAGTCCCGTTCCCACCGAAATACAAGATCCCAACGATCTTTGTTTGATGGCAGTACTTCTCCTAGTCAGTTCATCAATCATTTTGAGGTAATGATAGTTCAACTCCAGCCAATGCTCTTCTTACCAGAGTGTTCGTTGGTTGTTTAGCCGGCGTAGCATATGACTGGTACAGAAGTTTGCCCGATGGTTGTATCATTCCTTCTCAGGTCTCAAGCAAATCTTCCTGGAATGGTTCTATGAAGGATTAACGACATGACTATGTCGGCTCTCAACAAATCAAACAGAAACACAATGAAACTGCTGAAAGTTTCATCGAACGGTTCCGCCGTGAAGCCTTGAAGATGCCTCCCGGAACTCCAGCTGCTGTTACTATTAGACTTGTAAGGCAAATCTTTTGCCTATCATCAGTATGTGGACAGGATTACCCGTTCCAGATTGGTTTATGTCAACACCAAAGCTGCGGAAGTTAGTGCTAAAAAGTTCAAACAATTGGGGGTACAGATGTCTAACCCCGATCGAGATGAACACCAAACATCAGGTGGTGGCAACCGCCAGAACAACCGCAAAGCAAAAGAGACTTTGAACATCAATTGAACAAGAATAAAGAATCTTTAGCTGTCAATGTGCTCCGCCTACATCACTCCTACTCCTTCTGCACCTCCGAGGGAACCTCGTCCGAAAGTAGAATATTCCTTCGAGAATGATACTGCAAGCATCTTTGAATGTTTACTCAAAAGCAACAAGATTCAGCTTCCAGACCCAAAGAAACCTGATGAAGTCGGTAAGACAGATCATCCTAATATTGTGTCTACCACAGGTTCGGACATCCTACTCGAGCATGCTACGTGTCAAAGGCAAAATTCAAGAGCTTGTTAATGCTGGTGTCGTCACTCTGCAGCAAGATGAGAAGACCGTGACTGTGAACAGGTTTCAGTCCAGTTTGGTAACTTTCCTCCGCAGATAGTACAGCATGGTGTCATCCCAATTCCTAAAGCTACTCTTGAGATTGAGAATCTCCCACCTCCACCAGGTGAAGGTCTTGTTCCTTGTCTCTTGACAATGGCGAAATTATGTGGATCCATCCTGATCTTGCTCCGGAATTCGAAGTGCCCTCTTCTTCCAAGAAGAAAGGTCGTTCTAAGGCAAGACAAAGATTGCAACATGGTGTCTTTTGACCCCATAGTTGACGAAGAAATTCTGCTAGGCACCAGATCAGGAAAGCCTATTTGAAAGATCATTCTGAAGCTCAAGAGATCCTACTTCTTCTTCTGAACCTATTCCAGTACCGGCTTCCTCTGAAGAATTCCTTCACATCTTCACCAGTTGTAGTGCCTATTCCTCCCAAGCCGGTGGTTGCTGACAAAGGCAAGCAACAAGTCCGTTTTGACAAACCCTTGAAGAAATTATCTCCTACAGGACTTGAAAAGCCATACAACTTTGATATATTGGCTCAACTAGCAATACACCGGCTAGGCTATCAATCTTCGAGCTCTTACGTTTCTAAAGAGACTCGAGAAACTTAAGTGAAGCCCTGATGCAGGCTGAAACTTGCCTAACTCTTCCAAAAAGCCGAAAGCCGAACCGGTCTTTGTCGTCATTGTCATAGTGTCCTGGAGTTGATTCCAAACATCACTTTCACTCAGGATGATATGCTTCTGGAGGATAATAGACATGATCGTCCTCTTTTCTATACAGGGTATGTCGATTCGATGAAAGTCGATCGTATCCTGATAGATCCAGGGTCTGTACTCAGCATCATACCAAAGACGCTGCTAGACGCATTAAAGATACCAGTGCATAGTCTTTCAAGTACAATCACCACTATCTTGGGATTCAACCAAGAAGGAGTGAACCTTTGGGCAAGATCGCCTAAAACTCCAAATAGGCAATCTTCGCACAAAGGTGACCTTTTATATCATCGACAATCATGGTTGTTCTTACAACGCTCTTCTGGGAAGACCCTTTCTCCATGAACATAACGTTGTTCCATCAACTCTTCATCAATGCTTCAAATATGTTGATGACAAAGGAGAAGTTCACAAAGAAGTTGCAGACCTTTATCCTTTCAAGGGTGTCGAAGCATATTGCAATGACGCTGTATGTATAAGAAGAATTTATGAAAGTGGTATTGGCCATGGATACTGAAGAAGACTAAGAAGCAGTGCCCAAAGACTCTTATACCTATCAAAGGCGTGTTCTCATCCTCAGTCTTCTAAACCACTGGATATTCACTTGCCAGTCCAGAGGCAATCTACTGATGACGATCAAGATAAAAGGAGCTCACCTCTTCTGAGCCACTTGTTATCGACTTACGTCGTAACAAGGACAAAAAGTAGCTCACTTCTTCTGAGCCACTTGTTGTTGATTTAACTCACAACAAGGAAAAAAGGAGCTCACCTCCTCTGAGCCACTTGTTATTGACCTCGTCGTAACAAGCCTCCTCACGTTCTTCTTCTCTCCCTCTTGTAATCAATCTGACCAAGCCTGCTAAGGCTAAAGGTCCTGCTGTAAATACAGATGTACATATCAATGAAAAAGCATCTACTTTCCAGTATACTGATGTTATTATCATACTAAATGCTATTTGGATATGTTAGATAGCTTAAATCATTTAATGGGAGTTGTACAATCTCTTCAAACAGAAGTTTCATGTGAACATCCAAAAGATTCATATCGTATGTTCCTGCTCGCAAGAAAGGTGAACGTCCAATACTTTTTAGTAAAAGACCAGAACAAAAAAGAGAAC